>JAHRHZ010000099.1:14446716-14457389 GCA_024137785.1 Ginglymostoma cirratum
CCTCTGATGCTGCTTGGCCTGCTGTGTTCATCCAGCTCTACACCTTGGTATCGCTGATCCATATGTCTGTGTTTATTTTTACACTTTTACCTTGTTAGACTACCTTCTTAATATTATTCTGTGCATAAGTGTCTTGTACTATGAATTCTTCTCACTTCTAGTAATTAATAAGTAAATCACTCTTTGTTATTTCAAGAAAGTCTGTTTAAACTTGCTCCTTTTAAAACAAGTTCATTTGAATCTAGGAGAAACCTATCCACAAGTGAAGAGATCGATTTTAAAATTAACTTTGTTGTAACTTAGCAAGGGGGTGGGTGAGTAATGAAGGAGAGCCAATTCATCCTTCTTTATCTGCAAGCTTAATAATTTGATGTATCCCAGCTGAAACAGTAACAAACTGAGGAACATTACCATGGTCTGAAAGTAACATTTACAAAAGACTCCTTCATTAACAGAATGAGTGAAACTAACCATGAGGAGCTATTTAGTCCAACATTACATTGGAACTGAACTTCACTGGTATAAGTGAAAACTTGACTACATCTGCAGTCATGTCATTTTAGCCGTAATGAGTACAGTACAAATCCTTACATGATTTAAACAATCGTACTTCCCTGACAAATTTACCAGTGATATCAGCATTCATTGACTGACAGAAGATTGTGCAATGATTGTGGACCCAAAAATGTGTAAATTTCATCTTTCGTCATAACAGTTTAATTTTTGAAATACTGACGCTGAAATCCAATTTAAAAGCGTAACACTACATTGCAAATAACAAACAACTCTTGATTATCCTAATATTAAAAGCAATACGCACACTAAATAAGGGCTATTTCTTCACTAATAGTGATAAGTGGCTAAAGTAAACATTAGTCACAACAGACTGTTTCCATTAAGAGCCATCTGCTGGGTTTAGTGATGCTTAATTCAGATTTAATTACAGAATGAATTATTAAATAAGCTGCGATAGAATCATTGCTTTTCTGGTCTTTTTGATGATGTTACCTTCTTCAGGATGCAACCAAATATGTCCTGGCAAATTAGTCACGTGTCTTATCAGAAGATTCAACTGCACTTTACATGCCATAACAGCAGTGGGAGGCAACCAGACCACTTGTAACCTTCTGAAAAATATCTGACAGCTTTAGAAATGGGACCAGTTGGCATGGTGACAGCAGAATGATGAAGGAATACCGATAGCTGGATGAAGAGCTCACAATCTCAGCAGATCTCTGACATTATAGAGTCGTAGATTCATAGATTCATAGAGCACAGAAACAGACCCTTCGGTCCAACTCATCCATGTCGACCAAGTTTCGCAAACTAAACTTGTCCCACTTTCCTGCATTTGGCCTATGTCCCTCTAAACCTTTCCTATTCTTGTACTTGTCCAAATGTCTTTTAAATGTTGTAACTGCACCTGCCTCAACCACTTTCTCTGGTAGTCTACTCCACACAAGAACCACTGTCTCTGTGAAAAAGTTGCCCCTCAGATCCCTCTTAAATATTTCTCCTCTCACCTTAAAAATATGCCCCCTGGTTTTGAATCCCTTTACCCTATGGAAAAACACCTTTTCTACTCACCTTGTCTGTGACTCTCATGATTTTATGAATTTCTGTAAAGTCACCCCTCAACATCCAGTGAAAATAGTCCCAGCCTATCAAGATACTCGTTATAACTCAAACCCTCCATTCCCAGAAATATCCTGGTAAATCTCTTCTGAACCCTCTCCAATTTAATAAATCCTTCCTATAGCAGGGTGACCAGAACTGCACTGAGTACTCCAGAAGAGGCCTCACCAATATCCTGTACAACCTCAACATGACGTCCCAATTCCTACACTCAGTGGTCTGAACAATGAAGGCAAGAGTGCTAAACGCCTTCTTAACCACCCTCTGTACCTGCGATGCAAGCTTCAAAGAATGATATATGTTACTTTAATCTGTGGTATATGAGCAATGTTATAGCTCACTGCGATGTGAATTTCAATTAGAGATGACAGCTTTTAAATTCACAATGATAAATTTGGAATAATAAAGATTCATGTTTAAATATATATATATAAAGCATACATAACTTGCTCCACCTGTTTGGCAACACTTGTGGCCGTGCTACATCTGCATATTATTTTGCTTCACTGACCCAGCTCAACTTTAATAGAAAAATTATAAAAAAGCAATTCTACACATGATGTATGCAGAGCTTTTACATATCCCAGCCCTCTTGTAACAATCAAGAAATTGTCAAATCCGTTTACCTGAAAGTCTGCAGGAGACAGGTTCTTCACATGGCTGTCAAGTTGCTCTCACTTTAGTTTAAGAATGTCATCTATTTTGTTATACCTCACGCCTTGAAATAAACGCAAGCCCAAATGTTCAGATCGGTCTGTGATTCCCTTTGGGTGATAAAAGCCTTTCGTAGCATTTCTACAATTGTGGTGGATCTGGTAATTTGCAATTTTGATTAGTCTATTGCTCATTCGTTATTATCCTTCATTGTTATCGACCTAATCTTCCCAATTTCTATCCTTGCAGGTCTATCCACTGGTTTTTGTATCCTGATTTTCTGCCTGCCACAGGTGGAAACAAAATTGAATAAGTCTACCCATGCATAAAATTAAACATTGAACTGTGGATGCTGGGCATCTGAAACAAAGACAGAACTAGCTGGAGAAACTCAGCAGGTCTGGCAGCATCTGAGGAGAGAAAGCAGAGTTAACATTTCAAGTTTAGTGAAACTTCAGAACAGTTCTGAACATGTGGGGGATCAATAGCGACAGGTTCAAAGGAAATACCAGGAAGAAAGATGAAGGTTCAGAGTGGTCATTTGATTATATCATGCTGAGGCTGTGACTCGCTGTGGCCAAGTGTGACCTACTTTTCCCGTCATGATCACTTGACTCCTAAATGTGAACTGCAAGTGGAAAATGGTTGCAACAACACTAGGAGTGGGTGAACTCAATGTTTTTTTTAAAAACCATCCCCACATGCGGGCTCCAGTTGTGAGTGATCGGAGCCCCTTCCACAGGCAATGTGTCAATCATGCGCTTGCAAAGTACAGGATAACGCCGTCACACCCTGTGTGTGAAATCCATCTGTGTAAATCCTGGTCACAATCTTAGTGATTGCATATTGGCCATAATCATCACTGTGAAGCAGAAATAATTACAGGCAACTTTAAAAGTGGCTAGCCATGGGCTGCAATATGGAACGAGAGTGCAAGAACTCCTGGGCTACACAACAGCATGGAACTGATTCCTCTTACCTTGAACTGCAAATATTCTGCAAAATGCTGTTGTATGCAATGATGCCTTTCTTGGATGATATGGAGCTGGGTGCACAAGGGCTCAGTATTCATACATCTTTTACAATCTCTAACAATCTCTTTGAGAGTGGACTGGCACTGCATTCATCAGAATAACCTTCAAAGTTCCATATAAAGGCATTCCATTGCCCTCCTTTTCAGAGAGATCAGTATCCCACTGTACGGAATATTTTGTTAAACTCTTACTTGCGAATGACATGAATGCTGACTGTTGCTGTCCCTCAGGACCTGTTCTGTTTCTTATGCTCCCCACATGCAGGTTTATTGTAAGTGGATCCAGCCACAGCAAGGGTTATCATTGATGTGATGGAATAAAGGCACAGAGAAATGGAAGAGGAACAGATGTGACAGGAAGCCCAGGAGCAACAGCAACTTCCAGCAGATTTTGAACAGGGTCCAAATGAAGAGGTTGCAGCTGAAGATCCCCTCAGGATGTACAAGATGTACAGGAGGGCCAGAGTTGATGCCATTTCCTCCAGATGAGTGAGGTGCAGTGTCAGTACAGACTGAAGTGTCCTAGGACATTGTCACTTAGCTATGCCAGGTGCTGGGGTGGGACCTGCAATCCAAAGAAGTGGGTGCCCACCCTATCCCAGTGGCTGTCAAAGCAACAGTTATTTATACATTTATACAACCAGCTTCTTCCAAAGAGCCACTGGGAACCTGTGCAGGATCTCACTCAATCGTCCACCCACAATGTATTGAGGCTCTTACTGATACCATTTGTGCTGGATCATACCATTCCATCTCATTTCCCCATGATGGGGTCAGTGGTGCAGCCGAGGCAGCATGATCCTCACTCATGGCTGGCTTCCCCCCCAGGTGCAGAGTGGGATAGATTGTACACATATTGTCACATTGGAGGGTCACGTTATAACGCGATGGAGTTCGGCAATAGGAAAGGTTTCCATTCCAGTAATATGCAAGTAAGTTCTGATCATTCGTGCCACATCTTAGATCTTTGCACAAGGTACCCTAGCAGCTGCCATGATGTCTAGATCCTTGAGAACTCTCATGTTCCTGCTGTTTTTGAGGATTCAGGTGCCTTTACAAGGATGGTTACTGGGCAACAAGAGCTACTTTCTGACCATGGCTGATGGCTTCATAACACAAAACATGACAGAGGTTCAGCATAGATACAACACGGCCCATTCTTCAACTAGAGCCATCGAGGAGCTGACGAATGGCCTCCTGCAGATGAGACCCTGATGCTTGGATCAGTCTGGAGAGGGCCTTGCAAAGCACTACTATACTCCCTACAAGTGGAGCAGAGAAAGAGGGGACATGATGGATGCCGAAGCGCTGGGGAGTAGGAAAAGTATTCCAAGAAGGAGGATGAGAATATTGAGCTGAAGGAATATTACTTTCTCCAGGATACAGCACAGCAGCATCAGCTGCAACAAGCTAGGCAGGACTTAATTGACGCTCAGTTCCAGCAGATGAGAGCTGGATGCAGTGATCATTCATTGGTTGTAAAATTATTCAAGCTCAAAAAGCAAGCAATCTGTTTCTGTTCCAAGAGGCAAAGATTTGTTTCCTGTTGGCTTTTGCTGTTGCCAAATAAAAGTGAGCAGCTTGAAGCATTTGAAGACTTTCTTATATGTGATGGTCCTACATTCAACAGTGAGAAGAAGCTTGACCACAATAGGCATTCAGGAAAGACTAACAATGACTTTGACAGTATTGTAAGATGAGATGTAATGAAGGACCAGTAAGTTATGTGGCTAGATACTTAAATAGCACCAAATGTAAGAATGTGCATTTGAATGTGAAATGAAGTGTCAGCCAAGCCATCAATGTGCCCTGCATAGCATTGCTTACTGGTTACTGTCCGATGTGATGAAGGGCAACTCCAGGCTGCCAACATGCAACCGGGTGCATTCTGAGATTAAAAGAAGGTGCTGATGCTATGGATTCTAGGATATCCCCGCAATGGCAGGAGCTTTTATTCATAGCAAGTGGGAAAATAAGACAAATGGATCCAGAAGGTCATGTTGCATGATTAATAATGTAAAGTGTGGGAAGATAGCATGAGAAAATTTGTTAGTCCTTGCAGACAGAAACTCTCCATGTAAATCTCCAAAAAATACACTTAGCTGGTTTCTAATAAGATTATGATCACGCTCTCCACGCCTTCCCTGTCAAGGCCCCTCAGGATCTATCATGTTTCAATCAAGTTACCTCATAGGCTTTTGAACTCCAGTGAATGCAAACCTAGCCTATTCAACCTTTCCTCAATTTGATGCTTTTTTAAACACCTTCCATCTCCCAAGAAAAAGTTCATGTATTCCTAATTTTATGCTTTTTGAAGTCCACTCCCTTTGTTCAAGCCAATAAATTATTTACATTCCCGCAAGAATCCATGAAGCAACTAATAACAAAAAGGACAATTTGATAAGAAGTGGAGTTAGGTATAAATGCACTGTGATGGTAGTTGACCTCATACTTGGATCATTTGATCACAGCGACTTTTTTTCAAGAAGTTTTTCATCAATTATTCTGCACAATGTCAATGATTAGAAGGAGACAAAACAACATAATTGAATAAGATAATGGAATATCCAGATTTAATGTAACTGGAGAATATAGAAACTGGAGGAGGTCACTTGGCTGCTCCCTAGCCAATTCTTACACTCACTGAGATCATGGCTGAGCTGCAATTGAACTCCTTACAACTGCATTTTACTCATATCCTTTAATACCTTTTGCTAACTAAAACCTATCAATCTCAGTTTAAAATTAGCATTTTTTATTCATTCATGGGTGTAAGTGCTGACTGGGCTAGCATTTATTGCCTATCCCTAGTTACTGTTGAGAAACAGGTGATATATTGCCTTCTTGAACTACTGCAATCCATTTGCTTTGGAAAGAAGGAGACAGTTCCAAGATTTTGATCCACTGACACTGAAGGAACAGCAATATATTCCCAAAATGGATGGTGAGTTACTTGGAGAGGAACCTGTAGGTGGTAGCATTCCTACATATCTGCTGCCCTAGTCCTTCTAAGTGATGATGACCATGGGTTTGGATGGTGTTGTTTAGGAGGACCTGGTGAATTTCTGCAGTGCAAGTTGTAGACTGTACACATTGTTGCTGCCCCTTTATATTCTATTCCTCTGGACATGTAGTAGACCATTCCATGAATCATTTTAATTATTTTCTGCAATGTAAGGGGTTTATTTTTACATCCGTGTGGCTGGAAGCTGTTACTGAAGCATTGTTTGTTGTTAACATTCTCCAGAATAAATCAATTGACCAGCAATTCAGTGGTTGAGGTCAATTGTCAGCTTGGATCACTTTCTGTCCTTCCACTTGTTACCTCCATGTCTGATTCCTCATCAAGAAAGCATCCAGGCCTGAATGGAAATATAAGCTGCATCAGCACAGAATTGAGGCAGCTAAAACAGCAGGAAAAAGGCAGAAGAAAGCAGAAGAGAAGTGTTTGAAGATTTAAAAATTACCTTCAAAGTCAAATGTCACCAAAAGAACCTTCAAAATAATGTGACAGTTTCAAAACAAAATAAATCTTTCCCTTTATAAACAGTTGGTTACCAATCCATATGTTACCTGTTGATGAAAGCCTCTGTGAAGTGTTACACTGGAACAGACGAGAGTCAAAGATACAGTCACTGTAAAACCATTGATAAATGCAAAAAGACATTCAATGCCTTCACTCTGTTTCATGTGAAAACTTTGAAATATATTCTTGTAAGCACTGTTTGATCTGGTTTCTCAGCTAAAGGGGCATCAGAGATGTGAAAATGACCTAGCCCTCATTCTGGGACAGCGGTACAAGCTTGTTACTTACTGCACACCCCACCCATGCCCTGTGCTCACGTTCTGTGTTTAGATTGGGTAAATTAAGTTAAATTTTATTCCTTTAGATTACAAAACTGTGATGGAAGACCCAAGTGCAGGCTGAAAACAAAAGGGAAGATAGTTTGATGAGAAAAATAGTAATTAGATGGAGTAATTACATATGATACTGCTGTCTAGTGTACAAGGGATAGGATTTTCAAATTAAAAGAATTATACTGTGTAACACCCTTGACTGGCGAAAGGTACAGATAAATTCCTGTGAAAAGGGAAGCAGAACTATTGAGTGAATAAGAACTTTTACAGAATGTTGCTCCTATTATTCTCCATTGATTCCTGGAACCTGTTAGTGACCTGAGATTAGATCTGGACCACCAATTCCACCTCAATTTTTCATTTACAGTGATGATTTCTTTTCCACTGTATGAAATTAAAAAAGCCATTCATGCTGCTTCAGTTCCATAATGTGCACAATGAATTCAATACTCCCACAGCGAGGTGTTTAAATACAGTGCAATGATGGAAGGGTTGGCAACGCAGAGCTAATTTATTTTCAGGCATATTATGGTGTATTTTTCATACCACACAAATGTATGGAAGTTTGGCTTCATTATATCTGACAATATCATAAGATGTGGGCCAGGATTATTCAGAGGTGGCAGGGATCCTATTGTTGGGGATTGTAACGTGACCCCAGGACAGTAGGCAGTGGGACTGGGCTGCATTTGACGTACAGTGCCCAATTAAGCAGATTCTGCCAGGGCTCCCAATTAAGAGAGTTGCTGGCCTGGCACCCCGCAGAGCTGACAGCCCTATAGGTGAGCTAGGCAGCATCACCAGGAGCAGTGGCCATTTGGACACATCAGAGGAACAGATGAAAGAAAATACGAAGTACGAGCAGCAGAACACTATTCAGGCCCTCAAACAACTCCATCAGTCAATGAGACCAGGGCTGAGCTACTTCAACACCATTTTCCTGCATTATCCCAGTATCCTTGTTTTCAAAATATAGAAATCCATCAATCTCAATCTTGGACAGACTCAGCAACTGAGTTTCCCCAACACTCTAGGACAGAGAATATTGACGATTCACCTCCCTCCGTGTAAAGAATTTTATTATCACCATTCTCCTAAATAGACTATTCTTTACTTTGGTACTGTGCTGCTGGTTCTAGAATCCCCAAAAAGTTACGTTTGTTTGTTTGAATAAAGTTACCCTCTCATTCTTCTAAATTCCAAAGAATAAAGGCCCAATCTGTTTAAGCTTTCCCCTTAGAACAACATTTCTCATGAATTTGATGCTCTCCCTCTGTAGCAAGTATATATTTCTATAGTTGAGGAGACCGATACTGCACACAGTTCTCCAGGTGTGGTCTCACCAGTGTTCTATAAAATTGTAGTTGACATCTTCACACCTATACTCAAATCATTTTGTAATGAAGGCCAACAGACCATCTGCCTTCCTGTTTGCTGTACATGCGTTTTAACTTTCAATGACTCATGAACAATGATACTCAAGTCTCTTTGAAGTTCAATACTTCCCAGCTTCTAACCATTGAAGGAATATTCTTTAGCTACATTGTCAATTGTACATTGTACATATTCTCAATCAGGGATGGCCATCTTTAAAGACAGGGAAGTGGAATCTGGGGAGGTCCGGGGTCATTAGGAAAGCCTGGTGTGAGAGGTAGCCAAGAAAATGTTTGAAAAGAACTTTGAAACAAATAATAAACATCGCAGAGATCAGCTTACTTGTTGGGAATGTACAGTTAATGACAGGGTGAGAAATATGGCAAAAGTAGCGGCAGTGTGTACCGTCTACAAAATGGACTGAGGAATTTCACCAAGACTCTTTAGACACCGCCTTCCAAACTACAACAACTTCTATCTAGAAGGACAAAGGCAGCAGGCATATGAGAAATGCACCTTTTGCACATTTCCCTCCAAGTCACTCACAATCCTGGCTTGGAAGTGTATCGCTGTTCCATCACTGTCTGTGGGTCAAAATCCTGGAGCTCCCTTCCTAATGATAGTGTGGGTCTACCCTTAGCAAATGGACTGCAGCGGTTGAAGAAGACTGCTCACCACCACCTATTTCAGGGGCAACTAGGAGTGGCAATAAATGCTGGCCCAACCAGCGATGCACACATCCCTGAATTGATTAAAAAACAAACTCAAAGAGAATAGAGGTGTCAAAACAAAACATAACGAGAGGCCAAAGAAACAGACAATGTTTTATTGGTACTCTGAAATCTGCAGAAAGACCTGAAAACCTCAATGCACTTTGATGACACGCCATCAGCAGCAGCACAGACCCAACCTGATCCAAACCTAAAATTAATGGCTGACAAATCCTACCACAGTCAACAGGGGGACAAGGGGACTGTGATGGGTGATGGCCATTATACCGAGTAACATGTTAGAAAAGGGCCTGATTTTACAGTGTTGATGATGGAAAAATTTCACCAATCTTTACCACTGCACTGCTGAAACTTAAGGAATTATGATAGGGATATGGAGACCAAGATACCCACTTAATGCCTGCCAGCCTGAGATGCAACTTAGAAATTTAGTATTATGACTGAGGCTAGATTTATACTATGGTGTAGTATTTTACAAATATTTTACGTCAAGCACTTATTGTATGGTTTTAACATAAAGCTAGTTCACATTATAAGAAGCATGTTTTTCTTTTAAAAAGTACTCCATTATTAGAAGCATATCAGAAGTTCATTCAATTTCACCAATCTCATAACATTCCAAAATCATGTACAGTGATAGATACAATTGTGAGCCTAAATATTTGTATCTCTGCCCAATCTGTTAGGCAACAAGGTCAGAGTGCAACTGGATAGAAATGCAAGCTGCACAAAGTATCCACATTAAATATGCTGACCCCGGCAAATGAGACATGTTCTGCAATTTCTGTTGGCTTTCATAGCTGTAGAAGACTTTTGCAGATTGTCACCAGTCACTACATTAATTGCCTCTTCTGCTGCTAATAACTACCATGAAATGCTCTCTTAAACATAGGTCCCACCATCAGGATCCCACTTAAACATCATACAGTCAAAAAGTACTATAATTCAGGTTAATACAGTATTATGTTTACATAACCATTTTATTAGCTTTCTGAATACTTTCTGTCTGTGTACTGAATATTGATTGCATCAGGGGAATTAGGATGTGTTGCTCAGCAATGCAGTGTGAGGGAACTAAGCAGAATGAATATACTGATATAAAATAACAAAATAACTAAGGTATGTGAGATAACAAGCATGGGGCTGGATGAACACAGCAGGTCAAGCAGCATCATAGGAGCAGGAAAACTTGACGTTTCGGGCCTAGACCCTTCATCAGAAATGGGGGAGGGGAAGAGGGTTCTGAAATAAATAGGGAGAGAGGGGGAGGCGGATAGAGAATGGATAGAGGAGAGGATAGGTGGAGAGGAGGCAGACAAGTCGAAGAGGCGGGGATGGAGTCAGTAAAGGTGAGTGTAGGTAGGGGGGTAGGGAGGAGATAGGTCAGT
>JAHRHZ010000099.1:14457489-14508545 GCA_024137785.1 Ginglymostoma cirratum
GGGGGAGGGGAGATTTTGAAGCTTGTGAAATCCACATTGATGCCATTGGGCTGCAGGGTTCCCAGGCTGAATATGATTTGCTGTTCCTGCAGCCTTCAGGTGGCATCACTGTGGCATTGCAGGAGGCCCAGGATGGACATGTCATCTGAGGAATGGGAGGGGGAGTTGAAATGGTTCACGACTGGGAAGTGCAGTTGTTTGTTGCGAACTGAGCGCAGGTGTTCTGCAAAGCGGTTCGCAGGCCTGCGCTTGGTTTCCCCGATGTAGAGGAAGCCACAACGGGTACAGCAGATGCAGTATACCACATTGGCAGATGTGCAGGTGAACCTCTGCCTTATGCGCAAAGTCTTCTTGGGGATTGGGATTGGGGTGAGGGAGGAGGTGTGGGGGCAGGTGTAGCACTTCCTGCGGTTACAAGGAAAAGTGCCGGGTGTGGTGGGGCTGGAGGGGAGTGTGGAGCGGACAAGGGAGTCGCGGAGGGAGTGGTCCCTCCGGAAGGCAGATAAGGGTGGGGAGGGAAAAATGTCTTTGGTGGTGGGTCTGATTGCAGATGGCGGAAGTGTTGGAGGATGATGCGTTGGATCCAGAGGTTGGTGGGGTGGTATGTGAGGACGAGGGGGATTCTTTTTTGGTTATTGTTGCGGGGACGGGGCGTGAGGGATGTGTTCCGGGAAATGCGGGAGACACGGTCGAGGGCGTTCTCTACCACTGTGGGGGGGAAGTTGCGGTCCTTGAAGAATGAGGACATTTGAGATGTGCGGGATTGGAATGTCTCATCCTGGGAGCAGATGCGGCGGAGGCGAAGGAATTGGGAATAGGGGATGGCATTTTTGCAGGAGGGTGGGTGGGAGGAGGTGTATTCCAGGTAGCTGTGGGAGTCAGTGGGCTTGAAATGGACATCTGTCTCTAGGTGGTTGCCCGAGATGGAGACAGAGAGGTCCAGGAAGGAGAGAGAAGTGTTGGAGATGGTCCAGGTGAACTTCAGGTTGGGGTGAAAGGTGTTGGTGAATTGGATGAACTGTTCGAGCTCCTCATGGGAGCACGAGGCGCCGCCGATGCAGTCATCAATGTAACGGAGGAAGAGGTGGGGTTTAGGGCCAGTGTAGGTACGGAAGAGGGATTGTTCCACATAACCTACAAAGAGGCAGGCATAGCTTGGGCCCATGCGGGTACCCATGGCCACCCCCTTTGTCTGTAGGAAGTGGGAGGAATTGAAAGAAAAGTTGTTGAGGGTGAGGACGAGTTCGGCTAGGTGAACCTACTTACTGATGTTAATTAAGCTTCCTCATAAAAATTAAGCTCAGAAATGTCTCCAAGCCACCATGATCCCTTGATAAGGTAATGAAGAGGACAAAAGTATTCAAATTTATATTAAAGCTAAACCAACTGTTCTGATTGAACTTTTCGAACTTCACTTTCTATTCGAATTATTTGATTCGCAAAATCTGTCAGTGAATTGCACCTCCTGATGACAAAACACAGTCCAGCAATTAATTATCTCCATGGTAGGTTTACACTATGTCATCAGTCTCACATGACAGAAAGTACGACTTGCAAATCAACCTTCATGAAGGTTAAGGCTAAGCCAATTAATTCACAATTAGCTTAGTTACAGAAGCAAATGCTCTGGCTACAAAAATCCGTAGGGGCCATTTTCTCACTGCTAGGGGTGCCCTTTTGCCTATAAAATGGTTCCCATAGGGTCTGTGCACATTTTTCGGTGCTGACTGCACTGGGCGCCATTTTGGAGAATGTGGTGTCATGCATACGGAGATCATTAGCCAGACATCTGCAGTGTAGGCAGGTTGTGACATCAACCAGCGCTGTAACCGTGGAGCTCGACAAAGCAGCGAGAACCTTGTGATCACCTGACAGAACTGCTCACATGTTCAGGAGCAGCAAGAACTCTCCAGCAGCACTGTGTCAAGGGATTATCAACAACTTCCGTATGAAACACTTCTTATCCACACGTGATGTAAAGCTAGGAGAAACTTGCACACCATTAGGAGGATTTTTTTTAAATTTAGTTGTTGATTTTTGTATTGATTATTACTATGGAAGAGATTTTTTTTTGGGTTGGTAGATTTTTGAGTGTTGACATCTGTGAAAGGGGTTTTTGCTGACTTCAAGGTTTCCAGACGAGCCTGTCACTCTGAAACATAGATGCCCTAACAGAAACATAGAATATAGGAACAGAAGTGGGCCATTTGACCCTTTGCGCCTCCCCTGCCATTCAATATGATCATGATTGATCATCCAACTCAGCACCCTGCTCTCATTTTCACACCATATCCTTCGATTCACTCTTAGGCCGAAGAACTCCTTCTTGAAATCATTCAATATTTTCGGCTCAACTGGCTTCTGTGGCTGGGAATTCCATAGGTTACCACTCTCTGGGTGGAAAGATTTCTCCTCATCTCAGTCCTAAATGGCCTAATCTGTACCCTTAAACTGTGATCCCTGATTCTGTTGTGGCATCCATTATCTTTGGATGACAGCAGCACACGGAGAATGAGACAAAGTAGCTTTGAACAAAAATGTCTGTTGAACAGAGAGGATCAGGACAGAAAGAAAGGCTTTCTGCTGGAGGTCATAGCTACACAGTGTGTTCAGGAAACAATTTGCTTGTCTGTATTTTAGTGTGTCACACATCTCTGATGCACTAAGGAGACTTTCACTGAAATTTTTCACCATCCAGAGCCATAAATATGGCCACAGAGCAGGATGAAGATGCAATTGCTAGTGGCCATGCTGAGTACTGTGATATAAACAGTATGATATATATTTGTTGCAAGCTTCAGTTTGATTTTTCAGTTAGTAAGCTGTAGGGTTTTTTTGTGTATTTGAAGTTAATAACTGTAAGCATTTGTGTAGCTGCAATGATTTATTTTTAAAACAATTTTTGAGGCCTGTCTTTAGAGTGAATGGGTTAGTGTGCACCTTAACATTTTTTTTGATCTTAGATCATTTCGTGACCCAGCAAGCTAAATAATGGAGTCACAAGGTTTGTTAGAGAATTCTGGAACTTGGCTCTTTTCTTAGAGAAAACACTAATAGCACAGGGGGAGAGATAATTGATTTCAGTTTTACCTTGAGTTTTGAACAATCCTGTGAAGTCTTTGGAAGAGTATGGCTGTATAGACCAATGTTCCTAAGAAAGGAAGGATATATACTGAACCAGATTATATTAGAGTGTAGAGTTTAGTTTTAGTCTCAGACCATGAGTGTTTGGATGAAACCCTGGAGAGGTTACTTAAAGTTAAGTACACTTAAGCTCAGTTGTGTGATAGCTCCAGGTTGAAGTTAACTACAATTCCAGTCTAAAGGTTGAAGTCACACATAACTTACTCTTACTGAAGTTTTAGATACAGGGACACCAGTGTGAGTATTGTGTGGGCAGTGACTTGGGGTCCTGTACTGGAAACACATTTTGAGTACTGTACAAAAGCTAACTTTTGCCTTTCAATTTATGAAGGAGTGTTTTCAGATTAATGGGATTATACTTTTACTGCATATTGAGAAATCTTTGAATTTTTATTAAAAGAGGACGGTCTGGTTTATTCTATTTTGTCCTCATTTCTTTTGTTAAATGAATTTCTATTTTATTGTTAAAGCAAAATCTGCAGCATCATGTGCTTATGTTTTAGTGAGACGCCACTGTTAAAATCAAAATAAATCCAAATATGATCTGTCAAGCCAGTTTTCTGTCTGGAATCTGACTTACCATTTGAGATCATAACACTGGCGATGTACTTTAATGCTCCAGGGTCCTGTCAGACTGAAACATTTGCAACATCTCCCAGCTTGCCATCCATTGTTGGATAAGGGAAGTCGTTGAGGCTCTGTGTTCCAGCATTTAATTCACTCCAGCCAGAGTGTAGAAGGCAGGGTAGCATGCAGCTTCATGTGTACTTATTCCAGGGACCCCATGCACAGGGTGCCATTCAGTGTGTGCCCTTCATTTTTCAGACTCACGTCAATTCTGAGATGTAAGGATATTCCATTTCTTCAACATCTTGTGACCTTATATAGCAGAGCATGTAAATCAGTGCTTGCTATCCTGGCAGCAGTCATGATGCCTACACTTTGCATTAGCTTGCTGGGTCTGCTACATTTCAGCAACAAGCATAAACTTGCTGGGAAACAGAGACTAAACATGTGGCTCATGACTTCAGTACAGAATGCATAAATGCATGGGAAACATGCATAAAATGGAAGCTGTGCTGCCACATAAAATGAGATTGAGAAGATTACTGAAGTGCTTATGCATTGCAGCATTCAGCAGATCATGCATCACAATTTGTTGTGGACTGTTACATGCTGCAAAACCTCATCACCATTAGGGCATAGCCAGCTATATCAGGTGGCCAGCTGATGCGGAGGAGGAAGAAGTCAAGATCTTTCCAGCAGAGACTTTCTCTGGCCTTGTTCTTTGTGATTGGCTTATCCAACAACAATTCTGGTTCCCCATTTACAAATACCCCGCCACCTTGTCTTTCCACCGTTACTGAGCATCACAGCATCCACTTGGATCAGAATGCAAAATGTAAAAGCCATCACAAAACAAACATTCCACCTCAAACCAAACATTGCAATATTCTATACAAATTGGTTACCATCAGGCACTCCCTTGTGCCTGTCTTGTGCATTGGATGATCCTCAAGCCATTCTAGACATGCAACCCTGCACAAAGGCTGCTGTCTAGCAGTAGGGAAGACTGAAGACTGCCACTGCAGGGTCATCTAAAACTATAAGGTCCAATTTGGAACTGTACCACTTCAACATGGGTGAGTGCTGTGTGAGCTGGCTGACTGACAGTCGGTGGAGCAGGAAGAGTGAGATTCATTGACTGATTGATGATGATTACTATCATCCTCATCTTTGATACTGCAGCCATATCCTTGGGCTGATGGTTCAACAACACCAGCAGTGTGTCGGAGGATAGATTGTTGGACTGCCGTTGAATCCACAGCTATGATGCCAGCAGTCTGAGACTTGATTGCAACAAACTGAGCATACAAGAGTTCCAAGCAAGTGTGGCAACAAAGCGCTTCCTCTGTTCAGTACCAAATGTGAATGTAATGTTACCCAGGAAACAAGGGACCTTAACTCCCTACATTTCCTTCTGACCTCTTTAACCCTTGGAATAGCTTTCTTTTATTCACTCGCGGGATGTAGGCTACGCTGGCTGGCCAGCATTTATTGCTCCCTCCTAGTTGCTCTTGAGAAGGTGGTCTCAAATCGCTGTAGTCCACATGTTGTAGATTGAGCCACAGTGCCCTTAGGGACAGAATTCCAGGATTTTGACCTAGCAACAATGAAGGAATGATGATATATTTCCAAGTCAGGATGGTGACTGGTGTGAAGGGGAACTTGAAGGGGGTGGTGTTCCCATTATCTGCTGCCCTTGTCCTTCTGGATGGAAGTGGTTGTGGGTTTGAAAGGCACTGCCTAAGGATTGTTGGTGAATTTCTGCAGTGCATCTTGTAGACAGTACACATTGCAGCTAATGAGTGTCAGTACTGGAAGTAGTGGATGTAGTGCCTATCGAGCAGGATGCTATGTCCTGCATGGTGTCAAGTTTCCTGAGTGTTGTTGAAGCTGCACTCATCCAGGTAAGTGGGGACTATTCCTTCACACTCTTGATGTGTTCCTTGTAGATGGTGGTCAGGCTTTGAGGAGCCAGGGGGTGAGTTACTCATCGAATATTCCTAGCCTTTGACCTGCCCTTTCCATAGAATCTCTACTGTGTGGAAACAAGTCATTTGGCCCAACAAATCCACAATGATCCTCTGAAGAGCATCCCACCCAGACCTATTGCCCTACCCTATCCCTGTAAACCTGCATTTCCCATGGCTAATGCCCCAAACCTACACATCACTGAATACTAAGGCTAATTTAGCATGTCCAATCCACCTAAATTGCCCATCTTTGGACTGTGGGAGGAAACCAGAGTACCCAACGGAAACTCACACAGACACCCTTCTGGAACCTGCATTTACAGAGTAAGACTACTTGAATTTATGATCAATTTTAACCCCTCAGGATGTTGCGAGTGGGTGATTCAATGATAGTAACACCATTGAATATCAAGAGACAATGGTTAGATTGTCTCTAATTGGAGATGGTCATTGCCTGGCATTTGTATGGTATGAATGTTACTTGCCACTTGTCAGCCCAAGCATGTGTATTGTCCAGATCTTGTTGCATTTGAGCATGGACAGCTTCAGTATCTGAAGAGTTGTAAAGGATGTTGAACATTATGCAATCATCAGTTAACATCCATACTTCTGATGTTATGATGGAGGATGGTCATTGATGAAGCAGTGAAAATATTCCAGGACACTACGCTGAGGAATTGTGCAGAGATGTCATGGAACTGAGATAACCCATCTTCAACAACCATAACCATCTTCCTATGTGCTAGGTACGATTCCAATAGATGGGAAGTTTGCCCCTGATACCCATTGATTCCAGTTTTGCTAGGGCTCCTTGCTGCCACACTCGGTCATATGCAGCCTTGCTATCAAGGACCGTCACTCTCACTTTACCTCTGGAATTTAGCTCTTTTGCCCATGTTTAAACCAGGGGTTGTGTGTTCACTGCAGCTTACACAACAATTTGCAACTTAATCTTGGTTGTGACATGACTAGCAAGGAAGAATTCAATAAATAATCATAGGATGAAAAATGCTTAATGTTTGTCATCGGCGTTCATATGGAGCACTTCTATTGAAACCAATAGGAACAAGGGAAGAAAATCCATTTATTTTAAGTTTCTCATCCTCCTGAAATAGCACGACAATTTTTTTGAATTGTGACAATACTGCATATTCTGAGCATTCATGTAAGATTAGATGATAATACTCAGAAGACAGCCCCATGGAATATTGATGAGACGATAAACTCCACTAATGTAATGGGTGTTTCAATGCGCATTTGCCTTATTGTTTTAACCTAATGAAGCTCACATAAACCCAGCAATGAATTATTGCAAATACAAGGACACTACAAACTGAATATCATGAACATATCCAACACATAAATACAAGAATGACAGTCCGGATTGAATTAGAACATATCGCCTGGTTGATATAATGAGCATTGGCCTGATGCTTTTTTTTTAAAAAGGTAAAAACATCATTCATACAAATTTAGCCATTACTGGATTCAGAATTTCATTGCTAAGGACGATTTGTCAGCTTCAAAGAGAATGAAGTAATTAAGAAGAAGACAGTCAAATCCCTTTGAAGTATGCAATTTAGAACTGGAAGCACAGACAAAGGGCTTTTCTTATTTAACACCCAACTGCTCATTCTTTTCATTACATAAAAGCTCAAAAAGAAAATTCGTCTCAATTTATAACTTAACTCAAAGGTTACAGCTTGCCCTTATTGAGTATTGACAACTCACTAGGACTTTGGGGCAGTCTAACAATCTGGGTACATCTTTGAAGTGGGTGTACTTTCAAGTTGTTACAGTTTCTTTGGCTTTGGGCTATATAGAATAAAATGGTGAGAGTTAGGTCTTCTATGACGTCTGTCAAACAGGGCACAAAATTCCATTTAGGCTTTGTGGCATAGTCACAACTGGGCTCTCTATGAAGGTTGCTGATTTTGGCAAGTAAAACCATCATTTGAGAATTTCCAATTTTCTAGTCATGGTACGCACCTATTTTTTCAACTATTTACCAAATCATTGAGCTAAGCTCTTGCTACTGAACAGCACTTTGGTACCTTAATAGATGGGAGATAGTGAAAAATGCACAATGATCTGAATTAACATGGCTACTGACTTGATCTCAACACTGGATCTACCAGAAAGCCTATTTTAAAACCTGTATATAAAAATTCAATCACTATTTCTCAAATGGGAAATTACTTAGTGTATTAGACAGGATTTTTTTAGACTTCACTTCTTACTAATTCATAAACAATGATGAGAAAGACAGCTGGGCCAAATGCACTCAATATTTCCACAATGGGTTCACAAAGCTAATTCCTAAAGGCAAGATTCCTAAGACTAGCTTGCCTCAATAAATAACATACTACACTTGCTGCTTCAAATTTCACTTGGCAATGTCTCTTCTACCTCAACGATGCCTGTTATGCATTCCAAATTATATTGTTGTGGTCATCTGACTTTCTCAAATAAAACAGAACTGTTAACTACAGCATCATTACCATTACAGTCACATGTATAACTTCACCCAATGGATGATTCCCTCCTTACACTCTGTTAATCTGATAAATATGTGTTGACCTATTACAATACTAGGGGATCTCCTGTAATCTTGTTCGCATACAGCTAGAGTGGAAATGGCTTTGCAGTTGAATTAGAGCACTTTTACGCTCCAATGCTTGTGGTATCTGTTTAGTCCTTTTGAACCACTTGACAGATAACACCAGATGGTTAGCCCAGAGCAAGCAGAATGCCAAGGGAAATGTTACGTTCATACATACATATATTCCCACAGGCACAACATTATCAATAAAATATGATAAAGTGGGTCAGATTCTGTTGAGAACCTTTTGGATGCATGGTAAAATTGTCAAAGCATCTTGATTTATGCTGTTCGTATCTTCAGAATGTAAACTTATGTTTTATTCCTTTATTGATCTATTTGCTTGTGTGAAGGAGTATGAGTTAATTAGGCTTGTTGTGCTGAATAGAAGACATCTGGTGGGTGAAGCAAAAGTGCATGTAGAATGCTGGAATTGGTCTCAGACAATTGCCTAAATCAATGATTCAGAGCTGCAGCATGTTATATGATTTTGAAAGGTTATTAAGCATTCATCCTTGATCTACTGTTAAACTTATTCTGGCAACACGCAAACATGGCCACAGAAATCTTGGACCATAGAACTATATATCTTGCAACTCTCTGTTTCAGTGCTTGAAGCCTTTTTAAATTCTACAAATTTGTAAGTATGCTGAGATAAGACAGTATAACTTCTTGATGAGAGAGAGAGTAAGAACTGCACATGCTGGAGTCAGAGAAAACTTCATTTCTGAAGAAGGGTCCCGACCCGAAACGTTAATTTTCCTGCTCCTCTGATGCTGCCAAGCCTGCTGTGTTCCTCCAACGCCACGCTGTGTTATCTGTAACTTCTTGATTGCCCACTCACTTAAATTCAGAGAATACATTTGTACCCGTTTGTTTCTAACTTGCTTAATTGGAATTCATGTTTTAATGCAACAGTTCCTATGGCACTATTTTCTCATACATGCTCAACTCTAAAAAGTTAGTTTTATCGCAATCAAGTCTATTGCAACTCCTGCATTTATCCTTCAGCAAAACCCATCACTTCTGATCTGACTTTGACTCTGTAGTCTGATTGGAACCAATGGCCAAGGTGCTGAGAATTTGGCTTGACCCAGTTTCTGTGCTGGTGCTGCATGAGTGAGGGAGGAAAGAAGTCAAATTTCAAGCTGGTTCAACAGCAAATCAGCTGTGACTTGTAGGAAAGTGGATGCTTTGGAAGTAATTGAAGATTCAAAAGCTATTCACACAGAGGCACAGTATTTCTAATTCTCAGAAAAGCGAGCAACTCGAACAACTGGAAAAGGAATGAGTACTGTGACAGGCAAGCCAAAGCCTGAAAGTAAAATAATTGATCTTATTGGAGTAACGCTTATGTGCAAAAGTGCAATCCTTCCAGCCAGGTGCCTGTTGAAAGCCAAAGTTAATGAGCTCACAGCACTCAGTGTGGAAAGATTTGAAGCATTCAATATATTTTTCTGGTGCCACAAAAAATGACCCACAATCCTGTTCATGAAAAATTGTGCCATGACAAAGTACAGAGCCACAAGTCTGCTCCTGAAACAGCATAAAAAATACTCAAAGTTAATTTTCAAGATGTTATATTGTATATTTTTTGATGCCACTTACTGTAAGGGTCTATGAGAAATTTAGGCAAATAGACATCAAACCAGCATTGATTTTTGTTGCTTCTTGAGCAGTTGCAATTAAATGAATTTGTCTGTAAACCAATCATTGCATGCTCCTTGTCACTAATGGTACTTAAATCTGTAAATACATTTTATCTTGATGATGCTCTTTTGAGAACAGATTAAAAATCATGTGGTTTGTTAGTGATAAATTCCATCAGGAATCAGAGACATTGTCATTCAAGGGCTGTGCTTCTACAGTTAATAATGCAGAAAAACATCACATTATTTAAAAAGACATCAACAAGTTAGTTTATGTCATGGTAATAGGCTCCACTTATATCCTACCAACATTCTCTTCCAGCCTTCAATATGTCTTGACAGTATGAGAAAGTTGGCATCAACAATCTATTTATTGAGGGTGAAATTATACAAAGGCAGGGACATAAAGGAATGATATTGCCCATTATACCTTCTGCCCATTTTCATTTCATTCATGACAACAAAACTGAATGTGGGCTCTGCCACCTAAATGCAGGAAATTGAAATCATCCTGTTTACATTCCTGGCCAAGACCATTTTGTACACTCCCATGTTCTCATATGAATTAAACATTGACTTTGTCGTTTGGAAAAAAAAGAGAATCTGCTATATTTGTAATGTTAACATATTTTTCTGGATATTGAGTAACTGGTTGTGCAGTTCCCTCATTTTGGGTTTCCGATGGGGAAAGCTGGACCAGTTCCATGTGTTTTATGAGGCGAGTGATGGGTGGCAGGTTAAAAAAAAGGGGCAGAATTGGGCACAATTTTGGACAGCAATGTGTGTAGATGTAACAGACATCGGTAAATTGCACGTGAGATGTTAAGATGCTATGGCAAAGTTTGGACTCAAAAGTGCACCCAGATGAAGGTCTAATCCAATGGCATTATAGTAAACATGTAAGAGGTTTCAGATTTTCATAAGACTGAATGAAGCAGGATTGAAGGGCAGTAATATTTTCACCAGCAATAGAGCACTTAACTCTCTTATATTTGACAAAGGTAATCACTGCCTGATTTCTTCAGTCAGTCCTGCTGCCAGACCACTTTAAATTTGCAAGGTGCCTACTGCTGCCTCTTAGACAGTTCCACTCAGCTTTGCCAAAGTTAAAATGTTCGGTACATTTATGCTATCTTTCCTTCTAATAGAAGCAAGCCTATCTAATGCATTAACTGGTCCACTGTCACCTCTTAGCTCTTGCTTTCACCCTCCTTATTACCTCTTCACCCTGATTTTAAAAAAATGTCACATCATAACCACAGTAAGTGGCTCTATGGTCTTTCCCTGGAGCAAACCCGACTTCTGGGTTAGTTTCCTCTCCTCCATTGATTTGCTTAATGTACTTCAACTTCTTACAAGCAGCCAGCTCCACCTCTCCCTGGATACCCACAATCCCAGGCCTCTCCTACCGTGATTAAAGCAGAGAAGCACTTTCCATTTTCAACATTGACCAGCCTTGTTTCTCCCTGAACTACATTTGACTTCCACATTCCCCAGGCCCTGCCTGTGAAGCTTTTGGCATTTCCTGCCTCTGTCAGAAGGAATTAAAGAAGATAAAATACAATTCCCACGGTTAAATTGAATCACATTTTTTGCCAAATAGTAACAACTTGAGGGTTTTATTTTGTTTGAAAATTTCTTTCAAAAATGAAAATTACAGTTCTAGCTAAGAAAGAAACTGGAATTTACTTGTAGAACTTTTTTCTCATAATCCTTGCATTAATGGTAGCAATATCTTGCTTCAGAATCAGAAACTTGACTTCAGGAAACTTGACTTCTCCTATGCATATTGGTTTGGGTTGATCCTGCAGAAGTGTCTACAAGGTCTTGTGTGTCTTCTCCAGTGGACTTGAAAGACTTAATGATACTAATTGCAAAGCAACGTGTTTCTCCAAATGTTCTAATCAACATTTGCCTCTCAACTAGCACTATTAAGATAGATTATTTGGACATTATCATATTTCTGTTTGAAATGCCACACAAAATGAATGCTATTACATACAATGGTGATTATATTTCCAAAGTGTGTCATTGGCTGTGAAACAACTTGGGACATTCTGAAGCTATGGAAGGTACTATAGAAATGCAACATAATCATGCAACCCTCAATGTCTTTGTTCATTCCAGCACCAGAGACTGTTGCAAGCACAGCTTCCTGATAAGTAGACAAATCTTTATTGAGCGGTCACTTGAGAAAGGCAAGTGATTGAATCACTAGTATTTAGACTATCAATATTAAAAAGACTATGAATCCACTAAACGCATGTCGTGGCATGCATGGATTCTCCAGACACTTCAGCATACCTCTCCCTGCATTGTTCTGCCCCATGACTGCAGCATGGCTGGTGAAAGATGTTCTTACAGCAGCCCTCAGGCAGCACTGCATCTTGTGAGTCCAGCTTTGAACTCCACCACCTCAGCATGGGAGACTGCAGAATGATGGTTGAATGACTCCAGTCATTCAGTTGGCAGTAAGAATGCTGTCACCCTGAGAAAGGGCAGCAGGCTCACACTCCATGGTGCCTCTGCCATTCACCTGGAACAGTATTTCAGTCATCTTTGGGAGGGCAGATGCTGAACTGCTGTGGGATCCTGTGTGATCATTGAGATCTGTAGCCATGACAACAAGCATATGAGTCTGCATGAGAGAATTCCACGAGGAGCATGTTTTGTTCAGATCCTCTTGGTCCCCCTCTTTCTCCTCATCCTCACTTGAACGCACAGACACACACATTTAGAGACTTTCAGAGATGCATGCACAGAAAAACACATACAGACACACAGAGATGCACACACAGACACAGACATACATACACAGATGCACACAGACACAGAAACACACAGAAAAACACACACACACAAACAAACACAGAGATGCAGAAAAATGCACACGCACATACAGAGGCACACACTCACAGGCATGCAGTGAAAAACACAACATAGACATACGCAGATACATTGACATACACAGAGGCAGAAACACACACACACACACACACACATATGGCCTCTCTCCTCTTGTCGACCTTCATCACTAAGACCTCAAGCATCATACCTGAAAAATTAAAAGCTTTTTTATTGGGGCTCTATTTCTTGAACATCTACTTACAGTTAATTGCACTACAGGACAATCAGCAGTAGTTGCTTTTAATGAAAGGGATAAGATGCTTTCAGATACAGGCTGGGTAGAACTGCTGCTAGCCATGTAGGCTGACAGACCTCTTACTGTGCAGCCAGTAAGCCAGCAGCATGGGTCACACTCAGCAATATGCCAATATGGTTCTAACAAAGAGGTAGCATGACATTTGCGCGATGTTTATTTCAATGGGACAGGTCATGGGCAGATTGAAAAGTCATGCACTCCTTACCCAGAAATAAGAAAACACAACCTTTAGTCCCTTCTCTCCACCGGCCTTCAGTTTGCAACCCCCATTAAAACATCGCCCTCCTACTAATTGTTTCTTTAAATTCTATTCCTGGTGAATTTTCCTGTACCTGCAAGAGCACTAGTCTTCTTAAAATAAATGCCTGCTATTGCTTTTGGTGGGACGTTGCATAGAGACTGAAATTTCACTAGGACCTGATGGTTTCCATCCCACCCTGACTAATGCATAAATCCAAAATTACAAATCCAAGAACTGTTGACACCAGAAACATCACAAAATTTGTCGATTAACAGAAACATAGTTTCAAAATTTACATATCATTCCCCAATGTTCAATGATGTGTGTGCCTGTGTGACCCACAAAAAAAGCAACTTAGATCCTTCTATGTTGAAAATCTCAAAACAGTTATCTTTTGGATAGATTGTGCAATTAAAACCTGCACATAATGTAACATCATCGTCTGTGCTGTGTCACATCTTTATGTTGCTTAAGAAAGGATTTTTGATTTTCATTTACAGGTGTGTTTGGAAAGATTATTTGTTCACAAAAAAATTGAACAATTCCACCTGTTGAGACTTCTAAGATTTGTAGCATTTAGCCTAATGTATGTTGGCAATGTGATCCTTTTAAATATGCAAGCCCAGTTTATGCCATTCTGAGTTCAAAACTTACACGAAGATTCCATTAAAGGTAGCAATTCTTGTCATTAGTCAAGAATGTAATGGCCTTGTCATCACAGTTCAGGAGCTTCAGTAACCTCACTGCTTTTATTTTTAAACATTATCACTTTTGAATTCCAAGGAAAGTAATGAATTTAGAGGGCTATGGAGATAGGGCTAGAGAATGGGACTAGCAGGATAGCTCTTTCAGGAACTGGTACAGACATGATGGGTGGAACGGCCCCCCGCCTGCTGTACTGTAAAATTTTATTTTAAGGGACTTCACTACCAAATACAAATATGTAGTTGAACATAACCTCAAAATATCAATGTAATAAATGTCATTGAATCATTTCAGAAGCTTTGCTTCCATTAATTATGTTTTAACAAGCAGTTATATAGAGCTTTTACAGTTGTCAAAACTGTTAATATATAAACACTGTGGGCTGAATTTTTCCCATTTCTTTTTAGAATTAGAACTAGATTTTTATTGTCATGTGTTTTCAAGTATAGGAATGCATGAGCACAGTGAAAGTGTATGTATTGTGACCCATGTAACTTTTCTGTTGCAATCTTCCGCTTTTCATCTCACTCATTAAGGCTTCTGGGCTCGACAGCACCCTTCTCATGGAGAGGGGTCGAGCTGTCAGGTCCTTGTGACTCTCATACCATTGATGCCACTTTTAAATTCCAGGTGTGCATCACTTCAGATGCTACAAGTCAGCTACTGCCTTTCACACAGTGCCCTGCACTGTCTTTCTTAAGGAAATGGCACAGAGTGGGAGATAAGCTCCTTGGTTCACCAGCAGGGACCTGAAGGTGCTGGTGGATGGCATGATGGAAAGGGGGGCTGTGCTGCATCCTGCTGAGTGTCAAAGGAGGCCATACTGCTAGCCAAGACTGAGATAGCGGCCCAGGTCAGCGCGGGTGAAATGCAAGGAAATGTGCCGCTATCCATTCTCTGCTACCTTACACTCAGGGTCATCACTCACTCTGCCACTACTCTCACCAAAACTCATGGAGTACAACTGTCACCAATTCATGCTTTATTTCCACTCAACAGTTGTCAACTGCCTCATCCTCCCAGACAACTAACGCTTTCTGTAGTTCTTGCCCCCTACTCACTCAACGGAAACACCTCAACATCTTGCCTGTATCACCAGTTCATGCATCCACTTCCAAAATACATGGTCTCTCCCTACATCTCATTGCCCACCCCAAGGCTACATTTCTACTGCACTCAACTGATCTACATGTGACCTCCAGGCCAGTGGACTTGACCTATAGGACTGATAGTGGCCCAACAATGATGCGATGGGGCTAGTGGTTTGGTGATGCTGACTTGCGTGGATGAAGGGTGAAAGAGGACAATGTCCATGGAGCATGTAAAGATGTTGTGATGAAGATTGTCATGGATGAAAGGCTGGAGAAGTAAGCATCGAATGCTTTCATGTCAGGAATTAGCCCCATCTAGTTTCTCAGGGAGAGAAAAGAGAATTGGAAGCTGCACAGAAATAAGGCAAGTTATAGTATTAATGACACACCAATGCATAGAAATAATGTAGTCACTGTTTGTTAGTCAGATTAAAATTAAGGGCAAAATCAAATATACTTTATCAAAGTCGAGATTCTGATTTTTTTTCCATTTTTTGCTGAAATTTGCCACAGTTCCTAGTATTGCCCGTGCTGTTTGTTAGAGGGAAAAAAGATGCCCTGTGGGAAGAAAAATACGTAAAACAAATGTTTAATTTGTTAGCTTTATACAGTAAGTGCCTGATGATGCAAACGTATGATGCATCTTTCAGGCAAAATGATGCTGGAGGATATCTAGTCTATTGTGATATCAGTCTTAAACACCAAACTGTATAAGTCTTCATGTCTCACTGAGAGCCAAAATGGTACATAAAGTACATATGGTACAAGAGGCTTGTGCTACCACAGGTGATCTGTACATCTTTACAACAATTAAATAATGACCTCGGTTTGAGGAACAAGGTGAAGGAGTTTGCCTACATAAGTGAGCAGAGATGTCATTAAAAATGTAGAAAGGATGAGTTTATGATTTTGTGGATAAATGCTCATGTGACGTGATAGTCAGCTGTACAGATCAGGTCCAAATCCCAGTCCATATCCACTTAGCTAACAGCTGACAAAACCGTGGCAGTCACACACACACACACACACGCACGCACACACGCACGCACGCACATACACACACAAACACACACACATGCACACAACATGCACGCACATGCACACACACACACACACACCCACGTGCGCACACACATACACATGCACACACACACACACACACACACACACACACGCACACAAACCAGGTTACATGCAGACAGCTGTCAGCTCTCGCAAACACAAAGCCATTTAATGGCCTCAGGATCCTCTGGGCCAATAATATCAGGTTCCCATTCCAATGCTAAGCTATGTTCAGTTTGTTGTGCTCTTATCTCTGAGAGATTTATGCATTCAAGCTCCAATGCAGGACTGAGCACATAATGTAGGCTGACATATCATGGCATTATTGAAGAAATACTGTATTTTTAGAAAGGCTATCTTTTAGATGAGATATTTAACCAAGATCTTGTCTGCTTGTAACAGTGATTGAGGTTATTGCCACTTAAAGAAGAGATAACTGTCCTCCTGCTGTGACACCACCATCATGAAATAATTTGTTGACTATCCCGGCTCCCAAACAAAAATGTCTATTTGAATGAGATACCAATGGATTGCAATCTCTTGTGAAAAATAGCCCAGCATGAATCACTGCCTTAGAATAGAAAAGTGACAGGAAGAAAAGGATCATGGAGAATAGTTTTCTGTGACTTCGTGTCACCTTCCCCCAGATATGTTTGACAAGTTACAACTGAACATCCACTTCTAAAAAAATATGAAAAATTACACAAGGAAAAATGAAAAAACAAGTAATTTCCTGGTAGTTCCTCAATCCTGGAAATCCTTCAGTATCACGGTAGAGAGAAACTATGGTCAAATAAATGATCATTTTCCATTGCCCTTCCCAGGATATTACAAATTTCTGGTGTACAGAGTATCACTGATTCAATGGTGCCGGTTCTTAACTCTGACATTTAGTTTTCACTTACCAGTAACTAGCCATACAATAGTGTAAAAAGGACATCACTATGATCCACCCCTGTCATACAATAGATAACATGCAACTTGTACATGCTTCATGTGGGCATTGGCAATGGGCAGAATTGAAAAGCTTTCTGATAAGACAAAACCGATGCAAAATCAAGAGACAAGTTCTTTCTGCAGAATCTCAACTTTTGATTCGCCCTTCTTTTTAATTCTATTCATGGAAAGTAGGCATCACTGACTGGGACAGCATTTGGTGTCCATCTTAGTTGCCCTTGAGAAGGTACTAGCGAGCTGCCTTATTGAACTGCAGCAGTCCTTCTGGTATAGGTACCGCTATGTGAAAGGGAGTTTTGTTTGACAAATTTCTCAGTGTTCATTGTGGGTGAAAAAGATTCTTTAAGCGAGGCAATCACAGGGTACTGGAGGTAGATGGGAATGTGGAATTTAGAACACATAGATCAGCCATGGTCTTAATGAATGGCAGAATGGGCTTATAAGGCTGAATGGCCTAATACTGTTCCTAATTTGTATGTTATTACAAGCAGGGTGGAGAAGGGAATACCAATAGATGTAATATATTGGATTTCCAAAAGATATTTAATAAAATTCCAAATGAAAGATTATTGCAGATGATGAGTTCATGTTTTTGGTGGTGATATATTAGCATAGACTGAGGACTAGTTAACTGACAAGAAGAGCAAATGGGAATAAATGAGTTATTTTCACTCATGACCCTCATGACTAAAGTGCCAGAGTGATTACTGTGGAGTTCTGAACTATTTTGGTCTATATTAATAACTTAGGTGAAGAGGCCAATTGTATTTTAGCTAAATTTAATACAATATGAAGATAGGAAAATATGTTGAGGGGAGGATACAGAGTATGCACAGAATTATAGATAGGTTATCTGAGTAGGCAATTTGGCAGGTTGAATGTAATGAGTGAAAATATGAGGCTGACCATTTTCACAGGAAGAATAAAAAGGCATGATATTATCAAACAAGAGATGCAGGATGCTGCAGTATAGACAGATATTGTTGTCCTTGTACATGAATTATAAAATGTTAAGATACTGTGTACATCAAGTAATTAGGAAGGCAAATGGAATTTTGTCCTTTATTGCAATGGGGATGGAGTATAAAACTAGAACAGTCTTGTCTCAAATGCATAGAACATTGCTGAGACCTCACCTAGAGTATTTTGTACAATTTTGGCCTCCTTAGCCATGGAAGGATATGTGCACATTGGAAGCAGTTCAGAGAAGGTTCGCTCAGCTGATTCCTGAAATGACAGGGTTGTCCAAAGCAGAAAGATTAAGAAGCTTCAGCACATTCTCATTGGAGTTTATGGAGAATGGAAGGCGATCTTATGAAACATGTATGATTCTCAGAGAGTGTGGATGCTGAGAGGATATTTCCTTAAGTCGGCCTATCTAGAATGGGGACACAATTTAAAAGTGAAGACTCTCCTATTTAAAAATCAATGAGGAGGAATTTCTTATCTCAGAGTCTTCAGAATACTGCTCCACAGGCAGAAATTGAGGCTGGAATATTGAATATATTCAGGGCTCAGAATGACAGATTTTTGCTTGACAAAGTTTTCAAGGACTACTGAGGGAGGGCAGGAAGATCAATCTGAAGCCACAGTCAGATCACCGTGATCTGATTGAGGAGCAGGGAAAGTTTAATAGACCAAATGGCCTACTCCTGCTTCTATTTCTACTATACTATGATATGACTGTAAGAAGGAATATGAACATTTGGCACTTTAATTTGATTGTAACAAGGTCAGGCAGCTGGACCTCTTTGAATAGGAGTTCCCTGATTTGAGGCTGGTGATCTGGTCCAATCAGGGAGCCTGGGCTGACATTAAAGGATGAATGGTCAGGGATCGGGCAGCACGGTGGCTCAGTGGTTAGCTCTGCAGCCTCACAGCGCCAGGGTCCCGGGTTCGATTCCAGCCCCAGGTGACTGTCTGTGTGGAGTTTGCACATTCTCCCCGTGTCTGCGTGGGTTTTCTCCGGGTGCTCCGGTTTCCTCCCACAGTCCAAAGATGTGCAGGCTAGGTGGATTAGCCATGCTAAATTGCCCATAGTGTTCAGGGGTGTGTGAGTTATAGGGGGTGAGTCTGGGTGGGATGTTCCAAGGGTCGGTGTGGACTTGCTGGGCCAAAGGGCCTGTTTCCACACTGTAGGGATTCTAATTCTAAAAAGGATAATGAGTTGCTGAATGTTTGACTCAGTCAGAGACGGTGCTATTGTCAAAGGCTATGCATTTGGAAATAAAGGTTGTTTGGTGATGAGATGCTGGCCTCTGAAGAGTTACTTCATTGGAATATGTAATTGATGTAATCTCTGTCAAAATGGTCTAAAACCTCAAAACATGTCAATAGCTTGGTCAACCAAAATTAGACGCAACTACACCTTGGTAGGCTGTGAGCACATTGCATGTGTTATTCTTGTCCAGGATGTAAAGGTACCAAAAAAACTCATCCCAGACTTTAATAAGTTGTCATAAACCTGATGTGACTTTGTGGCTCAGTTATCAAAACAATCAAACGTAGATAATACTTACTTTAAAATATTGAACAATTGATGAGTACGGTCTACGAACATGACCTGCTAAAGAGGCAAAGAGTTATGGGAAGCCAATGTTCAAACAGGGAATGTATATGAAAAGTAATACATTCATTCGGAAAGTATGAGAATAATTGATCAGCAAGTGAACACATACAAGTATGAGTTGGTGTAGGAATGTGTTAACAATATGCAACATGAAACATAATCATCAGTCCTGGCTACTCAAGTGTACAGAATTGTAATTAAAAGCTGCCTCTGGGGAGAAAGTTGTTTTTATATTACCTATGGGAGTTATTTTCAGACAATAGTTGTTTACTTTCCTCGACACATCATTTACATTTTTAGAGCCATTTCTGCTTTGAGGCTTTGCTTGAGAAAGTCTCTCAGATTACGTTGATGATAGTGTAATCACTGTCTGATAACTGCTTTCCCACTAACTGCTGTTGGAACGGCATAATTTAAACAAGTATTGCTATCTTTTTAATTGGCATAAACGACTAGATTAGTGTTGCACGAAAGAACAGGTTGCACTTTTATACCGTCTTTCACGACCTCAGGACATCCCAAGGTTTATAGCTAATGAAGCCATTGGTACGAATTTGGCGGAGTCAATTATTAGGGATTTCCTTGACATTGAGACAGCGAGCGTAGATTAACAACAGATAAGGCATACCTGACAAATGTGACTGAAATTTTTGAAGAGATAGCTAAAGTGGTGGACAGAGAAATGTCTATTGATTTTATTTATACGGACTTACAGAAGGCATTTGATAAAGTCCCTCATATATAGGAACATAGGCACAGGAGTAGGCCATTGAGTATCTCAAGCCTGCTCTGACATTCTAGATTACGTATCATTGAAAGCAAACAACTGTTGTCTGAAAGTAACTCACATCTATGATATAAAAATGACGTTCCTCCCAGAGGCATCTTTTCATTACAATTCTGCAGACTAGAGTAGCCAGGAATGATGATTATGTTTATGTTACATATTGTTAACACGTTCCTATGCCAACTTATACTTGTGCGCTTTCATTTGTATATCTCAACACTATATTCTGCGTTATCCCATTATCCCTTGATGCCATTGGTAACTAGAAATCTATCAATTGCTGGCTTTAACAGACATAATGTCTGAGTTTCCACAGGCCTCTGGAATAGAACATCCCAAACATCAGTAATGAAGTCCTTCTTCATCTCAATCCTAAATAGTTTGGTTTTAATTCTGAGACTAAATCCTCTGATTCTAGATGCCACAGCCATAAAAAAATCCTTTCTGCATCTACTATTCCTTAAGAATTTTGTAGATCACCTCTCATTCTTCTAAACTCCAGAGGATGAAGTCTCAGACTCCTTAATCTCTCAGGAATCAGTACAGTGGACTTATACCGCACTACCTCTATGGCATATATATTCTTCCTTTAGCAAGATGGTCAGAACTGTACACAATACTCTTGATGAGGTCTCGTAAGTGTTCTATACACCTTTAAGATTTATTTGTCCATCTTACAATAAAGATTGACTTAATAAAGGTTACTTTAAACTTTGTAAAAACTTCTCCTGGCCTTCTAAACTGGGGTTTGTTCATCTTATTTGGTTGTAAAATGCAACCAATGAGCACAAAAATCCATTCACTCCAAAGCTAGGCCATAAAAACAGTTTTAAAAGAAATCACCATGGTTGCACAAATGCTTATAAGTTAATTTACTTCAGGCATGCAAAAAAGTTACTTAAAAACCAAAAACTCAAACTTATAATAAATGATATTAAATATATTTGCATGTATTTCCAACCCAAGGCCTACATTGCAAGAGTCGAAGTTTAAAACCAGACCTTAGCAATGAAAATAGAAAGAAATTATTCACTCACAGAGTAGTAGAAGCTTAAAACTCCCTTCCAGACAATTGCAAGTGATGCTAGATCAGTTATTAATTTTAAGCCTGGACTTATTCGTTTTTATTAGCTATAGATACTAAAGGCCAAAGATGGATGATTGGAGTGAGGTCACAGATCTGCCATGGCCTCAGTTAATGGCAAGGAGTAGGTTCAAAGGGCTAAATTTTTTACCCCTGCTTCTGTGCTCTGAAATGCTTTTTGAAGAATAGTCCATTATATGCAGCAAGCTTGTGTTCACATAATTCCCAAAATCCGTAAAAGTACTGACCAAATAATCTGTTTTGTAATACTGATTAAAAAATACACATTGGCCTGTCATTGTGGTATCTCCCCTGTTCATCTTCAAAATAGTGCTATGGAATTTTTATACCTACCTGAGAAGGGAGAAAGAACCTAGGTTTAATGTCACTTCTCGTCTACAGGATGGTACCTCTGACAGATGAATGTCCCCTTAATACTGCACTGGAATGTCAGCCTGGATTTTGTGCCCATGTCTCTGGAGTGGGACTTAAATCCAGAATACGATCTACATCCAGTCAACGTATAAAAAAAGGGCTAAAGTTTTAATACAGGACAACTTTGCTGGATTCTCTGGTCAGAAATGTGTAAAATTCTATTGAAGAGAAACATGCAGTTATCTGAAAGGTAATGGAGACAATCAGAAGCCAGAAGAAGAAGAAGCTAATGATACTTGGTATCTTGATACCTAATATTTATATGGGACAGTATGGATCTAGTCCTCAACAGTTTAGGAAAACAACTGCTATTAAGTTGAGACAGTAAAAGCCATTAGTCTAAATGAAGGAACTAAGGGGGTGGGTATCGGCTGAGATGATGGATTCTGTCAAGATCTATGTAAGGTCTGAGCAATCATTTTCTGGTTACTTGTCCTCAGCTTGCTGGTGGAAAATTTCATTTACCAAGTAATTATAGCTAACTTATTTTCCAACTTGGACAAGCATGTAGACAAAGCAACTAGTGACCCTTCTGTTTTCATGTGCGTTAAGTGTACAGATGTATGATATTGATGTTTTGCAAAGTAACAACTGAAATTAAGGGTGACTTTTGAAGTCTTCACATCTTGACTCTCACTCTTATTTGAGTGCGTTATCTTCTCTTCCAAACTCTTACAGCAACTGAAGGTTTTGCGCCTTAATAATCAGGAAATTCCTCCAGTGCAAACAAGATTTCCAATTGTACGGTAATTAGATTCACACAAATCAAATACCTTTCTTTGTCCATATTTGATTGCATTCCTTTCTATTAACAAATGAGAAATGGTTTCTAAGCATTGCATGAATGCTAATATACCAGATATAAAAATAGGAGCACAGCATGAAGAAAAAGTGGAAAATATTCACGTAAAGGATAATCTAGACAAAGGAAATTGTTGTCCCCACCCTTCTTTCTTGAATAAATGAATAAATATTTGAAAATCGCATTTAGACAGCAATCACAAAGCTGATAAACCATGATGATATTATAAAGATGCCGTGTCTAATGTCCACCAGGACTGTGATCAGGATTTAAAACGTGAACTTAAATTTTTCTTGCTTTTCACATGAGGGTTGCTTATGTTCAGCTCTCAGAGAAACAGCAAGAGATAATGAGCTCCTGTCAATAATCCAATAACATCACCTAGAATCAGTCCTTTCTGGCAAATTGGGTTATTACAGCAAGACTTGCCCACTCAATCCTCATAAAACTGGCACTAATAAGAATACAGAGACAGGCTTTCCTGTGCCTGGGGCTACTGAATTGCTTCAGCACAGTAAATAAAACCTGGCACGAAGGAATGCGATTTCACACATAAACATCCAAGTAACTTGATAGAAACTTTTACAAGGCCAGCTAAAAATGTCCTTACTGCCTGACTTCTCGGTACTCATTGCATCCAACAGCCCCAAGTGCACAACAGAAAAATCTGTTGCGGAAGGAGGGAAAAAAAAATTCAGCTCATCAAAGCTGTTCCACCCATAGACCATTGATGATTATTCCAAAATGACATTCTCCACATCACCATCAGTTAATTATCCTACACTTCACAGAAACTAGACAAAGTTCAACAGCAATGTGCGACTACATAGGTAACTTTATAGTCTTATGCTGTCAGGATCTCCTCCAATGACAAGAGAATATAAAACTGGCCTTCAGTTCGCAAAAATAGCCCAATTTGTTCCTGAAGTGAGATGATTGATTTCCTTTCCAAAGTACCAGAGAGTCGTTAACAGCCATTTATATAGCTAATCATGATATAATTCAATAAAAGTTTTCTATGGAACTGAAATTGGTAAGACATTCTAGGTTAAATTGGCTTAGGATCAATGGTGATACTTCTGTCTCTGAGCCAAGTAGCAGTGGATTCAAGTCTCATTTCAAAAAGTGAGCACATATAAGCTTTTCTGTCATGTGCCTGAACAAATAAATGATCATTAGTCAAATTCTGATAATAACTCCAGTAAAACGTCCAGCTTAACATTCAAAATCACTGAATAACTTTCCCTTCTTTATTTCACTATTTTAACATGACTTCCAATTATCAGTTCACCATCTCCCCGCTCCTCTCAATATCCAGTCATACTCTCTTTACCCATATCAATCCACATTCGAAATCTCGGCAACAGTGCGCAAATTTATAAAGAAAATCACTGGAGGTACTCAGCAAACCTGGCAATATCTGTGAGAATAACAACAGAATTATTTTTTCAGATCTGTAATCGTTTTATCAGACCTCAACTCCTTCAATTTCTTCTTCCTTATCTTTGTTTTTCTCTCTCCACAGATTCTGCCTGTTCTACTGAGTATTTCCAGCTCCCACAACATTTTGCTCCTCTATTGCAAGCATTTGTTTCATTTTCAATGGTTATCATTTATTCAGAATGTGAACATCTCATTACCAAGTACTAAGTGGCTTGCAATAACTAGACAATTAGGGATCAGCAATAAATTCTGGCCTGCCCCGTGATGCCCATATTTCATGAAAGATTCAATGATACAGCCCAAACTCTAATAACATACATGCTCGATGTGTACTGTGAGATGACAAAGTTAAAATATTAGTAGACAATGGAAGGATGTTTCTTCTAGTTGAACAGCCTAGGCTAGGGGCTAAAGTTTCAGAATAAAGGGCCAGCTGTTTAGGATAGAGTTATGGAAAAGTTGTTTCACTCAAAGATTGTAGATCTTTGAAATCCTGTACCCTAGAGAGTTATGAAGCATTCATTGATTGGGCATATTCAAGATGCAATCAGCAGATACTTTAGGTACTAATGAAACAGAGGGATTGGCAAATGGTGCGGGAGGTGGACTTGAGATCGAAGAGTAGCTAAAGTCAGCGTGAGACCCTTGGAGGACGCGACTGGGGAATTAATAGCTGGGAACAGAGAAATGGTAATAATTTATTTTCCATCAATCTTTATAATGGAGAACACAATCAACTTAAAATATATCAGAGAAGCAAGGTACTAATGGGAGTAAAGGTTTTGTAACAGTTTCTATACCAAGGGATAAAGTATTTGACAAACTAATGGGACTGGAAGGCAGACAAGTTACAAGGACCTGATGGCCTGCATCAAAGGGGCTAAAGAAATAGTGGAGGTTTTGGTCAAAATGTTCCAGAACTAACTGGATTTTGGGAAGGTTCTAGTGAATTGGAAAACCATTAACGTGATGTTCCTGTTCATGAAGGGAGGGAGACAGAAAGCAGGAAACAATAGTCCAGTTAAATAAACATCTGCAGCTGGAAAAATTCTAGGGACAATTATTAGGAAGAAACAGTAGGATATTTAGAAAAACTTAAGACAATCAAATACAGCTAATATTGTGTTGTGAAAGGTAAATCATTTTTGACAAATTTGCTAGATTGTTTGAGGATATGACAACCAGCGTTGATAAAAGAGGATCAGTAGATGTCGTGTATTTGGATTTCCAATGGCATTCAATAAGGTGTCATCTGAAAGGTTATTGCAAAAGGTAGGAGCTCACAGTATTGAAGATAATGTATAAGCATAGATTGAGGATTATTAACATACAAGACAGAAACCACCCAAGTAATAAGAGAAAGTAGAAAAATTGAGCTCATTCTAATTATGTCTTACTGATCTTCAGCACAAAATACAAGAAGTGAGCCCACTGTCCTCTTGAACTGAAATTAACCCCATGGTCAACAAGTGAACAGAACTATGGAAAACTCACTCTTTGTTTTCCTGTTTCCTGCATGGTTGCAATTAAAATTCTCAGTGCTAGTTGTGTGCATGGGAGAGCACGCATGCAGTTCAGCAGCAAGGGAATCTTTTCATTGGTGAAACATGCCATCAGCTAACACAGATATGGGTGAGGTATAAAAGAGCCATCTGGTCAAACAGGAAAGCACATCTTCATGGTCACAGCTTTCCCACCCAATTACTTTGTCATTAACTTAAAAACAAAGATTTTTTAACTTATGGTTAGTATGTCAATATCTTAACCTGGATCACTTGGAACATAACATGCTATTTGAACCATACTACCCTGTGCAACTTAATGGCTCAATGTTAACTCAGGCACTGATGTGGTCATGTACCTAATACTTCTACAGAATAGCCAGCCGTAATAAAATATCTACCCAATTTGTCATAAAATGCTATTCACACTCAGTTTCTTATGTTATGTGGAATAACATAAGCACTGGTGCATTGTGTAAAGCACTCTATTCGAGGCAAACTAACCTCCAAGATGGCGAATTTGCTGCCCATCATTCAGCTCTTCACTGATCCACCCGGCCTAAGCAAGACCTGGACTGATGTCAGATCCTGTCCTTGAGCTTGCCCTGAAACGTGGTGCCTGGTTTCCAACACAGGGGGTCAGGCAGGACAAGCAGGAAGCTGAATTCGCTCGGTGATCTATCTCGTTACGTAGTTGAGTTCCCTCAACGTCGAACTTGTTTGGAAAGTTTGGCAAAATGAGAGGCTGAATATTAATGCAGCAAGTCAGACTGTTAAAAACATGGTTAACATGCAATAATTGCTGCCAATTAACAACTCTGCCACTGCCTTGCGAGCGTCTCACTACAGCGCCAGTGAAAAGCAAAATGATATCAGGGTGGACCTCACCACACTTGTCGCCTGATTCTGCCACATATCTTGCCGACACCCACAAAATTGCTGGAAAACCTCAGCAGGTCTGGCAGCATCTGTGGACGGAAAGCACAGTTAATGTTTCAGGTCCAGTGACCCTTCTTGAGAACGCCTATGTCTCTCAAACACTTATAAGATTCCAACCATCGTTAACTTCATCATGGACATATTTGCAATAAACTAAACTACTGAACAGATTTATTCATACATAGAATCATTTAAAGCTGCAAGATGTGAGTGAGACTTTGAACAGCACTATAAGTTTGGAACAGGTTTGCAAGTGTCTCATTAAACAACAGAATCAGACTGGATTTTATTAGGAAGATGCAATCTTCTCTTGCTGTGAAAATAGAATACAATCTTTGTACACATTATGTGAATGCAGACTTAATTCATTCTGTGCTACACAGCAAAACAAGTTAAATGCTAACACATGAAATGTGACATAACTCTTAATTTCTGTGAAAAGTAGGTACTTGCTCCGAAGCTTAGTCTGTCGAAGCAAGGTGGCTGAACAATGCTAAAAACCTTCACATCCAATAGACATTATGGCATGAGGATAACCATCTACAACAATGAGAATGGCTATACCTCATCTGGATTTGCCAATTTGAGACAATGTCAACTCACACTCAATGTTGAGATTCCTTCCATTCACACATGGCTTAAAGTACTTGTACTGGCAGGGACAACTCTGATGAAAAGTATATAGGTTACATCCTATGCGACCAGACTTGATAAATGCAGGAGACACCAAAGGTGAGAAAGAATAAAAGCAAGGCAAATCAGGAGGCAAATAAATCCAAGGTAAAAAGAGAAGATTGCACCTTCCTAATAGGAATCTAGTCTGATCCTGTTGTTCAATGAGACACTTGCAAACTTGTTCCAAACTTATAATGCTGTTCAAAGTCTCACTTTTATCTCGCAGCTTTAAATGATTCTATTTGAGGATACATCTGTTCAGTAGGTTGGTTTATTTATGATGGGTGGAATCTTATAAGGGTCTAGCTGGAAAAGCTGAAGGCAGTTAAGATTATGGATTGCATCGAGTTAGAGTGGGAAGTGATCTGATGTCTCCACATGTAACATAAAGAGGAAGGAAATAGTAAGCTCATCTTCTCTTTTAAAATTATAAACTTGGAAGAACATTTGACCCCAAATCAAGTTGCAATGGTAAAACTCTGAACCATTCATCTGCTACGTAATTCATATTCTATACCTCTACTGGAAAACCAAGCACCAGAAATATTTCTCATTATAGTTAGAATTCTGTAGAAAGGAGTAGGAGATGTTTTGGCATAAAGACAACCTCACCAAGGCTTAGCAAGGTCACAGACACATGGAGTTGAGCATATTAACAAATTGCCAAGCTGGAAAAATGTCATCCTCAGCTCTTAAAAATGGTTCTTACACACAAAAAATTCTGCCAGCGTGTGAATCTGAATCTAAGTATTGCTGATTATCCGTGCATCTAAAAAGACTGAATGGCATTATGGATGGCACCAAACTTGCAATTATGTAGCACCATTAATGAAATCAAACGTCCCGAGGTCTTTCATTGGAATGTGTAACACAAAATTATACAGAGAGCCATATAACGAGATATTACAACGGGTGATTAATATATTAGTTAAAAAGATTGTTATTAAGGAACATACTAAAAGGAGGAGGCAAAAAGGTTTCAGGTGGAAATTCCAGAGTTCAGGGCTTAGGCATCTGAAGGGCTGGGCACCAAAAATGAAGTGACTAAAATTGGGGTTACAAAAGTAATCAGATTTAGAGAAGTGCCGTTATTTTGAGGTAAAGGCTAGAGAAGAGACACAACATCATGAAGGGATTCACCTACAAAGTAAGAAATTCAAAATGGAAGTACTGTTTAACTGGAAGCTAGTTTAGATTAGTGAGCTTTGTGATTGGTGAACAGGACTTGATGCACATCAGAGTATGGCAGACAAACAGTGTGACAAAATCAGAGGCAGTAGAGTAGACAAGAGAGATGGTGAAGAAATTGAGTCAAGTGTGATTGCCTTTCTGGTAGAATCTAACATTATAGCACCGCTATTAACCCTGAAATTGGATAGGGTTTGATAGAATTAAAATGATGTTCTATGTCAAAATATAAAATACCAAACAGCAGCATATGGTTGAGAAATTAGAGCAGGCTTGGGATAGATTCTTGGGGACGCATAATATAAGAGGCTGACAGCAGGAAGAGAAGCCAATTGCACGTGACGCTTTGTCTGTGATTGGATCAATAAGAATGCTGAGGGCAGTTCCATCAAGCTGGATAGTGCAGGAGAAGCACTAGAGGAAGATAGTGTAGTCCACTGTATCAAGGACTGTGAACTGGGATAGCAAGAAGGTATCATCGTCATGGTCAGTCACATAGACTGTGTGACTTTGTGACTTTGATAAATACTGTGGCAGGAGTAGAAACATAATTGGAGGGAATTAAACAAGTAATTGTGGGAGCAGAAGTGTGAAATTACAAGATGACCACTTGTTCAGGACTTTGAAAATGAAAAGGGATGTTGCAGATGTGGTGGTAGTTGAATGGACAAATAGGTAAGAATTTTTTTAAGAAAGCGGATTTAATGATAGCAGATTTGTATAGAGAAGACAGTGACTGAAGAGTGGGACCAGTACACTATGGGATCAGAAAGCAATATCAGGTTGTCAGAGGTTTTGTGGGAACATAGTTAAGGGAGCAAGAGTTGGATTTCTTGGGTAAATTGAACACAGAAAGGGTATTAGAGGAATAGCAGAGAAATTGAAAAATGATTTCAGCCTGGATCCTGGGCACAGGAGTCTTTGGAGGATAGTTCACATTAATTATGAGAAGTGAGAGGATGCATCAGAGGTAATTGAGTGGATGATGTCAAACTGTAAACTCAATCATCTAGATTGAGGCTAAGGGCAGCAGATACATACACACATTACCACCTGCAAGTTCCACTCCAAATCACCATTCCTTCACTGTGACAAGCTCAAAATCTTTGAAATCCATCCCCAGCAGCACAGAGGTTACTCCTGCACTATAGCCACTGCAGTGATTTAAAAATAGGGCCAACATAACCTCCACAAAGGTATTAGGCCTGGACAATAAATGTTGGTTTTGACAGTAATTCTCACAACCTAAGAACAAATACAAAAACAACTTAATAATAGAGACGCTCCTGAACTCCTCAAACGTTTTGTTGGTGGTGAGGGTGAAGCTGGCAGGAAAAGGAGTTTAAAAAGATGGTTTGAAGTGGAAGAGAGGTGTCAACTGCTATCTTAGAATTCCAGATAATTCTAGAATGGTGTATATATGGTGGGGAGAGCAGGACCCCATAGTGCTGTCTCTGGTCTATCCAAATCTAGTGATGATTGGCTAACCAGCTGTTTGCCAGAAATGTTTATCTTTGTATCCCTTTGATTTAAGGCTCTATCAGTGGGTAAGATCAGGATGTGAGAGATAATAATCATTTTAATGAATCTAAGTCCATCGAACATGGATCTAAGGATGCGGACGAACAAATCAGTAGCTGCAGGGATGACATGGAGAAGACCAACTAGTTGGTGATTTGAAAAAGCCAGTCAGAAAAGAGTCGGGAAAAGGATTTTTTATTCCCGGTGTTGGAGGGAGAAAGAAGTGGTGTTGATTTGATTTGTTTATTTGATATGATGTACCTAAGTACAGTGAAAAGTTTTGTTTTGCGAGCTATACAGTCAGATCAAACAAACAAAGATATACAGATTACAGGGTGCTTGGACAGAGTGAGGCATACAAGTTTATGACTGTATGGGAGGTGCATAAACACATGATCAACATTAGATTGAAATTAGAGAAGTCTGTTCAGCTGACAAATAACAACAGAGAAGAAGCTGTTCTTGAACGTGTTAGTGCATGTGTTCAACCTTCTGTATCTTCTACCTAATGGAAGAGGTTGGAAGAGAGCATTATGAGAGTGTGATGAGTCTTTGGTGATGTTGGCAGCCTTTCCACAGCAATGGGAAGTGTAGATGGAGTTGGAAGGACAAACAATATTTTACCAAAGAGGGACAGCGGAAGTGATCAGAGATGGCCTTATCTTTGATTCAAACAATAGATATAGAGAGAGTACAGAAGATGGCCAGTTTGCGAGGGTGGCCATGACTTTGTGTCGGGGATTTTATATGGAAGCAGTGATGCAAGGAGGATAGGAAGGTAATCAATTCAGAGGAGAGAGGGCATAATGAGCTCAAATGGAAATTGAAGTTACTGAGAATGAGATGCCTTTCAGTACAGAGATTCAAGGATGAAAGCAGTGAAGATACCTCAGCTGGAAACTTGGCAGAACACTTAAAACACCAAGGATATCATATATTTCGCTTAACCATTGACCTGCTGTCTCATAATAAATTCACAATAAAGTTACATGTTTACGTGAGCGTTTCAGACTACGGTGTGAGAGATGAATGCAGCAATACATGAATATCAATAAGTTTTTACATTCTCTTGAGCCATTCCCTATTTATACAAATGCATGGATTCAAAGGAGCTCTATAGAATTTTGGACCAAAGCACTTAAACTGCATTACATTCAGCTTCAAGCTGTTTGTTACATTTAGCGCTGTGATGTAGTCTTGTGACATTTTCATGAATTTTTTATTAATTAAATGAAGCACATTTTAGTGTTATTGATTGGGTGGCCCACACATCAATTCTGAATGCTTCAGGTGGTTGAGGGCTGTGATGTGTGAAGTGAGTGTAGATGGAAACAGCTAATCTAGAAAATTGAAATGGATTTCAGGTCTGAACAGCAAAATTATAGATGGAAAATAAATGGTTCTGATCTCTGCTTTTACTCTTATGAACAAGATTCACAATGAGAATGATGTTCCTTCAACTATAAGACTAATATCACGGGGTTTACATTGTCAATATTTACATATTGATTAAAAACTGTTAATTTAATAAAGACAGTGGCTGCGGTAATTGTTCTTCAGTTATAAATCCACACAGTATTTTGGAAACTATTCCCAGAAAATGAATCCAGTGACAGCCATGACCTTGTAGCTACAGTTACTGTGCTTTTCCACCTGACTGCAAAAGATGAGTGCATCTTTAAATTTTCAAGAAAACCCAACTCAGTATTTCTTTTAGAAAATTGATCTCCCCTTGTAGTGCAACTGTGTTAGTTTTACAGATGAGTAGGGCAAAGCTTATCATAAACAGACTGATCATTTTATAGTCACGGGGTCATAGATAATTAATGGGATTTTTTTAATGACGTATTGAAGCTCCATAACTGCACAATATCACATGAAAGGGAAACAGAGTCTGCATCTCATTGCCCTTCCTACAGTCAAACTCTACATAGAGCAGATGTCTGCAACTGCATTCGCTGAACTCATTTGAGACTTATTTAGATTGGAGTAGTTTCCAAACACCACTTTCTGCTACCAATGTCAAAGGCAAATGCTTGCTGTTTAACTATGAGTATTGAATGCCTTCAAAACTGCATAACTGATCAGTTGCGTTGGCCTCAATATCAATACCTCTACAATGGGTATGTGAAGGTCACTGTGAGTGTGGTTAGCTAAAATGCATCCCTAACGTTTCAGTTATAAAGGATTGAATATTATCATGTTGGAAAATTTCACCTAGAAGAGATGAGATACTTCATTCATACATATAAAGCAGGGTTACACAGGTCAGTTGGGATTATAATTACAAATCACTGTTTCTGTGTTGGTTTCCTACAGTCAGGAAACTTGGGACTGAAAAAGAAGGCTGAGTTTCCAGCTCCACAAGGTTAGTACCTTTCCAGCACTCTTTGTGGGACAAGAACATCCAGGAATGCTCCCATTGGCAATCTGGCCATTGGCTTCCTTGGCCAATCACAGCCTCTTCCCCAACTATCATTGATTCTCCCTCCTTCCACAATCATGCTGTTTGCTGCTTTTCTCTACCAACCATCACCCTTAATTGATCTCTCCCTCCCCGTGACCAGCGTGACTTCTCTACCTGCCCTGTCATGATTGTTGTCCATCACCCTTCAAGATAGTTGAGGACCGTTTCCCCAGCTACAAACCTTTGTCTACTTTTGGCAAGCTGCCAAATTGGTCGTGGGTCATGTAGGAAATGGATAACCAAATAGATAATGAAGTTTTCAGAAATCAACATAGAAGTTGCTGGAAAAGCTCAACAGGTTTGGCAGCATCTGTGAAGAGTTAACGTGTCGGGTCCGGTGACTCTTCCACAGAACAGGTCATTGGACCCGAAACGTTAACTCTGATTTCTCTTGGCAGATGCTGCCAGGCCTTCTGAGCTTTTCCAGCTATTTCAGTTTTTGTTTCTGATTTACAGTGTCCACAGTTCTATCAGTTTTTATTTGATAATGAAGTTTTACTTTTTGGAGTATGACATCCCTGGTCTGACCGAGTTCTTTGGACGTTTTCAGCCTTTGCACACCTTTCCACAAATTTGCCTGAGCTAACTACATGGTCATTTCTAACTCGCTATAGGCTGGGTGGAAAATTTATCATTTAGCACTCTGTGTGTGTGTGTGTGTGTGTGTGTGTGTGTGTGTGTGTGTGTGTGTGTGTGTGTGTGTGTGTGTGTGTGTGTGTGTGTGTGTGTGTGTGTGAGACAACAGCTGCAGCTGCTGTGATTTTGAGCTATATTGATGAGCAAGGCTTTATGATCAACATTGTGCTTACTCGTGATCATAATCCAATATTCCCCATCTGAATACGGTCCCATAATCTTTATGTCAACACAGGAGGGGCTGGAGTCTCCACTAATGTTTCCTGCTTTTGCATGAATCTTTAAAGTCTGTGCACAGCAGAAACTTCTGGAAGTCAACGCATCACCAAACAACTGGGAGGGAACATTGGTCTGAGGCTCCCTCCAAGACAAAAGCCTGCCAGCAAGATTCATGGATGACTAATGACCACATAAATGATTTACTGGCAATCTATTGATGTACTGAGCAATGATCTGCGCAAAATAGTAAGTTGGGGATGGGTCTTAACGGAATTTAGGGGTGGGGAGAATAATTAAGTCTTCAAATTATTAAAATGAATTCTATTAAAACTATATTACAGTTCATATAGAAACGAAATTCTCGATAAGAGGAGCTCCTCCTTTAATCTGACTTGCCTTGTTTTACACTTGTGAGCGTGTGATTTTTAATTGTGAATGGTATAAAAATATTTCTCCAGTAAGTTAACAATAAACCGCAATCAAGCATGAGGTTTTTGTATCACTGGATTGCTTCAGCAATAAACTATTTGAAAAGGGTCATAAAAGTGGTGACACACTGACGACAGTAACCCTGTTATTTTTGGAATGTGTTTGTTTGCTTTGTTAAATGAAAAGTAGCCTCCGGTAACTGCATCAATAAGCATGCAGAGAGAGATGTGACCTGTGTATTCAGACTTCAGGCAGTATCTTAATATAACTGTGTGAGTTCTCATGAAAGGTTATTGACTGGAACATCAACTCTGTTTCTGTCACCACAGATGCTGCCAGATCTACTGAGTACTTCCAGTGTTTTCTGGTTTAATTTTACAATAGAACAGTCCCACTTCACATCTGTGCATTTCAGTAGCAAGCCTAAATGAGTAATCATTACTGTTCTGGAAGCTTGGAGGGAAAGGTATGAATATGTTATTTCTTGGTACATCCAACAGGATAGATACTTTGAAGATCTTGATAGATTTTATTGAATAATGTGCTTCTCTAATTGAACTAAGTCACAGGTTTGTGGTGAAGTAGTAGAGAAGGCTCCTGAACAGAATATTGCGGATGCTGTCCATGTGGATTTTAAGAAAGTGTTTAACGATGAATCATATAACAAAATGAAGTGGCATGGAATAGGAAGGTCAGTATCAAACTGTTGAAAACATTGATATAAGCACAGAAACAGAATTTTGTGGTATGTGGTTGTGTTTTTTCAGACTGGAGACTGTATCGATCCCTAATATTCAATGATCATAGGATCCCTACAGTGTGGAAGCAGGCCATTCAGCCGATCGAGTCACACCGACCCTCCAAAGAGCATCCCACTCAGACCCATCTCCCTAACCTTGTAACTCTGCATTTCCCATGGCTAATCCACCTACTCCGCACATCCGTGGACATTGCGGGCAATTTAGCATGGCCAAACCACCTAAGCTGCACATCTTTGGACTGTGGGAGGAAACTGGGGCACCCGGAGGAAACCAATGCAGAGCGCGGGGAGAATATTCAAACGCCACACAGATTGCTGTCCAAGGCTGGAATTGAACCTGGTTCCCTGGTGCTGTGAGGCAGCAGTGCCAACCACTGAGCCACCATGCTGCCCCAGTGCTTGGACTTTTGCTTCTTTATGTTTTCTTTCAATTACAGGACCGTTGGAACACAAAGTGAAATTTGTCGATGGCATCCAACGTGTTGTGCATGGCAGTGAGGATGATACCAATCAACTGCAACAGAGTATTGACGGCCAAGCAGAATAGGAAGGGAAGTGACAGATGAAATATAATACAGAGGTGCAAGCTGATGTTTTTGGCAGTAAGGAAAGGGAAAGATAATAAAGACTAAATGGTGCAGTTCTCAAGAATGTACAGGGTGTGATGAAGGTTCATAATATGTAAGCATTGTTTAAGAGGTTGGTTTCTAAAACAGAAAAACAATGAGTAGCTTTAAACTGATATAAATTTATTTTATTGTCCATCTTAAGAAAGGAAAGACCTCATTGTTAATTTTATTTCATATATTTTCTGTGTGATAATGGGGTGTCTAAAGATTTGTTTTGTTTATATGCATTTAAATGATGTTTATAAACCCTTAGGCCGAACAATTCAGTGCATTAGAAAAAAAAATTTAAAAAATTAAATAACTGCTGTTGCCTAGTGAAGTGAGTATAGTAACTGAGAGTCAGAATACTCCAGAGGAAATCAGATAATGTACAGAGAAGAGGTCCTGAACAGCAAAGGTGCTGTTAATTTAACAGTCTCCAAACCAGCCAAGGAAGGACTGCACAGAAATACTGAGTTGCTTGGAAGAAAAGCTCCAGAAACAGAAGGGTGTTGAGTTGTCAGAGTGAAAGACATCCTACACAACTGCTGAAGTCATGTTTTCAAAGAATAAATCTTAAACAGGAAGTGAACTGAGGAAGCAGCTTGTTTAGAGATCTCAGGAACCAAAACGGCATTGAGTAAATTGAGAAATTTTCCAAAAAATAAACAATTACAGTCATGACAGTTGAACCAGGAGTTTTAACATGGAAGGCCCTTCATTGAAGAGTTAAACAGGTTGAACCTTTCTTTCTGATATTTGTATTAATACCATTTCAAACTTTTCTTGTATAGCATAACACAGGTTGAGAGTTTCCTTTTATGTGTGTAATAAACCTTTTTTCTAAGTGCATTGACAGCCTTTGTGAATAAATTCAATGACTGCACCTCCACCTGTTTTTCATAGAACCCCTACAGTGTGGAAGCAGGCCATTCAGCCTATCAAGTCCACACTGACCCTCTGAATAGTATCCCACCCAGACTCACCCCATCCCTGTAATTTTGCATTCTCCATGGCTAACCCACCTAACCTATAAATCCCTGGACACTATGGGCAATTTAGCACGAACAATCCACCTAACCCACCCATTTTTGGGCTGTTTGTGGAATTGAACCCAGGTCCCTAGTGCTGTGAAGCAGCAGTGTTAAACACTGAGCGACCATGCTACCCTTTTGCAGGTTGTTATTTTTTCCAGCATTGCTCTGAGCTCATGTTAGTACTTCTAACACCTGACCATTTACTTCATCCCTTCTCTTTACTGTTACGGAGTGGACCAGACTAGACCCCTCAAAATATATTAACAACAGTGCCTAGGCCCTAACTTCTTATTTTAAAGGCAAGTTCCAGATGTTTCACTCTGAATGCAATTCGATTGGTCAAACTACCAGATTTGAAGGAAAACACGCTTCATTTATACACAATAGTTAAAATTTAACAAAGAAAGAAGAAATTGGAATAACAACTCAATTGGAAAACTTAACAGAATAATAGATTAATTATTGTTAAATAGTAACTGTTCCAATATAGTAACATCCCATAAACACACACTTGGTAAAAAGGCAAATTCAGTAAAATAGATTGTCTCACAGGCAATTGTTCAGTCCAGGAGGAAAACATCATGAGAAAACTCTGAGAGAGAAAGTAGCAGGGAGAGACATACTGCAGCTTCCAAACCCAGCTTCAAGACCCAGCAACAACTACTGAAAAACTAACACTAAAAGTCCTGGTTCTGTGGAAGTTTGATCTCACCCATTCAGGCTTCTATTGTTCCAACTTTTAAAAAATCCAAGGCCTTACAAGCCATTTACTTTTTGCATCCATATAGACAGCTTCATATTTCTGTCTTAACGCCTCTCTTCAAAATAAAACAGGACAAAATACACTTTTTAAAGCCATAGTTATCATCACAGTATCCAAGGCCTCAGACACACTCTCCAGGTGAAGCAGCACTTTACCTGCATTTTGTTCAATCGAATCTCCTGTATTTGATGCTCACAATGTGGTCTCCTTTAAGTTGGGGAAATGAAGCACAGAATGAGTGACTGCTTTGCAGAATACCTATGTTCTGCCCACAAAAATGACCCTGAGCTTCCAGCTGCCTGTCATTTCAACTCACCACCTGGCCAACGTTTCTGTTTCAGGCTTACTTCAATGTTCTGGTGAAGCTCAGGGCAAGCTGGAAGAAAATCTCACATTACGCTTGGGAACCCTACAGCCTTCTGGTCTCAGTATTGAATTAAACGATTTTAGGGCTTGAGGCACCTTCTTCCATGTCCTTACTGCACCCCCACACACCAAGCCTCGTCTTCACATGGGCTGCTACCATAAAGAACCCATTGTCAGCCACTAATAGTCCCCACTAGGCTGCATCAATAAGCACGCAGAGAGACTGTAACTGGAATGCACCCTGGCTTTAAGGAGAGCAGGCAGTTTTCAAGAGGTGTAGCCACTTAGCAATAGGTTTAGCACTTGCTGGAACGCCACTATCATCGAAATTATCTGGTGGCTTGAAGCTTGCAATTAACAGGCACAGTGTAACCATTACCCTGTAGCCGCAACTCATTCTCCCATGTTGACCTTTACCCATTCCTTGTCTACCCAACTATTTCTCCCTCTCTAAGGGCTCCATGTCCACTTATCATTTATATTTTTCCCTTCCCCTCACCCTTTCTTTAGCATACACACAAACATGTACACGCGCCCGCGCGTGCGCGCGCGTGCACACACACACACACACACACACACACACACAGTCTTTTTGCAGCTATGATCAGTTCTGAGAAAAAGGTCACTGGAAACTCTGGTTTCTGTCCATAGATGCTGCCAGACCTGCTGAGTTTTTCCAACAGCTTGTTTTTGTTGTTGTTGAAGCTTCTAAAGCTGCTTTTTCTGATCCTGATCTGATTTACACATGAGATGGTCCAGATTTTCCCTTAAACTAGCAATTCTTTCATTGGATTGCTTCTACAGAGCTTGTAGATTATCATGTGAAAGTGTTCTTTCTCAAAAATTAAACTCATTCATCCTTATGAGCTGAGCACAGGTAGCACCTTATGACCATCTAATGACCTCTCTTTAGAAGAGAACTAAGATTTTAGCTGGACCAATTCAGAGCAAAGTGAAATGTTCTGTTTATTTTTCATATTCAGTTCTGTAATCGTTTATTGAAGAGTTTACTGAAGTTTCTGTTGTGTCACTGATTTCTGACAGATTCCATGAATTGTGACCAGTGTAAGTTAAAGTCATGCTGGAAAACTTTTATTCGTTGGTCCAGCGGTATCTATGATACAGAATATCTGCAATATTTAGGCCATATTTGCACTCCACCACTATTGATCCTGTCTGAGAAACTTGTGAACCATTGTATGCTGAAAATAATTATTCATAAGTTTTGTTATACCTTCCCATGTTTGTGGGTATGTTCATTTTTAGAATTCACAGGGTTAGTATATTAATACTTGCAACTGTGTTGATTCTGGTTAATAACAAATAGTTATCAGTTTTCTGAGGTCAGATAATTTGAATTTTTGAAAACATTCTAGATGAGGTAATGTTATTGGTGTTTTGCACAAGTATGAAAGTATGAGCCAGGTGTTTATCACTTTGTTTCTCATTACATACTGTTTATGGTTTGACCATCATTTCATGTGTTCACCTCTGGTGGGATATCTGATTGTCTCTGCATCTCCCTTTGTTGTAGTGCGCAGCCTCCAAAAGTAACCTTGTAAACTTGATTGAAAACCAAAAGAACTGCGGATGCTGTAAACCAGGAACAAAAACAAAGTTGCTGGAAAAGCTCAGCAGGTCTGGCAGCATTTGTGAAGGAGAAAACAGAGTTAGCGTTTCGGGTCCGGTGACCCTTCCTCAGAAGTGTTGTTGTTGTTGTAAAATTGATTGAAAGCTGGGCATTTCCTTGCCCATGCAGGTGGTCACACCTTCCATATGTCTTGCTATGTTTTAATGTTCTATCGATTGTATTGACCATTCAGTTTGTACTTAGGACCTGCAATCTTCAGCAACCTGTAAGGGTCAGTTCATGCTTATGTCTATGGCTCTTTGGACTACAGGTCTTCAATTTGTCTGGCATGTCTTTCATGAAAAGTTCCATTGGAGTGGTTACAATTACCAACTCAGAAATTTTGTTCTCCATCAGAAAAGACTTATAATGAGCCCATTCCTCTGAATCTGTTGACAAAATATGCCATGAGATCTGAAGACTTCAGTCTAAAAAATAAGAAGATGGATCACTGCCAGCTTTTTGAAGGTAATTAGAGACTGGTAATAAACGCAGTTTGATGCTAATATTCAATGACTGAAATAACCCAAACTGTTGACATCGCTTTGCTTTGTAAACTAGCCATCCAGCCAATTGAGCTATGTTTATAGGCAAGTCACAGTGTGATGAGTGGTAAGTAATGTTCATTGACCCTGATCACAAATCCTCAACCAACAACTGCCAACAGCTCTGAGGATGAATCTGAAATATTAACACCAACTATTTCCCCTTGCAATGCTTTAAAATTATGAAGAACTTTAATAGAATGGCTCGAGAAAGATGACTGCCTCTAATTAGGGAAATAGTTAAAGCAGTGATCACTGTATCTTAAGGCAAAGTGTAAATTGAATATTAGAAAGAGCAGTGCAATTCATTTTAGCCCACTCTCATAAGAACAGAGAAACAATAATCTGTATGACTTCCTCCTGTGCTACAAACTGATGCGGCTCTGAGGAAAAACCAGTTGTTATTCTGAACACATACAAAATTGTACTTGACCAAAGTTATCCCAGACGGTTTGTCTGAGTCTCAATCTGAACAAGAGCCTGTAAAGCTCAAGTCACAGGTTTCTAAATGAATCTCAAGGGGTTTGCTGTGTTATTCCAAGAAGATCCTAAAGGTAATAATGTTTCTGTTTGACTAATCATTTTTGTGAGCCCATGCATTTACAGGCATGTTGCTTTGACATCTGCATACTGACAATCAATTTTTTATTTACAACCATAACAAAAAATATTCAATAGCTAAAAATTACAGTAAGTTAGGATAATGGCCTAAGGAATATCTAAGGAATAGGTTGGTTCCCCTTATCCTCACCAACCATCCCACCAGCTTCCACGTCCAGAAGATCATCAGACACCATTTCCGCCACCTCCAGCAAGATGCCACCACCAGACACATATTCCCCTCCCCTCCCTTGTCCGCCTTTCGCAGGGACTGTTCCCTCCGGGACACCCTGGTCCATACTTCCTTCACCCCCAACACCTCCCCACAGCCCTATGGCACCTTCCCCTGTAACCGGTGAAGGTGCAACACCTGCGTATTTACCTCCTCCTTCCCCAGTATCCAAGGGCCCAAACGTGCCTTCCAGGTGAAGCAACACTTCACCTGCTCTTCCAAGAATCTAGTCTACTGCATTCGCTGCTCACAATGTGGTCTCCTCTACATTGGGAAAACGAAGCGTAGACTTGGCGACGGCTTCGCAGAACATCTACGTTCTGCTCGCAAAAAAGACCCTGAACTACCTGTTGCTTGCCACTTCAATGCACCACCTTGCTCCCTGGCCAACATCTCTGTCTCCAGCTTGCTACAGTGTTCCAGTGAAGCCCAGCGCAAGCTGGAGGAACAACACCTCATTTTCCACTTAAGGACCCTACAGCCCTCCGGACTCAATATTGAGTTCAATAATTTTAGGGCCTAAACTCTTCCATGTCCCAGCCCCCCATCCCACACACCAGGCCTTGTTACCACATAGCCTGCCAGTACACACCCCCTGTTGTTAGTCACTAACAGTCCCCATTAACAACTATTCACCCTCCCAGCCTAATCATTAGCAACTCCTTTGTCTGTCCAACTGTCTTTCTCTCTCTTTGGGCTCTATCCTAACATTTACTGTCTACCCCACCCACCTCCCTATTTTCTGCATATGAACTGACGTTTTCCCAGTCACCATCAGTTCTGAGGAAGGGTCACCGGATCCGAAACGTTAACTCTGTTTTCTCCTCCACAGATGCTGCCAGACCTGCTGAACTTTTCCAGCAAATTTGTTTTTGTAAGGAATATCAACTTTTATAGGTTATAATTATTTGTCAGTTACACTTTTACTTTCTCAGTACCCAAGTGGAACCTTCTTTGCAAACCACGGTAACATGGTTTTTTTTATTCATATTGAACCACACTTTAGATTTTTCTGGTACAATCCCTACCAGAGCAGTATTTCAAAGACGACTTTCTTTCAGTGGAGATTACTCAGCATTCAATCAACATGCAAAATTGTCTGGCATGTTATTTGATGGATAGGTCTTTACAAATGTGAACCTTTATCTTATAAATTTAAGAATACAAATTTTCTCCTCTTGGATGAATTTTATGGAAAGCTTAAAGGACGGGATTTGATTTGGAAAGTGTAGATAGATAGGTTTACCCCACCAGAGAGACATTGTGTACATTCTGATTTTTAAATTTAAAACAGGTATACTGCTTCTTATATTGGCACTTCGACAAGCAGCGTCTTAAGTAGCACACTGGAATAAAGGAGATAAATTTACTGAAATAAGAACAAAACAGTTCGGGGATAAATAGAAAGTAAATTCAGGAAGGATGTAAAATTAGCAGCAAGTCCTTTTTCATTAATTTCCTATCAGTTATAGTAGGATAAAATTTGATCCCAAAATTGAGGGCAAGTTGTTGCTAATATATGTCAAAGCAAAGAGGTTTCTCCATTTCAGTGTAGGTAAGAAATATAGAAGGGAGCAAAAGTTGGATAAGGCCCAGTAACAAGTGTGGGATTGCAAAGTGTGGTTACCCTGTGCCTGTTAATTGCAAGCTTCGAGTCACCAGATAATTTCAATGACAGTGGCATTTTGACAAGCGCTAAACATATAGCTAAGTAGCTACACCTTTCGAAAACTGCCTGCTCTCCTTAAAACCAAGTGCATTCCAGTTACAGCAGGTGCTTGAACTGCTTGTAGAAGAGTCTCTGAGGAGCAAGAAGTCTGAAATAGGTGTAACAGAGCAAAGACTCACCAACCAATGATCTCTATCAATAAATACGCAAAGGCCACATTCAGAGCCTCACCCTCCACACAGGTTCCCAGTTGCTCATTGTTATCTCTGGCAGCAGGCATTGTGCTACTGTATGATATGGAGGACACAGAAAACAATGATGAATCTGAAAGCACATTTCTGTGAGCACTAAAGGCTCCTTCTGAATAGTCCTAGCGCTGGAACTATTGTTTGAATACCCAGTAGTCTGCTGTATGATTGTGACAGAATTACCTTCACTCTACATACACCTGCCATACCTGTGCGTTGTGCATTGGTGGCAGGGTTTAAACATATAGTCCTACTCGCCTAGAGGCTATATTCTGGATTGACATGGTTACCACAGTACTAACGGTACAATGAACTAGAACAAACAAATTCATGGTGACTGCTGTCATGTATAGGGGAATTCTCCAACCTAATGTGTTGAGTGTGGTCTCACGCCAACTGCACTGTCAGCACCTGGTAAGCTTTGCTGTTGCAGTACACCTGTAGTATCCACATAACTCTGTGGGTGCAGTCAATGGCACCTTACAATAAGGGAAACCGACATGCATGTTCCATCTGTGTCTGTCTGTTTAGTCAGAACAGAATGAACCCTCCTCTAATGGTAAAAGGAGCATCTGTGACCTCTCTGATGGGGCAGTGGACAGTGAACCAGGAGATGCCGCACATGTCACTTGCTTCAATCTAGAAGGATCCTAACAGAAAACAATGAATGGCTGTGACCACCTTTACCTCCATTGGTAGTACCTTTCTCACTCTGGTCTGTAGTTGCAAATTTACATGCAAAAGGCAGCAGATTTCCCCCGTCATAAAATATAGCTAACAGCTCCCCCACCTTCACACACACAAACCGTGCCCGGCTTCAGTTGTGGTAGGGAAATGCTCTCAGAAGTTTCTAATTGGGTAAGACATCTTCCTCCCGCTGCAAAGAGCTTGTCCTTTCTGTCTGCTCCATCTGCCCCACACACTCCCACCCAAGGTAATGGCCATTGTAACATCCAGTAAAATAACCAGAACCCTTTGTTTCAGACAGGGGAGAGATGTGAAATAAAGTCCCTGCTTTTCTATCCTTCAAATGAATACAACAATTGGGAAGAGTCCCTTGGGACCCCTTAAGAACTGGAATTTTTAAGACAGACACAAAACATGTTCTTTTGTGAGTTTAAATCAAAAGAAACAATAAAAATTTATTTTAACTACAGTCAAAACATAGACACAATAAAAACCAACTCCTCAGAGACATAATCAGAACCACAAACAGGAGAAAAAATTATTTTTAAACATATGATATTGCTTAAAACTCTTTAAGACCCTAGAGTTTACATTAACAATACCACAGATGAACTCTTTGCTAGAGTTGCAATTTAACAAAGCACTTTCTGAATTTACATGGTATTTGAGTGAAATATCAAGCAAGTTGCTCAGACAAATGTAGCAGTGAACCTCAGTTCTTCTTGAGATGGAAAAAAACTCTGAGATAACTATATTAAATCTAACCAAAACGTGGTTCGCTAATTGCTCCAGGAAAGCTCTAATGGTTTTTAAGCCTCAAGAGAAAATTGGAAGGGTAATTATTCAGACACTTGCTCTGCTGTGCACTGCACCATTCCAGTACATGTAGTCATTGATCACAATTTTGCCAGCTGCTCAGGTGTATCTCTGGGCAACATTTTCTTCCTGAAACGGGTAGGTCGTGCCTCACAAATCTTATTGAGTTCTTTGAGAAGGTGACTAAACAGGTGGATGAGGGTAAAGCGGTTGATGTGGTGTATATGGATTTCAGTAAAGCATTTGATAAGGTTCCCCATGGTAGGCTATTGCAGAAAATACGGAGGCATGGGATTGAGGGTGATTTAGCAGTTTGGATCAGAAATTGGCTAGCTGGAAGAAGACAGAGAGTGGTGGTTGATGGGAAATGTTCATCCTGGAGTTCAGTTACTAGTGGTGTACCACAAGGATCTGTTTTGGGGCCACTGCTGTTTGTCATTTTTATAAATGACCTGGATAAAGGCGTAGAAGGATGGGTTCGTAAATTTGCGGATGATACTAAAGTCGGTGGAGTTGTGGATAGTGTGGAAGGATGTTGCAGGTTACAGAGGGACATAGATAAGCTGCAGAGCTGGGCTGAGAGGTGGCAAATGGAGTTTAATGCGGAAAAGTGCGAGGTGATTCACTTTGGAAGGGGTAACAGGAATACAGAGTACTGGGCTAATGGTAAGGTTCTTGGTCGTGTGGACGAGCAGAGAGATCTCGGTGTCCATGTGCATAGATCCCTGAAAGTTGCCACCCAGGTTGATAGGGTTGTTAAGAAGGCATACGGTGTGTTAGGTTTTATTGGTAGAGGGATTGAGTTTCGGAGCCATGAGGTCATGGTGCAGCTGCACAAAACTCTGGTGCGGCTGCACTTGGAGTTTTGCTTACAGTTCTGGTCGCCACATTATAGGAAGGATGTGGAAGCATTGGAAAGGGTGCAGAGGAGATTTATCAGGATGTTGCCTGGTATGGAGGGAAGGTCTTATGAGGAAAGGCTGAGGGACTTGAGGCTGTTTTCGTTAGAGAGAAGAAGGTTAAGAGGTGACTTAATAAAGACATACAAGATGATCAGAGGATTAGATAGGGTGGACAGTGAGAGCCTTTTTCCTTGGATGGTGATGGCTAGCACAAGGGGACATAGCTTTAAATTGAGGGGAAATAGATATAGCACAGATGTCAGAGGTAGGTTCTTTACTCAGAGAGTTGTAAGGGCATGGAATGCCCTGCCTGCAACAGTCGTAAACTCGCCAACTTTAAAGGCATTTAAATGGTCGTTGGATAAACATATGGATGATAATGGAATAGTGTAGGTTAGATGGGCTTCAGATTGGTTTCACAGGTCAGCGCAACATCAAGGACCGAAGGGCCTGTACTGCGCTGTAACGTTCTATGTTCTATGTTCTATGTTCTAAAACTTTTGGCATTTCTGACAAGCTAAGGACATGTTGCATGGGGCCAAAGTGCAGATATTTTCTGCTTCCTCCACACGGCACTGTTTACTCATGTAGTCAGGTCTGCTTGAGCAATTCTGACCCAGTTACTAATTGAAAGAAAGCTTTGTACAGCTCATGTAAATCTCAAACATGGAAATCTTGTAAGTACCAGTATTGAGATATAAAAATTTAATTTCATTTCCCAATTTGCCTGTTCGCCTCACTCCCACCAACCGAACAATTAGAAAGTGATTTACATTGTCTGCTGGATTTTTAAAATAGCTTATTTCTATCAGCTGCCTTCAGGGCTTGTACGATGCTTCTACAATGACATTATCAGAACTTCCCTAGCTAATTTGCTGTGAACAGTTAGAGGCCTGTGCCAATCATTGTGAAAGGACTTTGGAAGTCGAGGTTGACACAAGCAGTCTCAGTACAGTGAAGGGAGTTTTCTGACACTGAGGAATGCATGATCCACCGTGCAGAGTCCACACCTCACCTATCATTTGTTTTATTGCTGCAAGTAAAGACTTTGTTTAAGTTAGTTTTGATAAAAGTACTAATGAGTCATTTCCCAGAAAATAAGTTCCTCAGCCTAAGACAATCAGGGAAAATGCTCATTCTCAGGACCTGTCTGACCTTCCTACGGTTAACAATAATTCCCAATCAAGTAATTTTAGTTTGCCATTGTTCTTGCTTCTCTGTAGGATTAGATACAATTATTCTATTGAACAGAATTAACTGTCCTTGCTGCTTATATCAGACATAACTACTTTTATCACTTTCAATCAATTTCTATTTACTAGTATCTTAAATGCAACACATTTCCAACAGAATGCTTTCTATTCCAAGAATTGTGAGCAACAGATCTTGCAATTGAGATAAATTGGAAAATAATTGTTATTGTCATTTATGAGCAATAGAATGTAAATGACTTTGATGTAAACTGACAGTGAAAAATTTCAAACAGCATTAATAATAATAACACGCGATTGGTCTATCTGGCAATTAAATTAACATTGCAATATCAGCAATAGAGTAGTGTAACTGCCTTCTTGGACAATCAGGATGGAAAGATCTAGCAGAAAGCCCTAATACTGGGGGAGGAAATGGCCTAGTGGTATTATTGTTGGACTGTTAATCCAGAGATTCAGATAACTTTCTGGGGATCTGGGTTCAAATCGCACCATGGCAGATGATGGAATTTGAATTCAATAAATATCTGGAATTAAGAGTCTAACAATAACCGTGAATCCATTATCAATTGTTGGGAAAAACCCATCTGGCCCACTAATGTCCTTTAGGGGAAGAAAACTGCCATCCTTACCTGGTCTGGCCTACATGTGACTCCAGACCCACGGCAATGTGGTTGACTCTTAACTGCCCTCTGGGCAATTAGGGATGGGCAATAAATGCTGCCTAGACAGCGATGCCCTCATCCGTGAGTAAATAAAGGAAAAAATATATATCCACTTGTGTGTGGGCTTGTCTATGTGTTTGGGCTTTAGATTCTGTAATTACAGAATCTCTTAGCTATCTGTTGTTTTTTTTAGATAGTTGAGTACTGATCAATGCCGCACCTTCTGAACATTGTTCCCAATGACAACCTAGGATATACCAAACTTGAAATAAGTTTGAAGTCTGATCAAAGTCTTACAGTTCTGCTTTGTGTTCCTCATATTTCATTGTGTGAGAATTGGGTGCAAGCTACAAGGACAAAGTACAGATAGTGGAATGTGGATGATGCAATATGCATTTTCTTGAATGAATAATATGGCCTAAGAGTATTATTTATCTTAGTTTTAGAGAGTACTAGTTCATAATTAGGAAGTGCAGTGTAGGAAGGGAAGTCGAGCAAAACTTATTCACTCATAATGTAATGGACCTGTGGAATAAATTACTAAGGACGTCTATAAATGCAGACTATATAAAATGTGCTAATGGTTTTCCTAACTTTATTGCAGCAAGGTAAATCTCGGCTGGCAAACTTATTGTCAGCTTAAAACCTCAACTGGGAGAAATGTCAAAGCCTTATAGGAAATGAGTCAGCTTTATCATCATGGACTTGAAAGCAAGTTCTCCTTTCAAGATTTTCAAACCAACAAAATTTCCTCAGGATAAAATATATCTTCAGGCATATTATAGCAGAAACAACTTTTTCTTTTAATTGACCAACATCGCACTTAGAATCCTAACTTATAATACTTTAATGCAGATGCGAGTTCATGACGAGTTAACTGTGAGAATACAACTTCTTTGTAATCGTTCATGACTACTTACTGTTAATTCTAAATTATATTGCAGGAATGAATACTATAACATAGAGTATCAAAGATGGTTAGGACATGATTATTCTATTTCTAAGTTTATACACAACATCTAAATCCACCTTTAAAAAGACAATGGATAGTCAATCAAATAAAATTTAAAGAAAACTACTTTCACAATACAGTGGATTTTCTTTAAAATGTCTTTGTCTCAACTTTTCAAAAGGGAGAAAATGGTAAACAGAGCCCTTTTGTGTCCTAAGACTGCTGGTGCCTAAATATATTTGGGTTGACTTTTAAAACATGCAGTCTATCTCTGAGGCAGCAAGAGACAGGCTTCCATTGTTCATTGCATGTCTACAAAGAGGAGTGTATTCACTTAGCCTATGTAGTTTCTTTTATGAATTCTTACCATTCAACCTGTATTCCCATATGGCTTCTCTCGTCAGTGTATGCCTATCTTCCAAGGTCCTTAAAACTGCTCAAATTTTCAACAATATTGTCTCGCTGGTTACTTGGCACTTATTTAAATGCTGCATATAGTCTGCTGTACTTCCAATAATTTCTGTTAACTGAACACTGTTTTTTAAAATTAAATTGATCCGTTTGGTTACAAATGGGCATAAATAACATCTAAACACCTTTCTGTTGAGAGTAGAGTTTAAGGATTATGACAGAAAGATGGATAGCAGGATGCATCATTTGGAAAATGGATAAGGCAATAAAATTTAATGACTCTTCTCTCCTGCTAAAATTATTCAATACAGATTTTACACACTTTGAACCATTTTATTTCAAAACAGCTAGATCACAATTTTGGATATCCTCTGCAAGAATTTTTCAATCAGCATTGCTCTGGCCAAGGTCGGCTGTGGGCATTCTCCTGGAGTATGTAGAAAGTGAATGTAGTCCTACAATCAGAATTTAGACAGTTAGGTAGAATATTAACAAAGCAGTAATCTGGTAGGATGGATATCAAATAACGTTGAGTCAGAATACAAGGGGCTTGGTGTCGGGGTGCAATGATAACAACCTCCCTCTCAGTGTTGGTAAAACAAAATTACTGTTCATTGAGTTCAGGAAGAAAAGACAACCCCGTCCCACCCCACATCAATGGAGTGGAGGTTGAGAGAGTTGAGAGCGTCAAACTCCTAGGAGTGACGATAACCGACAACCTGTCCTGGACTTCCCACATAGAAGTGACTGTCAATAAGGCACAACAACAACTCTTCTTCTTCAGACAGTTTAAGAAATTTGGCTTGTCCAAAATGACCCTCACCAGCTTCTACAGATGCACCATAGAAAACGTTCTATCCGGATACATAATGGCCTGGTAAGCCCAATGCTCTGCCCAGGACCATAAGAAACTACAAAAAGGTGGTGTGCACAGCCCTGGCCGTCATGAAAGCCAACCTTCCATCCATGGACTCCATTTACATTTCTCATTGCCACGGAAAAGCGGCCAACATCATCAAAGACCCCTCCCACCCCGGTAATGCTCTCCTACAACCTCTTCCGTCAGGCAGAAGATTGAGTACACACACCAACAGGTTCAAGAACAGCTTCTTCCCTGCCATCATTAGACTGACGAATAAACTCTCTAGCTTCAAATAATGTTGATCTTGTTAATAAAAACAGAAATTTCTGGAAAATCTCAGCATGTCTGGCAGCATCTGTGAAGAGAAATCAGAGTTAACATTTCAGGTCCAGTGACTTTTCCACAAAACTGATGGTGGCTAGGACAGTGTTGGTTTATATGCAGAAGATATGGTGTGGGGAGGGGGTAAGGAGGAAACGGTAGGTGGAAATACATCCAAAGAGACAGAAGAACAGTTAGACAAAGGAGTGGATAACAATGTGGCGAGGAGAGTGAATAGCTGTTAATGGAGACAGTTAATGGCTAACCATGGGTTGTACATAATAGCAGATTATGTGATCACAAGGCCTGGTGTGTGGAAGTGGGGGCGAGGACATAGGAGAATTCAAGCCCTAAAGCTATTGAACTCGACATAGAGTCCAGAAGACTGCAGGGTCAACCAAGTGGAAAATGAGGTTTTGTCCTTCCAGCTTATGCTGAGCTTAGCTGGAACACTGCAGCAAGCCTGAGACAGAGGTGTTGGCCAGGGAACAGGGTGGTGTGTTGAAGTTGCTGGCAACTGGAAGCTCTGGGTCATTTTTGAGGGCAGAACGTAGGTGTTCTGCGAAGCGGTCACCAGTCGATCCTGTTCCCTGACCAATATCTCTGTTTCAGGCTTGCTGCGGTGCTCCAACAAAGCTCAGCACAAGCTAAAAGAACAACACCTCATTTTCCGCTCAGGACCCTGCAGCCTTCTGGACTTAATATCAAGTTCAATAAAGTTTATGGCTTGAATTCTCCTATGTCTTAGCCCCCACCCCCACACACAAGGCCTTGTGATCACACAGTTTGCTATTACACACAACTCATTGTTAGACACTAACAGTCTCCATTAACAGCTATTCAGCCTCCTAGCCTAATCGTTATCCACTCTTCCATCTGCTCATCTTTCCCTTTGGTCTCAATCCACATCCTATTGTTTACACTTTACCCTCTCCCCACCCTACCTTCTGCATGAAAACCGACATTTTCCTAGCTACCATCAGCTCTGGAGAAAGGTCAATGGACCCGAAATGTTAACTCTAATTTCTCTTCACAGGTGCCGCCAGAAATTTCTGATTTTGTTTCCGATTTACAGCATCGCAGTTCTTTCGGAGTTGATCTTGCTAATGTTGATCTTGCTTTGTGCACCTCCTGTGCAGTGTAACCTGAATGCCTTGCTCTGTCTAAGCACCCTGTGATCTGTGTGCACTGCTCACAAACAAAGCTTTCCACTGTACTTAGGCACATGTGACTACAATAAATCAAATCAAATCAAAAATCCAGATTACTCACATGCAAGTGAGTAGAGAAGTAGGAAAAGGTAGATGAATGTGTGGCTGGAAAATTGGTACACAGGGAAGTCTTTAGATTCCTGGGGCACGGAGACAAACTCAGGTGTAGATGGTATTTGTACAAGTTAGATAGGTTACATTTGAAAAATATTGGGACTGGTTCCCTTGCTAAAGCTGATGGGGAGAGTTTAAACAAACTTACAGGAGTGTGGCAACAAGAAGAAAGTCATATCAGGATACTCATAGTCCTAGGAAGGCAGATAACACTAAAACAGAGAATAACAAGCATGGGGCTGGATGAACACAGCAGGTTATCTCGGATTCTCCAGCATCTGCAGTACCTTTTATCACTAAAACAGAGAATAATGATTTAATCGGGATAAAAGGTACTACAGATGCTGGAGAATCCGAGATAGCGAGGCATGGGGCTGGACGAACACAGCAGGCGAAGCAGCATCATAGGAGCAGGAAAACTTGACGTTTCAGGCCTGGACCCTTCCCCAGAAATGGGGGAGGGGAAGAGGGTTCTGAAATAAATAGGGAGAGAGGGGGAGGCGGATAGAAGATGGATAGAGGAGAGGATAGGTGGAGAGGAGACAGACAAGTCGAAGAGGCGGGGATGGAGCCAGTAAAGGTGAGTGTCGGTGGGGGGG
>JAHRHZ010000099.1:14508945-14528787 GCA_024137785.1 Ginglymostoma cirratum
GTCAAGTTTTCCTGCTCCTATGATGCTGCTTGGCCTGCTGTGTTCATCCAGCCCCACGCCTTGTTATCAATGAGTTAATAGGTGAAGTCAGAGTAAAGGAGAGAGGAATGAAGTCTAGCTGCTTAGGTCAAAGTGAGAGAGGAGGGAGCTTAGTCATTAGAAAGCTTTAAATTTGATAAGGTGGAGGTAGGGATAAACAGTCAGTACTTAAAGTTGATAAGGACCAAATTAGATACATCAAAGGATATTGAAGAAAGTGACAGTGAAAATTGCAAAGGCACTGGCAATAATCTTTCAATCTTCCCTGAATGCTGAACTAGTGTTGGAGAACTGAAAATTCTAGTCTGGATCTAGAGAACTGCAAATAGTCCTTATCCTTGCCTTTAGTCAAAAATCATCATAAAGATAGGCACAGCAATTATAGACCAATCAGTCTAACTCCAACAGTGGGGAAAATTCTTTTACATTCAGCAAGGGACCTGGGCATTGCTGGCTGGGCCATTCCTAGTTTCTCTTGAGAAGGTGATGGTGAGCTGCCTTCTTGAACAACTGCAGTCTGCATGCTGTAGGTCCACAGTACCCTTGGGAATGGTATTCCAGGATTTTGACCCAGCAACACTGAAGGAACAGTAAGTTCCAAGTTAGGATGGTGAGTGGCTTGGAGGAGAATTTGCAGGTAGAGGTTTGATTATAATGGCACACTGGAGGATATCTGGGCTATGAGGTTGCAGATTCTGCTGCTGTACAATTCTTCTGCTGTTGATGGCCCACAGCGCGTCATGGATAGCCAGTCTTGAGTTGCTAGATCTGATTGAAGTGTCCCATCTAGCACGGTGATACAAAATAGCACAAAATAAAATGGAGGGTATTCTCAATGTAAAGGCAGGACTTCATCTCCAAAAGACTATGCTATGGTCACTCTTACAGATACTGTCATGAACAGATTGACTTGAATCATAGCATGTACTCAAGTGATTCTTTTCAGGTTCGTGTAAATATAATTAAGAGAAGGCTCAACAATAACAATTTGCTTAAATATGAATGTTTATTAAGTAGTAATAAATGATTGTAATGATAATAATGAATGGAAGAGAAAAAGAAAATAAAGCAACAAATCTCACATCCCTCTGCCCTTCAGGAACCCCTTGATCGATGGCTGGTCTGTAGGCTTAGGTTCGTTCCTGGCACCGGTCTGAGGTGAAGTCCAGCAGCCTTGGAATGAAACTCTCTCTCTCATACAGTCTCACAAATAACCAGTACAGAAGACAACAGATACAATAGACAAAACTGCCAGCTCATACAGAAAGCAAGTTTTTTAATTGTGCAGTCTGCGACACGCACAGTAATGTTCACAGGACTCATCCAAGGTCATGCAGCTTGTGGAGCGTCATCAACAATTTTAGCCCTTCAGCACATCTTCTCATGCAGTTGTTGAATATCATCATTAACTTTTGGTCCTTCAGCCTCCCCTATACACAGATAAATCTGCAGTTGGCAGATTGGTAAGGATGAGGACAAGTACGTTTTTCCCCATTTCCCCATTGGTTCCCTCATTCCATGCTGCAGACCCAGACTGGCAGCTGTATCCTTTAGGACCCATCCAGCTTGATCAATAGGGTTGCTGCCGAGCAATTTTGGTGGTGGACATTGAAATCTCCCACCCTGAAGGACATTTTTCACCCTTGCCAGCCTCAGAGCTTCCTCCATGTATTGTTCAACATGGAAGAGTACAGATTCATCAGCTGAGTGAGGACAGTACTGGTATTCCAGATTATTTTTATTGATTGCAAATCTCACCCTCTGCCATCGTGGAATACAAGCCTGGGTCCCCAGAACATTAGCTGAGTTTACGGATTAATAGTCTAGCGATAATACCACAAAGTCATTGCCTCCCCTTTCTTCTAAGCAGAATTACTCAGGATAGAATGAGTAATCATGTGGAAAAATGATACTTAAGAGTCAGCATGGATTTGTTAAGAGAAAATCTTCACTAACTAACTTGCTGGGCTGTTTTGAAGAGGTAGCAGAGAGCATTGATGAGCGTAAAACTTCTGATATAAAGTGTTAACACACCTCCAAAAGGAGTTTGATACAGTAAGGCACAACAGACTTGTGAGGAAAGTTATAGGTTGTGGAATAAAAGCGACATTGACAACATGGCCACGGAATTGGCTGAGAGATAGGAAACAGTGAATAATGCTTAATGGGTATCTTTTGTGCTGGAATAAACTTTGTAGTGGACACCCCAGGGGTCACTTATTGGGACCTTTGCTTTTCCTAAAATATATAAATTATCTAGATCTTGGTGTGCAGGGGTCAATTACAAAGTTTGCAAAAAGCATAAAGCTTGGGAGAACTGTAAGCAGTGCAGAACTTCAAAAGGTCATTGGCACAGTTGAATTTCAACATGGAGAAGTGTGAGGTGATGCGATTTGGTTAAAAAAAAAATGGAAAGACGGCATAAAATAATTAAAATAAAAATACTCCAGAGGCTATGCAGAAACAGTGAGACCTCGTTGTATATGTACATAAGTAATTAAAAGTGGCAAGACAAGAATAGATATGCCAATAAAGCATAAGGTATTCTTGTTTTTTTTATATAGATACTTAGAATGAGAAGTAGGGAAGCTACAATGAACTTATAAAGGACACTGGTTAGACCTCATCTGGGTTACTGTATACAGTCTAGGCACTAGATTTTAGGAAGGATATGAATGTGTCAGAAAGAGTGCAGAAAAGATTTACAAGAATAGTTCCAGGGATGAGGCACTCCAGTTAGCAGAAAAGATTGGAAAAGTTTTAAGTGTTTTCCTTGGAGAGGAGAAAGCTGAGGAGGTTTGTTAGCAGTTCTCAAAATCATGGGGGTACTGGCAGAGTAGAAAAGGAAAAACCGTCTCTGCTTAACAAAGGATTGGGAATAGATTAGGAATGGGGCAGGAGCAACAAGATCTTGAAGTCCTTGTACATCAGTCGCTGAAAGTAAATATGTAGGTGCAGCAGGCAGTGAAGAAGGTAAATGATGTAATAAAACAAAGAACTGCAGATGCTGAAGATTTGAAACAAAATTGGAGAGACTCATCAGCTCCGGCAGCATCTGTGGAGAGAAGGCAGAGTTAACATTTCATGTGGAGCGACCCTTCTTCAGAACGAAACAAATGGTATGTAGGTCTTTATAGGGAGAGAATCCAAGTACAGGAGCAAGATTTCTCACTGCGATTATACAGGGCTTTGGTGAGACCATACCTGCAGTATAGTGTGCAGTTTTGGCCTCCTTACCTCAGAAAGGATATTCTGGCTATGGAAGGAGTGCAAAGAAGGGTTAGCAGAATGATTCCTCTGATGGTAGGACTGATACACGGAGAAAGAAAGGATTATTTAGAACTCCAGTATTCACTGGAGTTTATAGAATATGGGGAGATCTCATAGGAACCTATGAAATTTGAACAGGACTAGATCGTGTAAGTGCAGGAAAGGTAGTCCCGATGACTGGGGAGCCCAAAGCCAGGGGTCACCATCTATGGATGTGGAGTAGTTTGGGATGGGGAGAAATTTCTTCACCCAGAGAGTGATGAGCCTGTGGAATTCACTGCCACAGAAAGTGGTTGAGGTCGAAACATTAAATATTTTCAAGAAGAAGTTAGGTATAGTTTTTAGGGTTAAAAGAATCAAAGGTTATGGGGAGAAAGTGGGAATAGGGTACTGAGTTGGATGATCAGCCATATTGAATGATGGAGAAGGCTCAAAGGGCCGAACGGCCTAGTCCTGCTCTTATTTTCTATTTCCCATGTTTCTATGAGATCTAAAGGGCACACATATGCAAGATGACTAAAGCTTTTCTCCATGCAGCAGGTATTTAGGGCCTGGAATGCTTCTTTGGAAGTGTGGCAGAGACAGGTTCAAGTGAGGCATTCAATTATTAGATGATTATTTAAATAGAAATAAAGTGCAGAGTTCCAGGGAAAAAGCAGGAGATTGGCACTAAGTTAAAAAGCTAAGAGAGCTCAGGTTAACAAATAGACTCCTTCTGCACAGTAACTATTCTGTGATTGGGCAGTTTAATTCACCAGATGTGGGGTAATGCTGGTATCGTGGTTATGTTGATATTCCAGCAAGTGAATGGTGTGGACTTGTGATCTGAAGACATAAATCTGAATCACACAATGGCAAGTGGGAATTTAAATTCAATCATTTAATTACATAAAACTGAATTTGAAAAACCAGTCTTAATAATGGAGGCCATAAAGATACTGAACTTTCAAAAAACTATAATCTGGTTCACCAAATCCTTTAGGGCAAGAAATCTGTCATCCTCACATGTTCTGGCCAAGATGTGACTCCATCGCTGTGTCAGTTTGATTGGCTCTTAATGAGCCTCTGAAATGGTGTGGTAAGCCACTGAACTGCGCAATTGTAATGGACGATAAATGCTATAATTTCCAGTGACAATCATATAAATGAATAAAAAGAAAGAGAAGGTGAGTTCTCAGTTTGCTGGCTGATTCTGCTTTAATCTATCAAACATGATTGACAAGAAATAAGAATAGAGTAGATATCCAATAGATTGGTGCAGTAAACAGCATTGTCCTTAGTTTGATTATATGAAAACATAGTCCCCATCACTGATGCCATATAAGTCTATACCAGGAAGCAACCTATATTGGGCTAACCACATATCAGTATGATAAGAATCTTAGGTGCCACTAACAATTAAACCACCTCAAATGGTTTAATCAACTCTATTCTGGAGCAACAAGCTCCATGTTTTATATCACAGCAGAGAAATAGTTTTACACTTTCTAAAATAACATGAAGAAATCATTCATTTAGAAACCCAGTCTGGAGTCTATAAAAATAGGAAACAATGGATCAACAATGCAGACAAGAAAAAAAGAAGGAAAAATGTGGGAATAGATAGAATGGAGCAAAGAAGTTGGATGATCAGTTGGAAAGCCAGTAAGATAGCACTGGGCCACTAGCTAGACTTGAGCCACGTTGAGACATTGGACGTCATTCTTAAAACTCTAGTGATCTCCATACCTTAAATGGATATCCTACTGCCACCCTTCAATTGGCCAATTGTTTGAATTCCGGCTGATAGGAATGCCCAGCTGATATACCTGACCAGTGGGCATATCAGGTCAAAGCCAGGCCAAAAGGGAAACCTGGCTGTGGTTGGAGAAAGGAATCTGTTACAGTGAGGCAACAGCAGCCCCACAGTATCTCTGTGAGCCCAAACAGCTAGCCTACTCCTCTTAAATCCACAATAGTGAAACTACAAAATGTGGTCTGGCTCTTTTTTGAAACTACCATCAAGGACAAATGCTATGACCAATTTACCCATTATTACAATAGGCTTTTCTGCCTGTCACAGGACATTGATTTGCATATTCCAAAAAGGATTTCTTTTTCACTACAAACAGCCAGTCAACCTGGGGCCAATTGGAAAACCCCTTCCCAAACATATATGTGAGCTAGCTGTATTTTCAAGCCACTGTATGATGGCCGAACTGACTTAAACTCGATATTCCTATGTTATATCACAACTAATAGTTCATTAATGAATGCTATAATGAGAAGCTACTGTATTGCATTGTTATGATCTGCTGGCTGCACCTAACTATTACATCAAAGAGGTAGGCCTAACCTCTAGAATTCTATTAATTTCCCATTACGTTTCCATTCAATGCTTCACTGAACACAATTTCAGATGTGACCTAGTTGTTGATTTTAACTTTAGAAACCTCTAAAAGCATGTACTTTCTGTAAAAACCAAAAGAACTGTGAGTGCTGTACATCAGGAACAAAAACAGAAGTTGCTGGAAAAGCTCAGCAGGTCTGGCAGCATCTGTGAAGAAAAAAACCAGAGTTAACTTTTCGGGTCCAGTGACCCTTCCTCTCCTCAATTCTGAGGAAGGGTCACTGGACCAGAAACGATAACTCTGACCTTTTCTTCACAGAAGCTGCCAAATATTTTCTGTACTATCCTAATTCATTACAGTGTTGTGGTTAATGATCTTAGCCTCCACCAAAACAGAAAGCAATAACCCACCTCGTCCCTACACCACCCCCTCCAAAATCCCTCCCAGCTTCACCTGAGTTAAATATGTAACAAGCCGGTGCCTTGAGATGTTACGAATTTTGTTCCTCATTCACAAAAATCCAGACATAGCCCATCATTAACAAAATCCATTTCAAATTCACAATTGGTTGGTCATGTGGTTTTTTTTTGATGAGCGCTAACAGCCAAACTCTTGACAGGGAACAAATGCTGAACATGTACACCAGAAGATTTAATGTTAACTTGATGCAAGCTCTGGGCTGAATTTCACTGTAACATTTTCAACTGACTATTGAATAAATTGTACGTTATGTTTAGGGCATGACTTGTTCAATGCTCCTTATTTGGTATTCAAATTGTAGCCTCAATTTTAATTCGTATTGAGGGGTTAAATGCAGCGCAAGTAGAGCCTGGGAAAGGAGATGCATGTTCACAACATCACCAGTGTGAGCCTTAAGCATTATGAGACTCTTTCCCCAAACTCTGACATTTAAGATAACTAGATCTTGGGACATTGAGGATGATGAGGCCAACATCTTACCTCAGAAAGGTGTCTGCATTTCATTTTGGTACTTCAGTAAACTTCACAAATTCTGGTTGCTTTCTCAAAATTGTAACTTCCCTGCTTCTGGTTCCTCAGTCCTTTCCCAAGTCTTCTCCCTTCCCTCTCAGCCCTTCTCAGCAGCCAAATAACGCCTGAAGCCGAGAATTCTGAAAGCTGCGCACCGTATCTTTCCCAGGAAACTGCTCAGACATTGACACGATGGGCAGGTTGAAGTCGCCTGAGCAGAATGAAACATCAAAAACAAATGAACAACAGCAAGCAGGTACAGTACAGCAGAGAGCTCATTGAAACATTAATCTTCTACATGCTTGCAAAGTAGTTTTAGAACTATGGCTAAAACTTGGGAGGAGTCACCTCCAAAGGCTCTTTGGTGTCATCACATGGTCTTAGCCCTCTACCCTAAAGTGGTTGGTCACGTCCAATGATGAGCAGGCAGTCCTTCAGAAATGGAGTCACTGCTCCCACAATAAATGGTTTGCATGCATTAGCCTTACCTCGTACAGATAATACGGTTGCTTCGGAGAAAAATGCCCACCTTGAACAGTTTGAGGGAGCAAATGAATAGAAGCTCAAAAGGAATCACTCAACCTTTGCAGTCTGCTCTCTCTCCTCCAAGTGAGTGGGAGTACTGAGTCGCTGCCCTAAAGCATTGGGTGTGGCTCACTGGGAGGGGAATATGCTGGCTTCTCTCAGGATGTCCAGTACCAATACCCTACATGAGGTCACAACAACAACAACAAAAACGAAAGTTGCTGGAAAAGCTCAGCAGGTCTGGCAGCATCTGTGGAGTTAAAAGCAGAGTCAACATTTTGGATCTGGTGAACCCCCCCAGAACACTTCTCACAGGACCCGAAATGTTACCTCCGATTTTTTTCCTTCACAGATGCTGCCAGACCTGCTGAGCTTTTCCAGCAACTTTCGTTTTTGTTGTTGTTGTTGTGACCTCATGTAGGGTATTGGTACTGGACATCCTGAGAGAAGCCAGCATATTCCCCTCCCAGTGAGCCACACCCAATGCTTTAGGGCAGCGACTCAGTACTCCCACTCACTTGGAGGAGAGAGAGCAGACTGCAAAGGTTGAGTGATTCCTTTTGAGCTTCTATTCATTTGCTCCCTCAAACTGTTCAAGGTGGGCATTTTTCTCCGAAGCAACCGTATTATCTGTACGAGGTAAGGCTAATGCATGCAAACCATTTATTGTGGGAGCAGTGACTCCATTTCTGAAGGACTGCCTGCTCATCATTGGACGTGACCAACCACTTTAGGGTAGAGGGCTAAGACCATGTGATGACACCAAAGAGCCTTTGGAGGTGACTCCTCCCAAGTTTTAGCCATAGTTCTAAAACTACTTTGCAAGCATGTAGAAGATTAATGTTTCAATGAGCTCTCTGCTGTACTGTACCTGCTTGCTGTTGTTCATTTGTTTTTGATGTTTCATTCTGCTCAGGCGACTTCAACCTGCCCATCGTGTCAATGTCTGAGCAGTTTCCTGGGAAAGATACGGTGCGCAGCTTTCAGAATTCTCGGCTTCAGGCGTTATTTGGCTGCTGAGAAGGGCTGAGAGGGAAGGGAGAAGACTTGGGAAAGGACTGAGGAACCAGAAGCAGGGAAGTTACAATTTTGAGAAAGCAACCAGAATTTGTGAAGTTTACTGAAGTACCAAAATGAAATGCAGACACCTTTCTGAGGTAAGATGTTGGCCTCATCATCCTCAATGTCCCAAGATCTAGTTATCTTAAATGTCAGAGTTTGGGGAAAGAGTCTCATAATGCTTAAGGCTCACACTGGTGATGTTGTGAACATGCATCTCCTTTCCCAGGCTCTACTTGCGCTGCATTTAACCCCTCAATACGAATTAAAATTGAGGCTACAATTTGAATACCAAATAAGGAGCATTGAACAAGTCATGCCCTAAACATAACGTACAATTTATTCAATAGTCAGTTGAAAATGTTACAGTGAAATTCAGCCCAGAGCTTGCATCAAGTTAACATTAAATCTTCTGGTGTACATGTTCAGCATTTGTTCCCTGTCAAGAGTTTGGCTGTTAGCGCTCATCAAAAAAAAACCACATGACCAACCAATTGTGAATTTGAAATGGATTTTGTTAATGATGGGCTATGTCTGGATTTTTGTGAATGAGGAACAAAATTCGTAACATCTCAAGGCACCGGCTTGTTACATATTTAACTCAGGTGAAGCTGGGAGGGATTTTGGAGGGGGTGGTGTAGGGACGAGGTGGGTTATTGCTTTCTGTTTTGGTGGAGGCTAAGATCATTAACCACAACACTGTAATGAATTAGGATAGTACAGAAAATATTTGGCAGCTTCTGTGAAGAAAAGGTCAGAGTTATCGTTTCTGGTCCAGTGACCCTTCCTCAGAATTGAGGAGAGGAAGGGTCACTGGACCCGAAAAGTTAACTCTGGTTTTTTTCTTCACAGATGCTGCCAGACCTGCTGAGCTTTTCCAGCAACTTCTGTTTTTTTTTCCTGATTTACAGCATCCGCAGTTCTTTAGGTTTTTATTCCCTACATGAGGTCAGTTTGTCAAGTGAGGAGTAGCAATTGGCAACCAAGCCTTTGAAAGCACATGGGCTAAGGAGGCATCAACCAAGAACATACCAGGAGCAGTAGCTTTTCACCAGATTTGCTGAGGTTACTGGTGGATAACCTCAAGTGAGTAACTGAGTATCAGATCTCCTACGAAGAAAAACACTAAGTTTATCACTTAGGTGTAAAGAAAAGGAAGAAAATTGTTTATGTATTCAATGCATTAATCATCTTTATCACATTTGGTACATTTAATCCCAGTTCATTTAATAGCAGCTTCTGAATTTGCATTGTCAGTGTGCAACTGATGTAGAATTATTTGGAATAGTTTGAATTTACTTTAGTGCAGGATAAAAGAAGTCTTGCTTCTATAATGAGGACTGTTCATGCAGAGAGTTTTTGTAAGCTTGCAAAACAGAAGTTCAGGATGCCCACTAGATTCATTAGAAATTAACACATTCCTCAATCTTATTGTTACATGAAATCAATTGTCCTCCTTCTACTGCCCTCCTTCATCTAATGAGGATTTCTGTGGTTGCAATCCCTGTAAATGGTGAATGTAATGGGGTACTTCTAGTACAGCATTTTAATGTGAGCCCCAGATCCATGCAGATACCGTGAACTTCTGCTACAGCATCCCTGTGATATTCTCACTAATCCCACCGTGGTCTACTGTTTTAATTAGACATGTGTCGCTCAAGTGTAGATGTACTGTTTGCTCTCTCAGGCAGAATCTCTTCCACATACCTGAGATGGCAGATAAATATTTCATAGAAAGGCTTCAGGAATGACATAGAATCCCAACGGTGTGGAATTAGGCCATTCGGTCAACAAATCCACGCTGACCCTCGAAGAGCATCGCACCCAAACCCATTGCCCTACTCAATCCCTATAACCCCACATCCATCTAGCCTATACATTCCTGGGCACTATGGGGCAATTTAGCATAGCCAATCCACCTAACCTGTACATTTTTGGACAGTGGGAAGAAGCCCACACCGACATAGAGAGAATGTGCAAACTCCATACAGACAGTCACCTGAGTTTGGAATTGAACCTGGGTCCCTGGAGCTGTGATACAGCAGTGCTAGCCACTGAGCTACTGGGCCATTTGTTTAAAATGTCAGCTGAAAGACAGCTCCCTGACATTGCAGCAGCATCTCAGTATGGGAATCCAGCATTAGCATTGCTATTTACAAGCTCAACCCTTGGTGTGGAACTTGAACCCACAAGGTTCTGACTCAGTGGGCTACCTACTGAGCAACAGCAGGCACTTCCATTGGGTGAGAAGGAGGGGCAATGGTTGGGACAGGGATGTGTTAAAGAATAAATATCCGCAATCAACCTAAACATAAATGTGTGACAATGTTAAGAGCCCAACAAGTAATCATACTAATACCCTAGAATGAACCCCTGCTGGCATTGAACAGCTTCCTGGTAGACAAGACATTGTTCATTCAGAAATAGTAGGAACTGCTGATGCTGGAGAGTCTGAGACAACAAGGTGTGGAGCTGGTGGGGGGGAAGGGGATTCTGAAATAAATAGGGAGAAAGGGGGGCGCAGATAGAAGATGGATAAAGGAGAAGACAGGTGGAGAGGAGACAGACAGGTCAAGGAGGCGGGGTTGGAGCCAGTAAAGGTGAGTGTAGGTGGGGAGTTAGGGAAGGGATAGGTCGGTCCAGGGAGGATGGACAGTTCAAGGAGGCAGGATGATGCTAGTAGGGAGGAGATGGAGGTGTGAGGTGGAAGGAGTGGATAGGTGGGAGGACAGATTAGGGAGGCAGTGGAAGGCTCACCCCCACCCCAGGCCGTAAGAAGACCTTCCACATTAAACAGATGATCACCTGCACATCTGCTAATGTGGTATACTGTATCTGCTGTTCCCGTCGTGGCCTCCTCTACATCGGGAAAACCAAGTGGAGGCTTGGGGACCACTTTGTGGAACACCTAAGCTCGGACCAAACAACTGCACCTCCCAGTCGTGAACCATTTTAACTCCCCCTCCCACTCCTGGATGACATGTCCATCCTGGGCCTCCTGCAGTGCCACAACGATGTCACCCGAAGGTTGCAGGAACAGCATCTCATATTCCGCTTGGGAACCCTGCAGCCCAATGGTATCAATGTGGACTTCACAAGCTTCAAAATCTCCCCACGCCCGACCGCATCCCAAAACCAGCCCAGCCCATACCTGCCTCCCTAACTTGTCCTTCCACCTATCCACTCCTCCCACCTCAAGCCCCACCCCCATCTCCTCCCTACTAGCCTCATCCCGCATCCTTGACCTGTCTGTCCTTCCTGGACTGACCTATCCCCTCCCTAACTCCCCACCTACACTCACATCGTTAATTCTCTTCTCAGATTTCTCTCCCCCATTGAAATTTCATTCAAACTTAAACATGGAAGTGAGGCAACCCCTTTAAATTTCAATCAGTCTCATGGTGAGTGAAACAACCTAAAGCCAGTCAAGAATTATATGTTCTTAATGCTGCTTTTCTTTTTCTACTGATTCCAAACCCATGATTTGGCACACTGTGTTGCTGTATTGCCTGCCCCTCCATTATATAGTATCCAGGGTGTCCTGAAATCAGCTTCAGTTTAATCAGACCTTTTAATGGACTGCATTTGTGCAAACACCACAATTTTTTTTAATAGAGTAATATTACTGCCACTTTCTATTTAAATAATTGCAGGCATTCAGCTCTGCAGTCAAGGCAGAAAAGACAGCCAGGTGGTGTAATACAGATCATTTAATTGAACGTGCTGAAGCCAGTAGATTGACTCTGCTCCTGTTGTCGCAATCATTCACTGGGGTTGCTGGCCTCATCACCGACCATACGATCCCAAGTTATAGTCAGGTCAGCAACTAAATGATGGCACCCACAGCGACTGCAGAAACCACCAAAACTCAGGATAGGGGAATTAAATGACAGCAGGAGTCAACTGCGTAGAGGAAAAAGACATGACAGGCATTTTTTTTTACACAGAAAATGGTTCATGTGTGGAATGAATTTTCAGCGGAAGCGGTGGATGCGGGTACAGTTACAACATTTAAAAGATGTTTAGATAAGTTCATAAATAAGAAATGTTTGGAGGGATATGGGCCAAGTGCAGGCAGGTGGGAGTAGTTTAGTTTGGGATTATGGTTGGCATGGATTGGTTGAACCGAAGGGTCTGTTTCCAAACTGTATGACTCTATAACTCTATGATCCTGTTCAGCATATATTATGAAGTTCCAGTGTGACTCGGGACTCAGAATTGGGTAAAAATGAGGTGGTACTTCTCCAGAGAAAATCCATCCCTGATGTATATTTCTTTTTATCTCCCCATAAGCATGTTGCAATTTACAACAGCCTGATGGCTTCCTTGGACTGTAGTCTTTACTACCTTAATTTTAATATTTCTCTCAGTATAGAGTTTCTGCCCATATATCGATATAAGTCACTTAATTTTGCATTACCTACTCACTCTTAATTTTCAGCCCAACCATTACTTCTACTATCATTGTCACAATCAATATTTTGTTAGATTTCTCTTCCTTAGTAAACACCAATATAATTTACCTGTTAGAGTTAAAGCATTGGCCTGCACTTCTAAGCATTTCTCACCTTTTGTTTTATTTGGAACAGGGTCCACACCATTTCTTACTACTATTTATATGCAGGTGGAAGATGTTTGGATTTCCTGTAATGCTGGCTGTTATTCTACTCTTATATTCCCTCTTTGACAGTCTTATCTTCTTCATCTTTCCTCTCTGTTTTTGACATGTTTCTTACTTGAGGAAGTCAATTGACATGTGTCAAACACTCTCTCAATTTGTTATATCATAAAGTCTATCTCCTTTGTCATCCAAGAAGTCCTTGTTTTGTAACAAAAACACAAGGTGACCCTTCACTGCACTCAAAATATTAACTGTGTTCCTCTCTCCTCAGATGCTGCCAGATCTGCTGAGTTTCTCCAGCAATTCCTGCTTGTGTTTTCACATCTCCAGCATCCACAGTTCTTTGTTTTATATGAGCCCTTGGTTTGGTTGCCCAAACTTTCACCTCTGTTGAAATGTACCTAGACTGCATCTGAAGTATTTCTTCCCAAAAGGTCAGCCCTGTTCCATTACTATTGTTCCTGTCATTCTTTGGTTCCATTTACCCTGGTTAGATCCTTTCACATTCACATTGAAATAATTCCTCTACTAATTTAGATGTTCTACTTTAGATTGTCCTTCTCTCCTCCATTACTAGTCCAAACCTCATGACACTAATGACCACTCTTACCCTAGTGTTCCCTGCCAAACAGTTGGACCACTTCATTTCCCAGGACTAGATCCAGCTAGATTTAGTTGGGCCAAGAATATGCTAATCAAAGGAAGTATCCTGAATATATTTCAGAAATTCCTGCCTCCTCCTTATGTTTTACTGCAATCGATATTTGCACAATTAAATTCTTCAATTCTACAGTTTCTGTACAGCTTTATGATTTCCCTGCAAACCTTTTCCTTTATCTCCATTTGGAGTTTTGTAGAATACCCACAATAGTGTGATTACTCCCTTTTCAGTTTTCAACTCTAACCAAACGGATTCTATCCTCGCCATCTCAGCAATGCCCCCTGTTTCCAAAACTACAATGTGTTCCCTAATCAGTACAGCCACTAACACCCCCATGTGCCTCCACTATCTTTTTCTGAACATTTCTTGTTCTGTTGAACATTTGTGTTGTGCCATTTGGAAAATTGGATTCCAAAGTGGACAGGTTATTAATTCAGTGCTTTATAAAACAAGTACAAGGGAGAAAAGAAGTATACTATGGAATAGTAACAAGGTGTTCTATGACACAGCGAGACAAAAGACAATAACAAGTTTCCCTTTAGAAAGAGGGACAAAACTGGAAGCTTTGGGAGTGCTTCGGCTTCTTTCATAGAGAGTAAAGAGTCATTCAGAGAGAAAAAGTTTTGCAAGAGAAGCAGCATAGCTTAATAGCTTCCAGAACAGTCAGAGCAGTAGATAAGTCCATAGTGGCTGAGAAATTAATAAGAGAAGCTCCAAGGCTTTAAGATGTCAGAGAGGAAGTCAGCCTAAAACAAGCACAGAAAATGATGAAGAAACTCACCCCATCTGGCAGTGTCTGTGGCGAGGGAAACAGAGTTAATGTTTTGAGTCTGATATAACTCTACTTCAGAACTGATATCCTATGAACCTGTTGAATACTTCAGTTTAAGGAACACATGTTATGGAGTAAGTAAGCTGTGTCACAATTTGTTTCAGGATCTCATGAAGAAACAGGTATAAATGAAGGTATAATCGAATGAATGCATAAGTTTACTGAAAAGAAACCACGTTGCATGTACCAACTGAAGAAGGAACTTTAAAGTGGGAACAGGTTGATTTATCACTGAGATTTGAGTATTGGCAAGATTGTTGTTGAGTTTAAAAGGATTGAATCTTAAAATCTGATATTTGTCATAAAACCATTTCAATTAGTTCTTATATTGCATAAAAAAGTTGGTATTCTTTTCATTTGTGTACTTTTGATGTTCTTTTGCTAAAAGCCCATTTGCAGCCTCTTGTAAAGATGTTCAGTGATTGGCCACCCTTGTACACAAATTACAAAAGTAAAAATTATGTCGCACCCAGCAAGGTTTCACTCTGGAATCTGACTGTCTAGTATCACCATCAGCTGAGATCATAACAGTATCCTTGAATATTAAGCACCTTGTCCTCGCCATTTTTCCCATATGTTTCTGTTATTTTCATTATATCATATTCCCAAATAGCTGTTTGTGCTCAGAGATCAGCAATGTGCATGCATTTTGCATTCTCTATAGTCTGTCGTTGTCCATTCTTAATATGGAACTATTCATTTCTCTGGACTGTCTACACTCTCATTTTATTTACTGTATGCACATCATTCCTCCTTCTATGCAAACAGCTCTTCAAGCCTGCTCTGCCGTACAGGCTGATCATCTACCTCAACTCTACTTTCTCTTATATTCCTCTTAATTGTCTGAGAGACCAAAAATCTGGCTATCTCACCAGTACCTGATGATGGAGCACCTACATTCTTTCGATAGAGAATTCAGAAACTGCATAAACTTTTCAATGAAGAGACATTTAGTCCCATCTGGCACTAAGTGATTGACCATTATGCTGAGTCTGTTCTGTGTGCTAGATTCCCCAGCCTGGAGAAACAGCCCCTCAGGTTGGAATTCAGTCTCCTCCCCTGCGAGTGGGCTGGGAGACTTGGGGGAGATGTTGCTTCATCGGGTGGAAAGGCAAGGGCTGTAAGTCTTGTCTCCTTCCTGACTCCACCCATAAAGTCTAGAGCAGGAATAGTTGAGATTAGCCTTCCTGCTACAAGGCCAATTGAGGCCTTTAAATAAGGGCTTGAAGGGCTTAAATAACCTCACTTTACCATTGCTGCTATTCTACATGGCCTTGACAACAGAGGTCCACACTTCTACTTGATTTGGGGGCCCCCACTGGGTATTCTCCTTGTTAACCTCCTGCAATACAGGTTAAGGGGCACTATATGTGATAGTGAAGAGCTGTCGGCCTCTGGTTGGCTGGCAAACCTTAGAGGCAGGTCATCCACCCGACAGGAGTCCCAAAGGCAGGTAAGCGCATTCCTGATTGGATTTAAATTGTGTTGGGGATCTTGCAAATGGCTACAATGGGGTTGTCACTGGCTTTTCAGTCAATGGATGGACCCACTGCTGTAACTGTTAAATTCAGCATTCGGTGCCTATCCTGTCAACCCCTTTCATCATATCACGTACTACAAGAAAGCCACCTCTCACTCTTCTAAATTACAGCCAAATGTAATGTCTCCCCACAAGACATCCCATCTATTGTATGACTGAGCCCTCACTGCACTGACTCCAAGGCAAATATAGTTTGGATATGGAGACAGTACTCCTGATTTAATCTCAACAAAGCCCTTCCCAATTGCAGAAAATCTTGTATTTCTGCAGGTTGGGTAGCAACTGCAGCTAATCCAGATAAGATTGAGGGACCCAAGTACCAGCCATCACCAGTTTCCTTTCCATTCCTGTGATTTCTACAGCCTACCTTGAGCTCGTCTGAAACTTATAGTCGGTCCCTTCAAACAAGCACCCTATCTCTGACTAAATACATGTGCCACCCTTAGCACATGGGACAGTCTGGACGGCACATGTGTAATTTGCTCTGGTAAAGAGCATTAGAACACCGCTAACCAAGAGATCAGATTTGTGAACCAAAATTATTTACTATTCGTTCAAGGGAAATTATTATCTCTAGCTAAAGTAGCACTTGGTGCCCATCACTAACAGCCCTGGAGAAGATAGTGGTGAACTGCCTTCTTGACTTGTCACAATCCTTGGGTGTACCAATACCCATAGTGATACTGGCAAAAGAGCTCCAGGATTTTGACCCGGTGGCACTGAATGAACAGCGATATATTTCCACATCAAGTTGGTGAGTGACTTGAAGGGAACTTGCAGGGAGTGGTGTTCCCATGTATCTGTGTCCTTGTCCTTCCAGATAGTGGACGTCACAGGTTCCAAAGGTCCTGTATGAGGTGAATTTCTGCAGTGCATCCTGTATATTGTACATACTGCTGTCACTATGCATTGGTGGTGGGAGGAGTAAATATTGAAGGTGGTGAGTGAGGTGTCAATCAAATGAACTGTTTTGTTCTGGATGATATCAAACTTCTCAAGGGCTGTTGGAGCTGCAGCCATCCAGGTAAGTGGAATCTATTCCATCAAACTCTTGACTTGTATTTTGTAAATGGTAGACAGGCTTTGGGGAGTCAGGGATGAATTAGTCTCTACAGAATTTTCAGCCTCTGAGATGCCTTTGTGGTCACAGTATTTATACAGTTAGTCCAATTCAGTTTCTGGTTAATGGTGATTCACCCAGATGCGAATAGTGATCTGGTTCACTAATGTCCTTCCTTACCTGATCTGGCCCCTGCATGTGACTCTAGAGCCACAGCAATGTGATTTACATTTAACTGCCTTCTGGGCAACTGGGGATGGGCATTAATGCTTGCCTAGCCAACAATGCCCTCATCCTGTAAATGAATTTTAAAAAAAATCTCCAGCCACAAGGCTGGCAACATAACCTTCAACGCTCCCATTCATGCTGAAGAGAGCGATATATATCCCCTAATTATATTGGACCTAATCAATACATTCCTTTCAATCTCTCCACTTGAATGGGCTCCTGCACCATGGTACTATAGTCAGTTTACCATCACATACCTGCTGTCTCTGTGGCAGTACTCCTTGACTTTTTTTGTTGTTGTTGATTTTTTGAAGCTTCAGTTCCCAAATCTCCTCTCCTTCCGGTGCACATCCCTCAGGTCTGATATTATCTATCCCTCCCACTCCCCAAAGGCCAGTACTAACCTGGGTTGCTCTATTCACTTTGAATGAACTGAAAAATCTAGCACAAAGGAATGAATTGTAATGTATTGATTGATTTTACCATCCTGCTAAGTCGCAAAAATTGCTCTTACAATGTAATTGATTTTGTTGAATTGGTTCAAGGTGTCTATAATACAGATAATTTGTTTCTGTTTCTATCTAAATTTTCTTTTACTGCTAAATGAAAATGTCAACACTGATACTTCCCCAGGGTTGTTCTGAGGTCAGAACATGCATATAAAAGTTTCAGCTACAGAACCATGCTTCTCTCTTTACCGTTTCTTTTCATTTTACTGGGATTATTTCTGACAAAATAAAAAAAAACATCCATTTTAATATTGTATTAAGTAAAGATAAAAGACACTCATTAGATTTCATATTTTGAACATATATGCAAGTATTTTAGATATTTGGAAAGTGATAAAAAAAATTTAACTTCCATTATTATTGCTGCTGAAGCTATCTCAGAGGCAAATTGTACATTATTTGAAATTAAAATAATCAAATATCATTGTGTGTTTCTTACATTCTGGGTTTTCATGGCAGGTCCTGGGATCATTAAAAAGAGCATTCAAGAAAGTGGTGAGTTAGTATCCTTCAAGTTGAAGCCTTCCCTCGCTTGAGATTGCATTAAATTTGCTCAATAAAATCCCATTTTTGCTAAATTTGTTGAACTCATTATTAATCAGGAATTAAATGTGCTATTTAATGGGGACAATAGATATGAATAATTATGTCTACTGCATGGATTGATAGAGAAAATCTATGACAATGAAAATTCATTGTTATTCATTATTTATCTGTCATCAATATAGTCAAACGAGCTAATATCATTCAATAAGGATTTGAGAAGAGCAGCACCTTAAAGAAGTTGACCTTAATAAGTAAAAGACTGCTGATGCTGGAAGGCTGAAGTCAAAACATGAAATGTTTAAGTCAGGATGCATCTATGGTGAGACAAACTGAGTTACCATTTCAGGTCAATGACCTTTCATCAGAACTGGGAGAAGTTGAAGTGTAATACGTTTTAAATAGGTCAAGTTGGAAAAGGTGGAAATGCGCAAAAGGGAAATCCTGTGATAGAACACAAAATGGGAGAAATGGAACGACAAAGGGAGGTAGGACTGGGACAAGTAAAGAAAAAAAGTCCAAAGGAGGTGTGAATGATAGAATGGTGAAACCGTCAAAAGAAAAAGCAAGAGAAACACAGAATAACAAAAATATAAACATTTGAGTTAGATGTAGAATTAGGTCACTTGGTCTCTGAAGCTTGCTCTACCATTTCACTAGATTATTCCTTTCTACCACTGACATGTTTGACCCTCTTGCCTAACAAGAATCTATCTATTTCTACCTTAAAAATATTCAGTGGCCCTGCCTCCACCACCTTCTCAGGCAGACAGTTCTAGAGTTGTATAATTTTCTGAGAGAGAAAAAAAAAATCTCTCATCCCCAGCCCTAAAGGGGAGATCTTAATTTTTAATCAGTGTCCCTTGGTTTTGAATTCAACCACAAAAGGAAACATCACTTCCACATCCAGCTTGTCAAGACCATTCAGGATCTCATACACTTCAAACAAGTCACCCCTCACTCCTCTAACTGTTTTCATTCCAGGTATCAATCTAATAAACTTCCTCAGACTAATCTCCAACACACTTACCTCCTTCCTTAAATACAGAGCCCAAAGCTGCTCACAGTATTCGAGATGTGGTCTCACCAATGCCCAGTATAACTGAAGTATAACATTGTTACTTATAGCTTCAACTTCTCTCATGACATTCCATTACCATCTTTATTTCATTATTTGCTGTTGCTGCATACTAATGTTTTGTGACTTGTAGAGATCCCACTACACTTTGGAATTCTGTAGTCGTTCTCATTCGCCACTTCAGTGATACTCTGTCTTTTACTTTTCCTTCCAAAGTGAACAGCTTCATTTTTCTGGCATTATAATCCATCTAGCAGATTCTTTTCCCCTCTCATTCTACCCATTCATATCTGTCCGCATCCTCCATATTCCTCTTCACAAGATACGTTCCTAACTATTTTTGCCTTTGGTATAAATTGTAAAAAACTGAGGCCTCAGCAAAGATCCCTGGGGAGACTCCACTTGTCACATCCTGCCAATTGGGAAAAACCTCTTTTAGAGATATTTTTATTTTTCTGCCAACCAACCTTCAATCCAGAGATAAAAGGTACTGCAGATGCTGGAGAATCCGAGATAACAAGCATGGGGCTGGATGAACACAGCAGGTCAAGCAGCAT
>JAHRHZ010000099.1:14529187-14602194 GCA_024137785.1 Ginglymostoma cirratum
ATGCTGCTTGACCTGCTGTGTTCATCCAGCCCCATGCTTGTTATCTCAACCTTCAATCCATGTACATTTCCTCCTATAGCATGAGCTCCTTCTTTGTGCAGTAACTTTTAAAGTGGGCCTTCAAATGCCTTCTAAAACCAATAAACACTATGTCTACAGACTCCTCTTTATCCACAGTGCGTGTAAACTCTTCAAAGAACAATTATTGGTTAAGCATAACTTCCCTTTCATAAAAACATGCTGACTCTTCCTGATTACCTTGAGTTTTACTAAGTGCTCAATTATCATCACCTTCTAATTTCTACCACATAAGAAATGTCAAGCTAACTGCCCTATTGTTTCCTGTTTCCAGTCTTTCTCCTTGCTTGAATAAAGAAGCTATATTTGCAAATTTCCAGTCTGATGGAACCTTTGCACAAGTTTGCAAATTTTAAAAAATTAAAACCAATGCTTCTATTACCACATCAGACACCACTTTTAAGAGTCAAGGATGAAGTCTTCAGGACCCAGTAATTTGTCAGTCAGCAGCTCTATCAGTTTACCCAGTACCCCCTTCTCTTGGGATTATAATTTCTCCAAGTCCCTCTCTCCCTTCTTACTCCTGATTTGCAGCGATTACTGGAAGTATTTTTGTATCCTGTAAAATCAAAATATATGAAGAAAAGGAAATAAAATGGTGAGGGGGAGGTGGTGGCACAGAGATTACTGTCAGAAAACGGTTAACTCAAAATTAAATCCAAAAAGCTATATAGTGTCTAATTGGAAGATGATTTTCAATTTGCCCATTGAATTTAATAGAAATGGACATCAGCTTTTATCTTATTATAAACCTCCATCAAGTCACCCATTAAACAATTAATGAATTATAGGCTCTGTGCAGTGCAACAACATCAACTTGTTTCTTTTATTTTTAATGTTTTCCTCATGGACGTGTTCAGCAATGTTGTTACACATCCGTGGAGCTAGTGGGATGCAAACCCAGTCCTCCTGATTCAAGGAGTAGCAACACCATGACTGTGCCACCAGAGCCCTCAGTTTGTCTCCATTATTTTCATTTTTTTGCGTGAAAGAAAGGTAGGGAGAGAGGGCGAGAGTGAAATTAAAATGGAGTTGGAGGGGGAAATAAGGAATTCCATACTCCAGGTTACCCACATCTCTCCAAAAGCAGCCAAGGTGTTGATGGACACTGTATGCTCATCCAAGGAGATCCTAGCATGTACACAGCTGCAGAAGATAGGGGCAGGCAGTCGGATTGAAGATACCCTCTACAGCTTGCTGCCTCGACCTGTTGATGCCATTTGTCTAGTCCCAGGAGCAGGCCCTATGAGGGGGCCTTCACACTGGGTGCCCAAAGATAAGCAGCATGGGGCTGAAGAAGATGTCGATAGAGGACAGCAGGAAACTGTTCCAATAGGAAACTGCTCCTTGTTGCCAGGCAGAAGGACACGGAGGGCAATTTCATGATGTGGCTCAGGCTCCTGAGGGAGGTTCTGGAACCCAGGGCTGATGTGGAATTCTGTATGAGCAAGGCAACGTGCAGATGAGATCCCCCCACACACCTGAGCATCCTTCAACTGATGCAGAATGTCAAATTTGAACACTCTTGTTTTCAGATGATGGATGGCATTGGCACTAGCTGGATGTTTACTGCCATCCTGCTTGCCAGTTTCTGTGGCAACTTCCAGGCCAGGCCTCCATCACCCAATATGTCCCTGACTCTTGTCACCCCCACCAGCCACTCATCCTGCAATGGTGAAGGTGTGGCTCCCTGACGATAGCAGCTACTCCTGATGTTGGAAAATCACAACGCCAGCATAATATAAAATTGGAAATATTTTAAATTACTTATAGGAATGTGCTACTTGCAGGAATGAGGCTTATTTTTTTCTCAATATTTTCCTAAATCGACCTGTTCAGAGATTTTATGACACATCTCTGGAGCAGGTGGGACTTGAACCCAAGTTAACTATCTCAGAGATAGGGACCACAAGACGATCCTCCTCAGTTATCTTCTTTTTTTCTCATTTTGTCTCTTTTTACATTCAGAAGTGCTCTTACTCGCAACTGAATAGTTTCATTTCATCACCAAACCCCCCATGGTATACTTTCGTCTTTTAAACACCACCAGTAAATCACTCGTGTTTTCTAATTGATTAATTTACATGCAAAGCCCATTACGGGCATCAGCTAGTTTTCTTTTTATCATTTCACTAGTTAGTTCCTTTAACTGGCTGCAACCTCAAAACATCTGACACCAAACTGAATCACTATCTCAGCATCTCGAACTGCTGTCGTATCCCTTAAATGCAGGAAGGTGGGACATTCTACAATAAGATTCTAAAGGACCTTGGACCCAGGCATGAAGAGCTGAGAGAAGAAGGACTAAGATAATAATCCAAAGATATTGTTGAAGAGGGGATTTTGAGAAGACTTCTGAAAGCAAGGAGTGACAATGGGAAGGAAATTGGGTAGTAAATTTCAGAGGGTAGGAGTACAATTGCTGAATATATGGCTATTGATAAAGGAAAAGAAGGAACAAAAGACGAGGTGTATAGAGCACACTACGGATCTGGAGTTTGAAGACAGGAGGAGTTTGCTACGGTACATTGGAGAGAAGATTTGAAAACAAACAGAAATTTTATAATAATACACTAGGGCATAGGAAAACTGTGAGATTTTGATGAAATCGTTTAATGAAAAGGGTGAAGACACAATTTCTGCCATTTTCAAAATGTTGAAGCAGAAGGCTATGTCGTATTCATAGACACCGGCATTGCTAACATGTCATATCTTCTGGTCACCAACCATGGTGGCTTGTGGCTGGGGTAATTCACAGTCACTAATCTTACTTACCATTCCTTTAGATAAACTTTAACCAGATTAGACAGCCTCTGGTGCGGCACTATAATAAAATAATCAAGAGGTCAACAAAAACTTATCAAAATTAAACCAAAATATTGTTACCGGGATGATGATGCACCCCAGGTCCTGTGGAGCCCAATGCTGCATAAAGGCCTGTATTGTGCCAATGGAATCTTTCTTTCTATGCTAAGGTTCTGTCTAATTATCTGTGGTAGAGGATAGGCCACTAAACAATTTTACAAGAAGAGGCACTTAACTTACATAACGAGGTATAGTTTATTGAATGATAGCTCTACATAAGTTAACATTAACCAGTGAGACATAATTACAACTATCAAGAAGTCAGAAATATCATACTGGCTCCAGTGGAACCTTGCACATAACTAATAGTTTCTCCATCCAAAGACTGTGTAAATTTATCAAGTTGGGTGGAGCTTCATACACATTAACTCATTCAGATCAATTACCTGATATAGATTTCACTCCAAGCTTTTCTTCCTTTTTGTTAGCAATTTTACATTCACATGTATATCCACTTTTGCACTTACCACTACACCACCTTCTGCCAAGTTTATGACTTCACACATGTAAGTGGTCTGAACATTTTGCAGCTTTTCCAGAATGCATTTCCTTCTGACTTGGAAGATTGGTAACTCTTTGGATTGAAGACTGTTGATTTTGGATTTGATTCTCTCTAAATCATTTCTCTGGTGGAGGATCTTTTATCTTATGATCGTCTTTTGTGGAGGAGGTCATTCCTGCTAATGATTCCTTTGTCGTTAGTCCATTACCTTTTCTGAACAACCTTTAATCTCCCAAATTTCCTTATCAGGTGAAGTATTCCTGCTGACTCAGATAGTTGCCCCAGAACATGATCTAGGGAATGTTTAACCTCATGAATGAATACTATGGAAGATGGGTGCTCTGTTGAGACATGAACTTCTTCCTAGCTGAATTCTGGACTTCTGGACCAAGAAATTGCATTTTGATTTGAACAAATATTTTCTTTTTCACAGTATCCTGCACACTCAGGCCAAGCAATTTCTTCTTTCGGTTGATCTTGCTTCCATGGGCTTGTTTAAAAATCATCTTCATCTTCAAACAAATCTTTACTTATAATGTGCTGATTTATTTCAGTGAAAGTATATAGGCTCTTTACTCTAGCTTGTTCATTAGGCTGGATGTCTGCATTTGCTTTCTATCAATGTTCTTCTGGTGAATTCGACAATTTCACAGCCTCAGTCATGTTACTGAAAGTCTGCTGCTCCATCAGCACCATTTTTGTCACTTGAATTGACAATTCTGCTTTGAAAGACAATGGGTTGCAGTGCTCTGAAGAAATTCAGCCTCAAGGCGATCAGAACTGGGGGAGGGTTTCTGCGATAGAAGAAGAGAGATAGTGTGCAGGTGGGCAACATTGCAGGTAAGGAGAAAAGTGATGTGGAATTGTATCATTTTCAATGCTGATATTTATCCAGTAATAGCTTCTAATTACATTTTACTGCTAATAAAAACTTTGTCACAGCTAACCAGCTACTTTGCTCCAACTTTATCATCCGCCAACCATCCTCATCTAAGACTCAAGGAAACAATGAACTTAACTGCTCTACTTTGTGTTTTTTGAGGAAAAAACAAATTTGATCTGTGTAAGTGAAGATTGTGTTCTATTTTACATTTACACTGTACATGTCCCCACTCTATAGTCATAGAGTCATACAGCACAGAAACAGAACCTTCGATCCAACCAGTTCATTCTGATCATAATCCTAAACAGAACTCATCCCACCTGCCTGAGTTTGGTTCAGATCTCTCCAAACCTTTCCAATTCATGTACTTATCCAAATGTCTTTTAAACATTCCCACATTCACCACTTCCTCTGGAAGTTCATTCTACATACGAAACACGCTGTGAAAAAGGTTGCCCCTCTTGTCTTTTTAAAATCTTTCTCCTCTCACCTTAAATATATGCCCCATAGCTTTGAAATCCCCAACCCTAGGGAAAAGACACCTGCCATTCACTTTATCTATACCCCCTATGTTTTTATAAACCTGTATAAGGTCACCCCTCAACATCCTTTGCTCCAGGGAAAGAAATGTCCCAGCCTATCCAACCTATCCAAATATCTCAAACCTTCTATTCCTGGCGACATCCTGGTAAATCTTTTCTGAACCTTCTCTAGCTTAATAATATGCTTCGTATGACAGAGTGACTAGAACTGGACACAGTACTCCCGAAGAGTTGAAACTTTCTCATAAAATCTTGTCAACACCCAATGACAATGTAACTTTCTGCCATGTGATACTTCCCCATCTAATTGTTTTAATTACAGGCTTTGGCTTAACTTCTCATCCAGCCAATTCTTCTTATTCAGGAAAGAACCAAAATCCATCATGAGAAAACATGGTTCAGATTATAATTAGCAATGGCTGGCTGAAACAAGCATTCAATACAATCCTTTTACACTGAGCTTGGACTGAAGACATATTTTTAAAAAGTTCTTCTTCACCCCTAGGAAACTTTTACATGCACTACATCTATGAATGTGCAAATATGCAGAACATAGTTGGATAGTTTGAAACCAGGTTCCATTGAGCTTTAATGGATAAGTCAAATCCATTAATATTCAAATCTAATGATGCTGTATAGAGAATTTCATTCATACAATATAGATTCCAAGAGGAGAAGGGCAAAGTTACCTGTGATTTGAGAGAATACTTTGCACAAAAGATAATCAACATATGGAATGGACTTCTAGGTAGGATAATACAAGCATATAAGTTTTTCCTGCATAGATAAGAATGGGCCAAATGCCCACTTTTATCAATACCTTTGTCATTGTCTGGACTCAGTATTCAATGGTACATGTATTCACAGACAGAGCAATTAATTACTATTGATTAAGACATCAGATAGTTTTAAATGCTCATGTACATGCCTTTTGTTGTATATAGTTACATGTTAGATGTTGCATTCTCTGTATACCCTGACACTTCTTCCCATTTGAGTATCAGTACCTTCAAAGTGAAGGGACAGTAGAGAACAGTAGCATAGATTAGTTTTGTGGCTAGTTCTGACATAATTTTACCATGACAATACAACGTTAGAAATATATAAAATGAAAAGTTTCCAATTGTAGAGTAAGGACGTTGTCTTTTCAGATCAAAAGGCTTTTAATCAAGCCACATTGTTGGAGGAGTGTACAGATCTTTAGCTTGAACCTAATCTGTGTAAAACTTCATTCAAGAATTCTTAATCTTACCAACAGTTAGAATTTGGGTAAAGGTAGAGGGAAGGGGTGGTTGCAGGAAATGAATTCACGTTCAGCATCATGAGCATAAAGTTTATGCAAAAATAAAAAAGAAAATCTAAATCAGATGGAAGTAAAAATATCCCAATAGGAACATTTAACTTTGCAACAAGAAAATATGGAAGCTATATGAAAAACCAGCTGTGAACCTGAACAGTAGTTTACAAAGTTAAAAGAAAATGAAAGATTATAGATTTTATATAAACAAACAGCTCCCTCAGAATGAGTTTTAGACAGAAATGCAATCTTACAGTTCTGAAGACTTATGGATTCCATCAAAATCTGATACCATACGCTCAGCTAATTCAATAGGGTAGATCTTGACTGTGTAAATACATAAAATTGGTCATACAGAATCATCATCACGTTTTATATCTCACCCAATTTTTACTTTCATTGATTTCCCCATGGATTTCATTGTGCAATGATTGACAGCAGATAGCTACCTGGCTTATTGTTGTATACAGTACTGCAGGAACTGAGAATAATGCCAGACAGAAAACCATACTTTAATGGGTCTGACAAGTTAACACTACCCAAGCATATCATGTACTAGGTGCAATATAATGGTTTGAAAAAGAAACTTGGGGGGAATGTAGCTTAAAGAATTATATTTTACTGTAATATAGTATACCATAACAAAGGAAGCAATACAATGACACATGATCTTGCTCTCTCTTGCAGCCTCATGGCTGGACGAAGCCTCAATAACAGATGTCTTAATAAAGTTAGTCATTTTCATACTTGAGCAGACTCTCTCAATATCTTTTAGCAACTCAACAATGTCAAGAATATTATGCTTGGTATATTAGGTATACAGTAGCCTTTCTTGCATATTACAAAGTAATGTTTGTCATTTAGTTTTCGCCAATGTCATAACCTCTCACCTCCATTACTCATGCATGTGCTACAACCAAACACAAATTTAGACTACAACATAGAATGGAAAGTTTTTCCACACCCACATCTTCCAAGATTAGTTATATGAGGCCATTAAGTGATCTACCTGGTCCATTGGTAATATTTCCGACTCTGTATCGGAAGATTCAAGTACTACCTCTGGAATTTCAGCATATATCCTGTTGATATTTCTGAGCAGTTCTGAAACAATGCTGTATTGTCTGCAGTACAGGCTGTTGAATGATGCATTAAACAAAAGACAACTTTGCTTCGATATAAAGGAAAGACAGGAGATTTTACCAGGATCCCAGGCAATTTTTATCCCTCCACCACCACTAACAAAATCAAGATTAATTATTTTTGTTTAATAAATTCTTTATAGAGTCTACCTTAATTTAGCAAATTAACTATTGTGTCTTTCTACAAAATGACAGTGGCTTTCAAAGTAATTAGTTAGCTGAGGAGCCAAGTGGTACCTCCCAAGGACATTAAAGCTACAACATCACGATGAGCTATTTCTTTATTTTGTTATAATAGACATATCATAATTTGCTAAACCCAGGCTAAGCACTTGGCACCCTGCAGTCTTTCCTGTATAAGTGCACTTGGCAGAAATAATATTTAGAGGGAAAGTGGCTGAACATGTAACCCATGCTGACTGTCCCATCAGCCACATGTTTGATTGATGGGTGAGCAACATATTGGCTGACAGTGTAATGCTAGCCAGGAAAGAACCACAGATAAAACAGATGCAATCTAACCAATTACTAGCAGTGCTATAACTTAGCTGCAGCAGGTAAAAGTCCACAACTTCTTCCCTGCTGTACTGGGCAATCTGCCCTTGGTCATTAGCAGATAGATGTGAGCTCGCAACTATGCTTCAATTGGTAAAATTCTTGCCTCTGAATCAGAAAAACCTAGGCTGACATATTAAGGCCCTTCTGCGTGAAGTGGGGTCTTTCAATTGAGATGTTAAACTGTGACTTCCTTTACCCCGTAGGGTAGAGGTTAAGGATATATTGCTAAAAAAATGTTGAAATATACATACAGCACTTGAGAATTGCCCCCTCGGTATAGCTCTCGGGTTTGACTTCCTTTGCAAACTATTGTCAACCTGTTCACGTTTACATTATTTTATTGTGGTTCTTGACAATTTGGCTTCACCAGAAATAAATCACTAATAGTAACTCAACAGGTGCATGTGTGCTAACCAGCACCACTAAAAATAGAGCCTCTAATTTCTCTCTGGGCACTAACGTCTGAAAGTTTATGATCTGGAGTTCTAATAATTAGAGCAAACATCAAGTAATAATTATTTTAATGAATAGAAACAAATGAGGTTTCCCCACCCATAAGGACTCCCTGTAGTCTACAAAGATATGCCTAGAATGCAATCTTGTGAAAATTAGTCACAGTATTTGTCTTATTTTGTCTCTAAAATATTACAAGAATAATTTTGGTTGTAAATCAATATAAGGCAATGTGGGGAAGGATTTTGTCTGAGTAACCGATGAAAATAATAGTCCTGTGAAGAGCCAGTAAATAACAGCTTATGTGCAAATATTCATTGAAGGGCACAAGTAAATGGTCCTTTCACTGATTGCACTCTCACTCAATAAGGAAGCAAGAGTGGAGAAGGCAGAAGGATTTCCATAATCTTCACTCTTCCTTGGCTATAAGGGAGGTGCCAGAGAATTGAGAGTGTAAAAGTAATACACTGAATAATGGGTGTAAAGCCAGCCCTCATTACTACAAGCCAGATGGTTTAACATCAGAAGTGGTTAATTTTTCAATATAATAATCAAGGAGGAAAACAACAGGCACTTGGAGATGTTCCAGTTAATTAAGGAAGGGTTAGCATTGGTTTGTAAGGAACAAATCATTCTAATAGAATTTTAACAGAGAAAGTTGATGAAGGGAATGCAATGGATGTTATCTGTATGGATTTGAGGAAAGCATTTGACAAAATGCCGCACAAAAATCTGGTTAAAAAAATTGACACTCATGGAGAAGGCGGATCAATGTCGAGTTCAATTAAAAATGGCAAAAGGGCTGAAAACAGCAGGTCATGGTAAATAAGACAAAGAACTGCAGATGCTGGAAATCTGAAACAGAAATAGAAACTGCTGAAGGAACTTAGCAGGTCTGGCAGCATTGTGCAGAGAAAGCAGAGTTAATAGCTCAAATCCAGTGACCCTTCTCCAGTTCTAAAGTTGTGTTTTTGTTTCAGATCATGCTAAATGGTTGGTTTTCAGACTGGAGGTTAGTAGACAGTAGTGTTCCTTAAGGGTAAGTGTAAAACTACTACATTTTTTGATCTACATGACACCAAACTTGGACAACTGGCAAAGAGTGAGTATAGTGCACATCCTTGATGTGAAATCTTTGAGAGGATGCAATGGAGATTTACCAGAATTGTTCTATGGATGGGAGTATTTTAGCTACAAGGTTATATTGGACAAGCTGAGGTTTCATCCTTGGGGCAAATGGGTAAGGGGACATTTGAAAGTGATGCACAAGGTCATGGCAGGTTTGGACATATTAGACAAAGAAGAGTTCCCAGTGGGACAGCAGAAATGCTTTAGAGAGGACCTTAAAGCATCCCTGAAGAGATTAGTCATCCTTGGTGACTCATGAGAGTCCCTGGCTTGTGACTTACCAAAATGGAGAAGCTTTATTCATGATTGCATCAAAGACATCAGGAGACTTTGGGAACATGAAGGTACAAAATTAGACATCAGAGAGTGAATGCAAAATCTCCAAATAGTGCATCTGGTTGAACCTTCAGGCTCCATCTTCCATTCATGCAGCAGAATTTGGCAGATCATGCAGTGGAGTTAGCAGCCATCACAGAACCCATAGAATCAGAGCAGAGGTAATCATCCATGATATTGAGGGACTACCACAGAAGGAGAAGTTTGCATGAAATTTAGGTACAAGGGCTAGGGGCCAGAGATCTAGAGTTTTCAGCAGTAAGTGCTAATGACCTGGAACTCTTGTCCATTACGGTTTTGGAAGCAAAGATAATTAATGACTTGACAGGATATTGAATGAACTCATTAAGACAACATGCTTTAGGGCCATGGGATAGAGCAGAACAATGGCACTAACTGGCTTGCTCACAAGAGATGGGCTCAATGGGCTGAATTGGATCCCTCTGTGCTGTAAATGACTTGATAACTATGAATAACAACTTGCCATAGAAGATTTTGACCTGACTAAGTTACAAGTTACAAATCTTGTGAAATAGTGGATCATTTTATGATAGACTGTTCAGAAAACCTTTGCCTGTTTATTTGAGAACATTTGCCATTCCAATGTAACTCAAGTGGAACTGACTCATGGAAGTGTCTGTATTGGCTTCTCTGTGTCATAATTGAATCCAGTGTAGCATGCAGGTATTCTCTCTCTCTCCCAATCCTGTAAAGTGCTTGTATATAATTGTAAACACACACTTTCAACTGTGTTGTCAAATGGATGTCATTGTGTTTTATATATTTTTAATCAACCTATTCAGGCACGTTAAGACACATCTCCAGGTAATAAAATTAATAAAATTAATCCTTGCACAACTTTATCAACTGTATAAAGTCTGATACAGGTCATGGGAGGAGCTACAAGTGGGTCTGAACAATTCATTCTAAAATTGACATGATGGAAGACATTAACCCCAAGTGGTGGGACATAATAGGGAGTGTCAGATTGGCTATCTGATTTACACAATATAAATAATCAGCTTCACTGTGGATGATGGAATTAAATGTCAGCCTCTTTGCATATTGCCCACAGAGCCAATGCCACCACCTAAGACAAGTGTCTATCTCCCGGTCCCCCTCTGTTACTGCTACTTATGCTTCATCATAGGCAATAGATTCATTTTTAAATACAACAAGATTATCAGTTATTTCATGATCCGTAGCAAAGCAAGCATTAGAACCTAAATAATGATCACATTCTGGACTTGGAAACAAATGGCAGACCTAACGAGAGTCCACAGATCACACTTAAAAAGCCTTTCCATAAATTGAAAATTATTGATAGAGGAAGGACTCCTGATTCATTTGCTGTCTCATTGCCACTAAAAGAAATTGTAATACTAATTGAATTTCCCCTCACCGTCTGCCTTCTGTCTCCATATTCATGTCTTCAATTCTTCATCCCAAACAATTTTCCTTGTCAGTGTTTCATTTCTATGGTATCCTGTTTCTCCTGATAGTAAAGCAGTTCAACATCTTCCCTTGCAGCGAGTAACTCACCTCCTGACTTTCCAAAGCCTAGCCAACATCTATAACGCTCAAATCAGAAGTTTGATAGAAAACTACCCACATGGCTGGACAAGTGCAGCCCCAATAACACTTATGAAGCTTAATGAGCAGGACCAAACAGCCTGCTTGATTGGCATGACATTCACAAACATTCAGTCCCTCCACCACTGATTCTCAGTAGTAGCAGTGTGCACCATCTACGAGATGCACTGCAGGAATTCCACTAACAGCACCTTGCAAGGCCACAGCCACCACCATCTAAAAGGACAAGGGCAGCAGATACACAGGAAAACCACCACCTGCAAGTTACTCTCCAGAGACCATCCTAACTTGGAAATATATCACCGTTCCTTCAGTGTCACTGGATCAAAGTCCTGGAACTCCCTCCCTAACTGCATTGTGGGCCCATCTACAGCAAATGACTGCAGCAGTTCAGTAAAGCAGCTCATCACCTACTTTTCAAGGACAACTAGGAATGAGCAATAAACACTGGTCCAGCCAGCATCACCTGCATCCCATGAATGAATGTAAAAAAAAAGTGCATTATTCCCAGTTTCCAGCATTTAAGGCAAAAGGGGGTGTGGGGGTGGCAGTTACATTATTCTGCAGTTGCATGAGTACAAGCTACATGCCATGCTGACTTAGAACTGTATCGCTCTTCCTTCAGTGTTGCTGGATCAAAGTCCTGAAATTCTCTTCCACTAAGACTGTGGGTGTACTTTTCAATAAGGACTGCAGTGGCTCAGGTTGGCTTATCTCCTTCTCAAGGGTTATGGGGGATGGCTCAACCAGCGATGCCCACATCTCACTAAAGAGCTTTTTTCCATGCATTGCTTGAAACTAATTATAAACTGCAGTTTGCTACATTTGGAACAAAATTAATCAAATTGTTATTGCTCATGTATTTTCTGAAGAATAAACTAGTCAGCATATGACAAGACTCTCACCTTGTATACTACTTCTAATATTGTAGCTTCTGCTGGATTGAGAAAAAAATACTGGTACAATATAGCAGAGGATGTGCTGCAGCACCATATTATTACTAAAAATCACCATAATTTATCGGCGAAGTAATCTAATTATGATGCAACTGGATTAGTAGCGACCGTGGAGGAGAGGAATTGCGATGCTTTTCATTGGAATTGGGTTACTGTTAAATGCAAATTAGAGACCCCAACATGTGGGACAGTTGCTGAAGTAGTAAAATTGTAAGCCGTAAACTGTTCACTAAATATGTGTTTCGTTCAGAATTTATGCTGCATATATCAAAATCTATAATGTTTCCTTGTATGTTTAAATTTTAATACTCTGTACCATATAACTATTTAAGATTATTCAAATCCAAACCTCCACTCCAGTCACATTTTAGATTGAAAAATGCACAATCGAGTGTCATTTTTCAACTTAATGAAGAATGGAGGAAAAATATTGCAAATCAGTATCCGATCTCTCAATGCCAGGTGAAGCTTGATTTTCAAGAGTGTGACTATTTCAGTCTTTAGCCTCAATAAATACCATGTAGCAAGTAGAACCTAAGTACATTTGAAAATAAATTCTTAATCTTTCCATTTGTGAATGTTGTGTCCTTTATTATTTTCCTTTGGTAAGTTTCCATCAAAAATTCAATTTCAGATCAAATGTTTTGATTACTTCTGCCATTCATTTTATAAATCTTTCTCTGGTGTCTTAACAAGTTATATTACAGAGCCATGTACAATCTAAATCCAACTTTCTCTCCAGGGTAAGAAGATAACAACTGTGGCAGCACTGATATAAATTGGAATGATTCCAGAGAACAGCTCAGTGAGTCTTAAGTAAAAATATTCTGCTCCAGTTCCATCAAGCAGCCCCTTTTGGGAGTGATGAAAGGAGTCATTAACTCAGTGAGTCGTGCATGTTTTACACAAAAATAATGTAATAACCCAAAGCTTTCATAAGGTCCAGATAAATTGCGTGGCATTTACTAAACAACTTTGAAGGCTGAATCTCTGTACAGTAACAGGCCCCATGATTTATAACAGGATAATCTGGTGCAAAATAAATTATAAAGAAACAAAAAGCCAATAATAATTAAATAATTGTTTCCCAATTTGAAACAACACTTTATAAAGTGTGATTTGTGGTCTAAAACCTGTCTCATTCTGTTTATCAGATTTTATAAATTAGGGAATTATTTTAGTGAGACAGAGATAAGCTATTCTGATTTGTCACAAAAATTTAAAAATCACCACATTTATAGATATGCTAAATGAACTACATATGGTATAGCCAGAATTAATTAATTAAGCATTACCATGTACAGAATTTAACACTGAACTTGTATTACTTAAAATTGTCCTTGTTCCTTGTGTATATAGCTATTACTGGTTGACAATTAAATTCTATCCACAGCAAGCTCGGTTACTGTTTAAAGTTGTGATTGCTGATGGTGTGTCACTTGCACAAAGCCATTATTAAAGATGGAAATGATTATAATGTTCTCCACAGATAATTTGGAGCTCTCGCTAACAACAAGCTATAGCATACTTAATTCACTGCTCAGATTAGATGTTTACTGCAAGCATCCAACAGTGGTATTTGTGTATGACAGTTCACTACTGTCAGTGCTAAATAAATTGGAAAGTGAATTGCAGATTAAAATTTCCAGCAACTGGGGGATAGTAAAGTAGGATCAATCTGTAAAGCCTTCTTTTAAGCAATGTCGCAGGCGAAGGGACGTCTCTCCTTTTTCAAGTTCAGAAACACATTGATTTCTATGAGTGACAATTTTCAAAGAAGAAAAGTTAAAACATGTCTCCACACTGTCAAAAGTCAAGTCTAAAGCTAGAAGATAAAGTCTTGTTAATATTTATCCAAGCTGAATATTACAGTGTCAACACTGTAGCTGGAAATGGTTTTGTTTGATCCTCATTTAATTTTTTGAGTTGGAAAATTGACAAAATTAAAATAATTTGCAGAATCTGGAGGAATCTACTAAGTTGAGATGGGGTGCAGAGGTGAGGAGATCGTGGTAAGATTTGAAAGCAAAATAGAAAATGCCAAGTCTTCTTCTTTGGAGGATTTTGCTAGAGTGAGGGCATGGATTCCAGAATTCTGAGTGAGTTGCAAGTTGTAAATGGTTGAGGTGAGGAGTTGGACGAAGAGAACCTCAATGATGCTGAGTCACTAGAAATGGGGTCAGATGTAGCCAATATAAAGTAAAGAAGCAGAGATGTAAGGGGTAAGATTCACAATTTTTTTAAGAAAGGAGAGGATAAATAGTTAAAACTTTGAGAAAAAAATGTAGAAATTATTTTATAAATGCAAATTATATGTACTGATATGGAAAGAATGCCTAGCTCTGGGCATCTCACTTTAGAGAGGATAAAGTCAGCAAGCGGCAGCAGAAGGGATCTACTTGCTTATTGCGTGGATCCTTTGATCAGTTCCTGTGTAATTTTCATGCTTCTTTCACTCGGATACTGATCGTTCCAGTGCTGCTTCAGCGATTCAAATTTTAAGCTCCCATTAGTTACATGAATGCTATATTTCCTAGTCTCCATTGTTACTTAGCTGCAGGGAAGGGACTGAAACTGTTCAGCAGGGATGGAGGCAACTGTGCTTACTCTGAGGGAGAAGAATCACTGGGTATCTCTTAGTTCACGTGAGCAATTTCAGATCCTTCAATTATTTTTCTGATTTTTGACTCCGCCAGGGCACTGAAATCCCTTACTTCTGGAAAAATAGCATTTATGTTTTTGTTATAGGACCATTTAAATTATGTTCCATTTGGAAATTAAAATAACATCAATCATTCATGCTCTTCACTGATTTCAGTTGCAAGGGACATGTAACTACAATTTATCCAAGGCATCACTGGGATGTCATATAGCATTAGACCATATTCCAATACTTGCGATGTGTCACATTATGCAGCATTGACAGCATCAGCTACTGCTTCGATACTTTGGTAATCCTGAAACTCCTCATCATTATTACCAATGCAGACATGGTAGGGCCATAAAACTAAGGATTCCCTCTGTTCTCTAAACTTCTATGATTATTCGCTGAGAGTTTTTTTGGTAACTAATTGGATGCCGAAGTTAGTTCATACTTGAGCAAACCCTGACACACACTGAAATAGCAGCAGTAAAGGTTGGTGGAGTCAAGATCAGAACCACATATGTGCTGCATATGAAAAGGATGGCATTAGGTTTGCCAACATGAAGTTGATGTCAGACATAAGTTGGAACAGGCTTGTTAGGTAGTGATAAATATCAAGAATTTGGAAAGAACAGGAAACAATAATAGTTACACAGATTACAATTATTAAGAGCAGATCTATTGAGGAAAGAGGTTATAATGATAGTTTTGAAGATGGCATGAATAATATGAGGAGATATGTGTTGATGGTGTCATCACACTTGCAGTTTAGGAAGTAATGTCGGATGGCCAAGGCTTGAATGGAAGGAAATTAAGTGAGCAAATTTTAACCTACACAAGTGGCATGACATGCTGAGGAGTAAAATTGCAGAGAATGGAGAAGATCTGTTTAGAGTCACATAGGTAATCAGTACAGAAAAGAACACTTCAGTCCAACTCGTCTATACCGACCAGATATCCTATATAAATCTAGTCCCATTTGCCAGCATTTGGCCCATATCTTCTAAACTCTTCCTATTCATATACCCATCCAGATGCCTTTTAAATGTTGTAATTGTACCAGCCTCTACGACTTCCTCTGGCAGCTTACTCCATACACACACATCTGTTTGAGTGGAGGTTAGAAGGGAAAGTTTGACCTGAGCAGGAAAACAGCATTATTTTCACTTTATTTGTGAAGAAAAACATCAATTTTCGAGCAAAACCATTTTTGAAATGGTTTATGAACACATGTACCAAACTGCAGAACAAAAGTTGGGTTAAATAATTAATCTGAAGTGCAGAACTGCATTTACGTCTTCAAGTTCAGAAATTTCCAATCATTTTTATCTCCGTTTATTGAGCAGTCAATGCACATTTGCACACATCATAAGAAATTACATCAACTGATGGAATGGGTTTTGGAAAGAAAATGTCACTGATAATGTGGCCAGACTGAGTGAACCCAAAGTTAACAGACAAAGAAGCATACAGAACAAAAAAATTTAACCATTGATAAAGTTCTGTGTCAAACAGAACAAGATTTTCCATTTTAAGCTAAGGACAAATTCTAACAAGGTTAGAATTTGGTTATCACATACATTATTTAAAACTATAAATTTCAGCAGTGTAACGCATGTGAGTGTTATTTTATTACTTCTTTAAAGTGCTAAAGATTCAGAGAAAGGAAAGATGTTCCAATGACATAATTAGACATCTGGCTCCCTTGCAGGAGTTATCATCTTAACTCTTAGGATTTCGCATCGCTTTTGGGAAGCAGCTTTCTCAATTCTTAAACCACTGCTGAATAAAGTATTCCTTCACAAAGAGATCCAGCTGCTCCATTTTAGGGATTGAGAGTACTCTAACAACAGCACACTTTCATGAGGGAGAGACACAATGTAAATCTTGTAACTTTTAGTTGACATACAAGATTCTTGATGATAAGTGGATAATTGGTATATTTCAGTTGAATATCCCTGTAGTCAGCTTTCAATGCTGAAACAAATCCTTCCTCAGTGTGTCAGCAGTGTTACACTATGTAAACCCATTAGATCATTATTGCTTAGAATAAAGGATTCTCAAAAATATGAATAGCCATTCAGTGCCTCTGAAGGTTTTTATTGGAATTCTATTGCTGGCATTTGATTTAACCTGATGAAGTTTTGCAGCTGTGTTCTGGGGCTGAGATAATTGTCCTCCAACAAACAAACCAATATTCCTTTGTGCTGGGTATGCTTCTCACTTTTGGTTCCATTGCCCCTACTTGAGATCCTTGGTATCACACACTTTCAAATGTTGCCTTGATATGATGGACAATTACTCTCACCTAACCTCTGAAATCTAGCTTTTTTTTGTCTATTTGAATCACGGTTGTGTAATGAGGCCTGGAACTGACTGAATCCAAGCTAAATATCTGTGAACAACTTATTGGTGAGTCAGTGCCTCATGATAGCATTATCGACTTTACCATTGATCACTTTACAGATGATTGAAAATAGACTGATAGGATGGTAACAAGCATGGGGCTGGATGAACACAGCAGGTCAAGCAGCATCATAGGAGCAGGAAAACTTGACGTTTCGGGCCTAAACCCTTCATCAGAAATGGGGGAGGGGAAGAGGGTTCTGAAATAAATAGGGAGAGAGGGGGAGGCAGATAGAGGATGGATAGAGGAGAGGATAGGTGGAGAGCAGGCAGACAGGTCGAAGAGGTGGGGATGGAGCCAGTAAAGGTGAGAAGTAAGCGTGGAGGTGGAGGCGGCAGAAAAACTGCTCAATATCCAAGCGTGAGCGGTATTCATTGATATGTGGGTGGAGGGGGACAAAGGTGTCATTGATGGTAATTGCTGGATTGGATTTGAATGCTTTTCATGGTCAGACCAAACCTGGGCAATTTTCCACTTTGTTGATACTTGAGCTATTTGTATCTTAGTCAGTCATTATTCAACCAACCAGTGCAATAGCTTCTGTTATGATTATGACTTTCTTTAATCTCTCTGTAGAAGTCATGAGCTGAGCTTTTAAAAAAATAAATTGAAAATATTTAGGTCTCTCTGATCCTTCATGGTAAAAATAGAAAACCCATCAAAACTTAAATTTTTACCTTAATGCACCAAGTAAGATATTTTCTCCCAGTGGAAAAAATATTGTTTGAGAAGTATAGTCTGAAGCTTTCTAATATTTATGAAATCTTTAGTGAAAATTCTTTACTTTTATATTGTACTGACCAACACCAGTTTTGTGAAAGTTGGTGTTAACCCTCTGTACAGGTTCCTCACACTTCCATGTGTTAAAATGTCCTTCTGGATCACTTTCAACCTGAGCCGTCCATGAAAAAGTGACAAGAATGGATATAGTGTTGCTTTTACTAGCATAACGCTACTCTCTACTGAAATCAACCTAAGTATTCCATCCAAACCTATGAGCTTCCAGCTCAATGAGTTAGGTTGAAATTATTTACTGTCTAGGCTTGCACATGAAGACAGGTCACTTGGGCAAAGGAGTGCAAAGCAGCCAGCATTTGGCTATATGCCAACTTGAATTAATGCTTCCAGAACAGTAAAAAAGACAATCTTGGTACACAATTTAGTCTATTTTCTGTAGTTCCTGAGGAACACCATAATCTATTGCCTTTTTATTTGCTGGCAGCTGCTTTTCTAATCTCACTTTCATCTTTTACCAAGTACTTTAACCCAAGAGATATGATGTCATAATAGTTATATGCATCCTTTGCAGCACTTGTTAGTTTCCTCTTGTTTGTCTATTCAATGACTGGCAAACACAGACCCCAGGTGCAAAATATCATAGCTAAGTGTTTGCACTGGAATAATCTGGTTGAATAAGAGCATACTCAGTGGGACACGTGCGTGAAAGAGGTGTCAGCTTATGTATTGTGCCTGATGGCTGTTCTATGACTGGAATTGACAGAGACGTCTGGGGATATTCATCCATTACACATTCAATGTAGCACCAGGAGAGTTGATAAAGAGGGAAAAATAATATACAGAACAGGAAGGAGTGTTATTATATCAGATGAGAATTTGTACATGTTTGTTATTTCAATAAATCTTAATATAGCATATCAGTTTGAATGAGTAATTTAGAGACATTAACAATTAGAGAACATTGGAAAATGAGCACTTTGAGTGCAGGCACCTGCAAATGCTGAGAATCTGCTGAATGCATTCCTATAATATATGGATCAGGTTATTTGTAGTTATTCAATTTGGATTATAATAAACAGAGGAACAAATTTAAAATAAAAACTTTACAAAAGAAAACAGCTGGATTTTTTCAGCTGTAGAATTGTAACTGATTTTTTTGGTTAAAAGATACAATTTCCAGTGTCATAGCGTAAACAGTCAATTTGAAAAGTACAATATTCTAAACGAAAGCTTGCCTTTAATTGAAATTGGTCAGAAAAGGATTGAGGCTATTTTGCCTCACTTGTGTTTTGGGGAAATTTAATCACCTATGCCAAATATACAGAGAAAGATGCAGACAGGTGATTACAGCCCCTCCTGTCTTAATCTCCTGTTTAAAATGTCCTAATTTAAAGGGATGGAAAACCCGCTGACTCGGTTATAGATGTGAAATTTCCCACCACCCCATTTCCTTCCATGCAATTCATTCAAGTTATCAGATGGGAAGATTTCCAATTGGCATCTTTCCATTTAACTCCCATAATTGATAGCAAGACTTTTCTTTTAAATTAAGTTGGAAAGTACAGAATACCTGTATATATCCATTCCAAATTTTAGGTTTGATTGATAATCTTTATTTAGAAAAGTGTTCAAGTGAAAAGGCTACATAACAAGTTGAAATTTGTTTTAATCTTATGTCTAATTGCCACTGACCTTGTAGGCAATGGAAGCCATAATGACAGGAACAGACCATAGAATACATTAAGTCTGCACTGGTATTTGTTTTCTCTACCTGAGCCACCTTGACTAATCTTGCTTTTCTGCTCCTTCCCCAAAGCTTTTGATATTCTTCTCTTTCAAGCAGCAATCTAATTCCCTTTATAAAATTCTTATAGACTTTGCACAAAATCTACAGGAACGGAATGAACATTGTTGTAAGAGGATGCAATAAGAAAATTATGTATCTGATAGGAATACAATGGGGACGGAAAGATTCTTTCTTCATGCGTCAAACTAAACTACGAGCACTTCGTTCTCTTCCTGAGCTGATGCTTTGGTATAAATGCAGAACAAATGTAATTTCACACAAAAGCTTCAAATGAAAATGTCTGAACATTTAACAAGAAAAGGGTGTGACAGTGTCAATATGCATTTAACTTCAATTTGTAGAATCAAACTATTGCAACAACTGACAGACTAGCACTTTATACTAAATTAAATTCCGATAGAAGTGGTAAGTGAGATTGGTTTTAATCCATAGTGCTTTTCAAGGAGTGAAAATGTTTGATGATTCACGTGATGCAAAATTAATTTTGTATCAATTGGGTTTATACCTAAAATTGATGAACATGCTTAAATTCTAGTTCAGCTGAGTATACATTTGAATACTCTCTAATTTCACTCCCGTGCACTCTGAGTTCATCATAATTTCCTTTTAAAATCATTGATTGTCTCTTCTTCCACCACCATCATAACTAGCAAGTTCCAAGTCAGGACCACTCACTATGTAAATAAGTTCTTCCTAATATACTTGCTGAATCTTTTGCCCAAAACATTAAATTAGTGTCCCCTAATCTTTGTACTGTCAGCTGCTAGGAACATGTTTTCCTCATCTGCCTTATTTATTCCTGTCATAATCTTGTACACCTCTACCACTTTCTTCCTCAATCTCCTTGTTCCAAGGAGCATAATTTTGCACTACTTAGACTTTTTTGGTTTTAAACTCAAGTTAGATTAAGTTGATCTGTACCTTTAATTCTCAGGATTTGCAGACTTTCAGTAATTGCACCGAACTGAAAACTTCTGAGAGAGATTACTTAAGAAGTACTCTCTCTTCACTCATTTAGTACAGTGTTGATCCTAGACCCATTTATACAGTAAGAATTTTAAAGTCCCGAAAGTATTCATTGTAACAAAGGGATTGCTGCTCCTGACACATACCCAATTTCTTTTTTGAATCATTAAGACTACGCATTAGAAATTCCCGGCTTACAAGGTGAACTTTGGAACTTGAAACAACATTAATTGTATGCAGTCTCTGCTGTCAGATAACATCCTTTGAGAATGTAACATTCAGAGCACGCTCAGTTCTGAGTTACTAGTGACTACATCCAATTCTGCCCATCAATAGACGTGGGGCTTATTGCAAGGGTTCCAATAGGTCATTCAGGATAATTTAAAGGTCACTGGGAATGAATTTAAAGGTGAAAGGCAGTTGGAGAAGGAGATAGAGAGAAAACAGGATAGAAGCAAACACTATGTTAGGCAAAGATGCTGAAAAGGCAACTATACTGAGTCTTTATAGTTGGTTATTGAGTGAGAAGTCAAGAATAATTAGATGGGCTACTGCTAGGAAGAAGGTATAGGAATTAGTAGAAAATTAAGTATTGGAGTCAGGAAATAAGCTGGATGCTGGAGGGGGCCAGAAGAAGCATGTGCCATTAATATTCAGCACAGCTATGACAGGGGCTTGAAAAGCTCACAAGCAATATTTTCTTGACGCAATTGAGGAAGATTAGAGCTTAGGTAAACACTGAAGTTCTATATCGGAGAGGCTAGCTGTTGATGTGAAGCTAGACTTGTGCCAGAGTAAGTACTGACATCTTGTTATAGGAAGGATATTACTAAGCTGGAGAGGATTCAGAAGAGATTGTTGCCGGGAATGGAGGGCTTGAGCTATAAAGAGTGGTTGGATAGGCTGGGACCTTTTTTCACTGGAGTGTAGGAGGTTGAGAGGTGACCTTATAGGGGTTTATAGAATAATGAGAGGTATAGGTTAAGTGAATGGCAGGTGTCTTTTCCACTAGGGGTGGGGGATTTCAAGACTAGAGGGCATATTTTTAAGGTGAGAGGAGAAAGATTTTAAAAAAGACATGTGGACAAGTTTTTTTTTACAAAGAGTGGTTTGTGTTTGGAATGAACTTCCAAACGAAGTGGTGGATGTGGGTACAGTCACGGCTTTTAAAAGACATTTGAATAAGTACTTGAATAAGAAGTGTTTGGAGGGTTATGGGCCAAGCGCAGGCAGGTGGGACTAGTTTAGTTTGGGATAATGATCAGTGTGGACTGGTTGGTCTGAAGGATCTGTTTCAGAGCTGTACGACTCTATCTGGGAGATTCCAGACATAGGGACCACAATAGGCGGTTATTGAAGCTTTGGGTAAATCTAGACATGTTATCTATTTGATTATCTTGTTACATAGATCACTGTGTTAAGTATTGTTATTGCATTGATCATATATTTATCTAGTTTTCATCCTTATATAATCATGCATCAAATCTAGTTGATAAGATTGCAACTTTTGAATGGTCATTTGTCTGACAAATAAAAATTGAACCTTTGGAGACTCAATTAAAATAGAAAGAATTTTGGTTCAGGAGTAACAGTGAGGCTGATAGAAATAAAAATAGATAATGCTGGAGATACTTGGTTCTGAGTTCTGACAATAAGAAAGCTAGTAAAAAAGAATTTCAAGGCTGGATCAGCAAACGTGAAGAATAGTGATCGCTTGTAAAGTTTAATGAACTTGGATGACCCATCGTGTCATTTATTTCTGGGAGGAATTGCTGAGAAATCCATGGGATCTGTCCTGAATGCATTTGCTATTTGTTGTGCTAGGTGGGGTGTTTGATCACTGTCTAATATCCATCTTTGCTATATGTTGCATCCTGAGTGTTAGAAATGAGCTGTACATATATTGAAAATTGTATTACTGGTCTAAGTGACATACTGAAGTTTACTGAGATAATAGGAACTGCATATGCTGGAGAATCTCAGATAACAAGGTGCAGAGCTGGATGAACACAGCAGGCCAAGCAGCATCATAGGAGCATGAAAGCTTGACGTTTCGGGCCTAGACCCTCTGATGAAGGGTCTAGGCCCAAAACGTCAAGCTTTCCTGCTCCTATGATACTGAAGTTTACTGTTTGTTCAAAACAATGGGCTTTTGAGGTTTTTATTCCCTGGATTCTTTGGATGACACACTTAATGTCTACTTTAAAGCTCAAAGTTATTGACTCCTACCCCATTTTTAACATAAATCTAATAGTCTCGTCTGGGATTGTAGCAAACATCATTGTTTCTAAATGTAAATGGGTTAAGTATTCTCATAGCATTCCACATATTGTACATCTAATAACGGGCAATGAAGGGCCTTATCTTTTATGTAAAGACTAAAAATCATTAAGTGTCCAAGGTAGGCTCTCCCAGCAATTCAACAAAACTATTAGCATTATTTACCAAATCAAAATGAGTCTTCTGGAATGTCTTCTGTAAACCACATGGGTTCCATTAAAAACTGACTTTATTCAGTTTAAAATAGTAGCAAATAATAGGCTTCTTATCAAAGCAGAGATCTCAAATTTTCACCGTTTTCCTTTGGGTAAATCTAGACATGGTGTCTACTTGATTATCTTGTTATATAGATCACTGTGTTAAGTATTGTTATTGCATTGATCATATATTTATCTACTTTCATCCTTATATATTCATGCATAAATCTAGCTGATAAGATTGCAACTTTTGAATGGTCATTTGTCTAATTAAATAAAAATTGAACCTTTGGAGACTCAATTAAAATAGACTGAATTTTGATTCAATAGTAACAGTGAGGCTGATACAAATAAAAATAGACAATGCTGGAGAAACTCGGTTCTGAGTTCTGAATACGTCATATCGGACTCAAAACGTTCACTCTGTTTCTCTCACCTCCAATGCTGCCATACTTGCTGAGTTTCTCCTGCATTTTCTATTTTTATTTCAGATTTAAGCTATTTAGCTGAGCTGTTGAAATAATCCATATCTGATTGCTACGGGAAACACACAGTTTTCTGCATAAACGTGTTGTCAAACCTTGTGTCTCTTTTCAATTATGCAATTCAAGTTCAATATCACCAAGTGACTGTCGGTAAGTAGTAAAGATATATTTAAAAAATAAAATCCAGCCTGTCTTTTATCACTCTCCTTTAATTCCATTTATACTCCACTGAATTTATTTCACATTTTGTACATGATTTAAATCTATTTCGTATTTCCCATTTTATACTTCCTTTATTCTTTATTCATTAACAGGATGAGGGCATCGCTGGCTAGAGAGCATTTATTGCCCACCCCTAATTTCCCAGAGGACAGTCAACGATATCGCTGTGGGTCTGGAGTCACACATAGGCCAAACCAGATAAGGATAGCAGTTTCCTTCCCTAAAGGATATTAGTGAACCAGATGGGTTTTTCCAACAATCGATTCATGGTCATCATTAGATTCTTAATTCCAGATTTTTTTAAAATTGAATTCAAATTCCACCATGGCAAGATTCAAACCTGGTCCCCAAAATGTTTTCTGGGTCTCTGGATTAACAGGTCAGCGATAATACCACGAGGTCATCTCCTCCCTTTTTCATCAGATTTAAATTCTGGGAGCTAAACTTTAGAGACCAAAAGTGGGTAACTTGAGGTCAGGCAAGATTTTAAAACTTTAGAAATCAAAACCCAACTTCGTGCCGTCTACTATCATCTTAAAAACATTTACAGTCCATGTGATGTAGCAACATTCACAGTGCTGTTAGGGAGGCAGTTGCAGGATTTGGATCCAGTGATACTGAAGGATCAGCAATGTAATTTCAAGTCAGGAATCAGTTGGGAAGGAAATAGTAGGTGATATTCCCATGAGTCTTTGGCTCATGTTCCTTGGATGGTAGAAATCGCAAGACAGCTTGAGAATTGCTGTCAAAGTGTCAGTGTCAAAGGAACGTTGTTAAGTTGCAGAAGATGGTGTGTATCTGCTGCTTCTGTGCTACTGCTGGAGTGTGTGAATGTTTATGGTGGAATGCCAATCAAGTGGTCTGCTTTGCATGGGTTCTGTACAGCTTTATGAGCGTTATTGGAAGTAAATGGAGAGTATACAATTATACTCCTGAATTGTGCCTCGTAGTCGGAGGACAGGTTTTAGGGAGTCAAGAAATGAGTTGCTCACCTAAGAATTCCCAACCTCCGATCTGCTCTTGTAGTACACTATAAGGCTGGTCCAGTTCAGTTTCTGATCAATGATAACCCCCAGGATGTGTTGATAGTGGGGATTCAGTGATAGTGATGCCATTGAATGACAAGAGAAGATAGTTGGATATGGCTAGTGCCTGGCACTTATGCGGCATGGTTACTTGCCACTTAGGAGCCCAAGATTGAATGTTGACTAGGTCTTGCTAAATGCAAATACGGATAGTTTCAGCGCTAGAATAGTTACAAATGGATCTGAACCTTGCGCAATTAAGAGTAAGCAATTTCACTTCTGACCTTATGATGATGAAGTGGGAAGGTAATTGATGAAGCAGCTGAAAGTAGATAGTCCTAGGACACTACCCTGAGGAAGTCCTGCAATGATGTTCTTATGATTAGATTTTTGGCCTCCAACAACTACAATGATCTTCCCTTCTGTTAGCCTTAACGCCAAACTGTAGAGAGATTTCTTGGTCAAATGCTGTCTTGATGTGAAGGGCAATCACTTTCTTATCAACTCCAGAGCACAGGCTTTTCTTTTCTCCACTGTTAACTAAATCTAGCTCTGGTCATCCATGATCTTCAGGCCTTAGGATATCTGGCAGGATTTGGGGGCAATTTCAGGAAGATGGTAAATGCTTTCCCTTGACTTCCCACAGTCCACCCAACTGCTATCAAACCTCTAAACCCATAATGGCCCCCACTCCTCATAGCCCTAGAATAAGGATTGAACAGCTCTACCACCTCTCCACATTCCCACTAGCATCAAGCAGGCTCCCTGTTTTGACGTTGTGGTCTCTTATAGAATGTTCCCTGCCGAACAAAAGCCAAGTCTGCTGAAGCAAAGCTAAGCATGTTTTTCCATTTTGAGGAACCTGAACATCTAGATCTCCTGACAGAAATACGCCTTCCCCCACTATTTACATAGGAACAGGAGTAGGCCATTCAACCCCTTGAGCCTGCTTCACCATTCAATGAGATAATGGCTGATATGGCCTAATTCCATATCCTTTAATACCATTGCTCAACAAAAGTTTTTCTATCACAGATTTAAAATTAACAACTGATCCAGAATCCACTGCCATTTGTGGAACAGTTCCAAACATCTACCACACTTTGTATATTTTTACTGTGCATTGCTGACAAGCTACAGCTCAGACAGCCTCAGTGTGGATTATTAATTTGGTTACAGTTAAAACTATATGACCACAAAATGAAGGAGCATAAGTAAGCGTAAGGAGCATAAGTTCAGCTCACTTAACCCACTCTGCTATTCAACAAGATCACGGCTGATCTGATAACTCCACTTTCCTCCTTTTTCCTATAACCCTTGATTTCCTAAATCATTAAAAATCTGTCTACTTCAGCCTTGAAAATTCTTAATGGCCCAGCCTCAACATTCCTCTGCCATAAAGAATTCCACAGATTCCTTACCTTCTGAGTGAAAAAACTCCCCTTCATCTCTGTCTCAAATGTCCGAACCCTTATTCTGAGATTTTGCCCTCTGGTCCTAGACTCTCCCACATGGGGAATCAATCTTCCCCCATTCTACCCTGTCAAGGTCCCCAAGAACCTTGCGTATTTGAATAAGGTTGCCTCTCATTCTTCTGTATTTCAACAAGCATAGGCCCAGTGTCCTCAACCTCTCCTAATTTTCGCATCTACCCTATCAAGTCCCTCCATACCTTGTTCACTAGGCTGATGTCAGATATGGGGGGAGTTGCTGTCCAGATGAAAGCTTCCTTGCACCTTAAAAGCCTCCAAAAGTGGTGTGGGCAGTCAACAATGAAGAGAGAAGTGAGTGCTATTCCCTCAGCACTGACATAACAAACTGGACCAATGATATACAATAATGACTAGCCAAGCTTTGTGGAATTGTATATATTCAAGTTGTGCTATCCAAGACGGCTCCAGTTGTGGTAAATATCATCTTAATTAATTATTACATCAAGGGATGATCTTAATAAATATTTGTTTGTTTGGATTTTCCCCTCTCCTTCTTCAACTCTCTTTCTGAAAAGAAGGAATTTCTGTAAAATGTTTGTTACAAGCTTGTCTTGGATGAACATCTAGATTCCTCCTGCACCAACCTGTACACTAAATTCACATTCAACTCACCACAGAGTCCCTGTGTCAAGGATGATTTATGACAGCGCTATCATTTCAATGTTATTTAATTGTAGTTTTTATACTGAATTCCCTATATATGCATGATGAGGTTTGAGTAAAATTATATTTCATTGCTGCAATTACTCATAGTGAGACCTGTATAAATCTAAACTGAAACGCAATTTTAATACTGCATTTGCTGCTCACAATGTGGTCTCCTCTACATTGAGGAAATGAAGCATAGACTGGGTGACCACTTCACAAAACACCTATGTTCTGTCCGCAATAAAAGACCATGAACTTCCTGTTCCCTGCCAGTTCAACACATCACCCTATTCCCTGGCCAACAGCTCTGTCTCAGGCTTGTTACAGTGCTCCAGCGAAGTTCAGCACAATTTTCAGCTTAGGGTCTATACAACCTTCTGGACTCAATATTGAATTCAACAATTTTAGGGTTTCAGGCACTTTCTCCCATGTCCTTACCCCAACCCCATACACCAGGCCTTGTTATCACATGGTCTGTTATTACAAACAACTCATGTCAGCCATAACAGTCCCCATTAGCAGCTATTCGTTATCCTAAGCTGACCGTTATCCACTCCTTTGTCTGCCCAACAATTCTTTTCTCTCTCTTTGATCTCTGTCTCCACCTATCATTTAATCCTTATCCACTCCCCCTGCCCTATCTTCTGCCTAAAAAAGCAACATTTCCTAACTACCATCAGATCTGAAGAAGGGTCACTGGACCCGAAATGCGAACTCTGACTTCTCTCCACAGATGTTTCCAGACTGGCTCAACTTTTCAAGCAAGTTCTGTTTTTGTTTGCAATTTTAATAGATCAAATTAACACACTCATTTCAAGTAAGTAGGGAATTATCATTTACAAAATGCAAATTCTATATTTGTCATCTTTCATTGAATAGTTGGAACCAAGATCACAGCATTCAGATACTAATTGACAAGAATATTTATCTGGTTTAGCATGTTTTAGAAAGTCGTTCATATGTTATTGACGGACATATTTTGTACATTCTCTTGATGTGGATCCACACATGTATCTTACCTGGTACTCCTGTTAGCAAAGCTTAGTCAAAAGAGTTGCTATGCTGCTGGCATATACACATTGCAGTTTTAATTCTGAAAGATTTCTACGTGGCTTGACCTTGCAAGTTCTCTTCTCTGTCCTGTGTCAAATGAAGCAAAATTCACAAGATGAATATGGAGGGAAAGAAAATAAAAACAAAAATTATGTTTGGTCATACACTAAGCCATCGTCAAACATCTATTAGCATGATCAAAATCAACTGTTGGACAATGAAAACTTGTCAAAAGCTTTTGGCTGAAAGTTACAGCTCCACATCACCTACTTTCGGAAAGGTCTGCTGAATTAAATGCCAATTGGGCACCTGACTGGGCAGTGGTGGCCTTCACCATGATCAAGGACCTTTGGAATGGAAATCCTACCACTGGGGTCCTCCAGCCAATCATAGGAGGTGGTGATGGACACTGTTAGTAATGCAGCCGCCTGAGACCCAGGATTGATGAGGAGTTCAAGCCACAGTGAAGGTGGCAGTCGTGCAGAGAGAATGTGTAAGGAGTTCAGCAGCAAGGGGATGGTGATGTTGCTCATTAGGCACCCAGGTTCCTAGATTTGACCCTTGACTGCTTGAGAACAATAGATCCCAATCCAAAAAGCCTACAAAGAATCCAGACTGGATTTGCTTTTTCGGGCTTCCCAAACAGCACATGTCCTGCCACAGCTGGATGAGCACTAGCACCATCAGGATGAAGCCCTAAGATGAACATTTATTGCCCACTTAAGGGCCTCAATAAGTAGGAACGCGGCAAGTTCGGTACACTAATCAGCCTGCCCAGGACTGAATCAGTGTGGATTTGGGAAGAGAATGGGGCTCCACCCATCACCCACCTACCTGATTAAATATCCCCTCGCTATCAAAACCGCCTCAGGTAGGGCATGACATCCCATCTTTTGATTTTGGTGAAATGATGACAGAAAATAGGCTGAGCACTTTTTTTAAATGTTCCTTATCAAAACAGAACTTCTAATTTTCAGAATGCATTCTTATATGTCAGATCTTGTCAGCATATTTGTTAAGTGTAGCTCAGAGATGCAAATGTTGTACTGTAATTAGCATTTCCATTTTCTGGTTTTCACTCTGATATATTCAAACATTAAGTCCATCAGCTGAGTTCAGATCTCCATAAAGACCATTGTTCTAGTAAAACCTGAGAATTATCCTTCGTTTCTATCAGACTGAACAGTATATCTTCAATCCTTTGTTTCATGCATGTACATTTCTTCCTTTGGATTAACTCACTGCATGAAGTAATGGGCACAATCTGTAAGACAGTGACATTGGAGGTCATCTCCTAAACAAGTAGAACCACTTCAGTGAGGGGATGATCCACACCAGAGCACATGCATAGATTCAAAGTTCACACTGTAATGAAGGAGAGCTGCATGTCCAATGTGGAAACTTGAATGAGCCATGAAACTGAAGCCCCCAAACTTTTATCAAGCGATAAAGGTTGCATGGTACTAGATACAGAAAATTAGGTGGTTCTCCCAATAACCTCATCTGCATTCCTTTCCCTCAACAATCCCCATCAAAAAGGAACTCATTGGTCGTCAATGTCATTATTGATTGAAGCATCTGCTTATGTGCAAAATGCCTGCATGACTATGACTCCCCTTATAACATAATTAATTATAAATAGAGCAATTTGGGGATGTCTACGGTAGCTGAAGTACATATTGCACGAAGATAAGCCTTCTTTTCTTTTAAGCTGCTAATTTATTTTAACTTCAGCAGTTTTTTATGGGTTAACGTAGCTGGGGTATTGAAATTCTTCCCAATCCATTATAGCCATAGTGTTTCGGTCATGTGTGCAGTAATCCTTGGCAGTGTTTATGCCTAAGTCTTCAGTTGTGAAATAATAAAAGGGATTGATCTACAACAAGGGCAGGATAAGTCACGTATCTCACAACCCCACTGCAAACTACTGAAGGTCACTGAGAAGGAAACTTTTTAAGAAACAAAGATACACAAAGAAGACACTGACTAGAATTCACACACAAATCAAAGGCACCAGTTAACTCCAAAGTGTTACATTGCCCACTGACCCACTTCACATACAGACCCACACTCACACAGACGTGTTCAGTTTAAATTCAACACATAACCTACAGGATAGTCATAATGTGTTAAGTTAAAATAATATGCATGATTTCTTTGCTTTTTGAGTCTATTATTTAGAATCATAAAATCATACAATACAGAAGAGGTCCTAAAGCCAATCCAACCTGCACTCGTTCCACTCTCCAGCATGAGGCCCATAGCCTTGAATATTATGACATTTCAAATTGCTCATCCAAGTACTTTTTAAAGGTTGTGAGCGTTCCAGCCTCAACTACCCTCCCAGGCAGTCCATTCCAGATTTCCACCAACCTCTTGGTGAAAATACCTCTCCTCAATATCGCCTAAATCGCCTGTCTTTCGGCTTAAATTTAAACCCTCGTATCATTGACCCTTCAATTAATGGGAATAACTCTATTCTATCCACCCCGTCCACACCTCTCGAACTTTTATATTCCTCTATCAGCTCCCTTCACAGCCTTTTCTGCCCTAAAGAAAACAGTCCAAACTTATCCAGCCTCTCTTCTTTGCTAAACTGCTCCATCCCAGGCAACATCCTGGTCAATCTCCTCTGCACCCCTCCAGTGCAATCACATCCTTCCTATGATGTGGTGACCAAGACACATTACATTGCAACAATGAAGTTTAGGAGATGCTATGGAAGATGGCTTTAAGTAGAGTCCTGTTAGATTAATTGGGGACAGGTTGGTTCCTCTGGCAAGATAGACACAAGGACAAATTGATTAAAAGATCAGACTTTCAACGTGACTAAGAACCTCTCTGCCTCTGCAAATGGCATTTCTCACTTTGTGGGAGGGGTGTCAGGTCACATTTTGTACAAACACCCCTCACAGAGGCAGCCAAAGTTCAATATTACATTGTTGTGGTGTTGAGCCTGCAGTGTACACATTAGACCAGCTAAGAGCTGGTCTGAACTTCATGGATTCATTGGGATAGCCAGGAGGGGTGAGATACCCCTTTGGATATAGTCCCTGGACACCTTTGTGGAAGGAGTATTCAGATGCTTTTGGAAGAGTCAGGTGCTCTTTGAGGTTGTTAGAAATATATGTGAATGTACCTAAAATATCCAGAAACCCATTTGAACTGTCAGACTGATAAAGAACTGCCAAAGGTATCGAAGGGATCTACCAAAACTGCCCAGACATTTAAAACTCCAGGCCTTTCACCTTTTTTTTAAAACATTCTGAGGAATTTTAAACAAAATGCTTTCTATTTACTTCAGTTTATTGACATCAGCCTGGCGATTTCCATTACTGGATTAGTGCAACATGAATGTTTTCACAAGGACCCATTGTCACAGTGTGATGCCTCCCATTACACAGTTATTGACTGTTACAAGTGGTTTTGGCATTTTTGATGTGAGACTTTTGAATTTCAATGCTAGTTGCACGTGAATTAAATGTTTATATTTAAGAAAATAATTGAGGAAATGGCATTTAAATGTAGTTTGTGTGTCTTCACAAGTGTATATGCTTCTGATTATAGTGATGTCTGAAATACTCTTACTTTATTAAATACAATTTTATTTTTTCTCAGATAAGAAACATCCTTCCCATATTTACCTTGTCAAGACCATTATACACTTCAAGCAATTCACTGCTCATTTTCTAAACTTCAGAGAATAGTATTACAGGTATGAGGTGGACAGAGGAAGAAAACGTGGGATGGGGAATAGGAGGTTGATAAGGGTTAGCATGGTTGCAGCATGAGGAATTGATGTGGGAGGGAAGGGATGTGAGGCTGAAAGACCTTTTTTTGGTTCTACGTGTTCTGTATTAATCTTCAGCACCACGTACCTGTAGGAAGGCAGGGCTCGTGCCCATATCTGCAGCCAGCAGACTCTGCTCCAGTTCTAGGTTCACCTGGCCCCCCTTTCCAGGGAACACTGACATCCTGGTCTAAAAATGAGTCCTCCCAGAGCAGACTTTACCAGGTCAGATTAAGGGAACATTAGGAGTGGAAATCAAGGCCGAAGAGCTGGATTTAATGCAACGCTTCATAGCTGGAAGCATAGGCGCTAGGCTCAAGGACCATTTCCCTGTGCGGAAGACTCTTCCCTGATTAAACCGGAGGTATTCTGATGCAGAATTAATGAGCTACTCGACAGTCCTGAGGCTACCACAATTTCAAGGTGGATCAGGGTGTTGCACAGTGCATTCAGAAATGGCCTTGAAAAAGGAGGTGGGCGGGGTGTGGTTTTCCTGTAATCGAGCACTGCCCCAGTTGAAGGACTTGGCATTGGGAAGGGTAGGGGCAAGTATCTTGATTTTGCCTCCCACCCTCCTACCTCCCAATTCCCATGGGCTCCCTACCCCATGATGCCCATCCTGCCCTCACTCGACTTTGTGTTGGGTCTGGAAGTGTTCCTTCCAGTGCTGGTGCTGGCAGCAATCATTAGCTAGCTGCTTGTCTCCGATTGGCCATCACCTTGTGATGGGTGGACCTTCTGCTGGTGGAGATCTCAATCACGGGGAAGGAAAGGCACTCGATTCTGTTCGGCCTCTCTCAGTAGTCATTCGTCAGTTCTTCAATAGCGGCAAGAATCCCATTACCCTCACAAAACCCAGGCCTAAGTGTGAAGAGACAGTTTGGGAACAATCACTTCATGTAAAAAGGTGCTGGAACACAAAATGCAGAGAATGGCTAAAGTTAAAGACCATTTCTAGCTTTCAGGGAAAATTGGACAGATATTTGAAACAGAAGATATGGACTAGGGGAAGGGTCTGGAGACGTTCACTTAGATTTGGTTCATTCTAAGAAACAGTCAATAGAGACATGATGAGCTGAATGGCATCTTTCCATAATGTAAGCCTGTAACTGATATTTACGATATCAACTGGAGGCAAGTATGGGCTTCAAACTGGTATAATTACATAACCTGTAAAGGAAATTGTAATGAATCCCTCTCTTTGTAACATGTCTTTTGTGTTGCAGAAGGCAGCATTCTAGGAGAATATAACAATCAGGGCATCCTCAGTTCCAAAGGGTTACATTTGCCTGCTCCAAAGTATTAGTTATATGCAATTCTACTGAGAAATAGGGTCAGATCAAGTCCAAGACTTTCAATAGGACCATCAGGATAGTTCTATGGTGACTCAGAAGTAGATCAAAAGTTATAGGCAATTGAGAAAGTCAGTGAGTATGTGAGATAGAGATACCATGTTAGGTAGTGAGAGAGAAATAGTAGGAACTGCCGATGCTGGAGAATCTGAGATATCAAGGTGTAGAGCTGGATGAATACAGCAGGCCAAGCAGCATCAGAGGAGCAGGAAAGCTGGCGTTTCGGGTCTGGACCCTTCTTCAGAAATTTCTGAAGAAGGGTCCAGACCTGAAACGACAGTTTTCCTACTCCTCTGATACTGCTTGGCTTGCTGTGTTCATCCAGCTCTACACCTTGTTATCCATGTTAGGTAGTGTTGTCTTTTGCTTTACTGCTGGGAAGGCAGCTGAACTCCACTGTTTCTGTGTAAAAAAACTCAGTCAGAAATCCTATTATAAGTTAGATAACTCCTTGGTGATAGAATTCCTGAAAGGTGGGGGAAATACAAAAGCCTGTGTGTAATTAATTGTTCAATATAGCTGAGCAATGGGGTTAAATGCAAGCAAGCAGTTTTTTATGTAACTGAGCATTAAAGGTCAAGGAAGAAAAGAAAGTAGTTCTAGTTTGGTAAAGCTAGCTGCCAGTGAACTGCTAGAGTTTTGCCTGTGAGTAAGTGCTGGAGTGCAGTTTTTGGAGTCTAGGGTAGCTATACCCAGGAGCAGATGGTGATTTAGTAGAATGGGAGCAATCATTCAGGCAGTCCATGTGGGAATTGTTCTTGAGAGGGAGTTTCCATACCAGACTGATAAAAGTGAAGAACTATAATCCTTTCTGAAGTTTAATAACATTCGTTGACTCACTGTTTTTGCTAACATTGGAGCAAGAATTGCTGCAAAATCCATGACATCTCTTTTGTTAGCATTTTCTATCTGATGTGACACGCTTGAGCACATTCTATTACTCATATCTACCACTCATTAATTCTGGGGGTTAACATTTAAATTGTACATGTGTTGGAGATTGTAATACTGTTCCAATTCTGTGTAGTAAAGTTTATTGTTGTTTGCATAAAAATGTAGAATCTTCTACCTTTATTTCTTAGTAAGTCCCCTCGGTCTCACACTTTGCTGACTTCAAAATTAGAAGTTACTGCTCCCTAGCCAGATCATGACATACATTCGGTGATCTAGCCCAGGACTGTAATAAAATAAATTTGATTTCTGGTTCCTATGGTGGTATTTTGTCCTTCTGTTGGTGAGTTTGCTAGTAGGCCAGGAAGAAGTCTGGAATCTAGTGTGCAACATATATTACTACCCAAATATATATATTATTGCCTGGCCTCCTGTCAATGCACTTTCTCTTATTCCTGCCGTTAGGCTGCCTGTGCCAGTTCCTGAGCCACACTGACCCCACCAAGTGCTCAAGGATAAAGGAGCACTGGGTGAATGACTCCCATTGAACACACCTTCCTCTTCCTTTCCAAGCAGCCATTTCAAGACCCTGCCTTTAGGAACTCAGTTACATCATCCCAGCTCAAAGATTGGCCCCTCTGACTTTAAAAATTGGACACTATATTTTTGGCTTAGGCACCTCCTTCCTCCAACTCCACCTGTAAAAGTCAAGTATGTCAATAGAGAAGAACAACTTCTGAGGAGTGCAGCTCCCTGTGACTCATCCTCCTGCAAGTCCAAAGAACTATCACACGGTAGGTCAGGTAAAGTCACACAGTTAAGTTGCGTGCATTCAACGGGAACGTTATTGAAGTCGCAGGAGACAGTTTGTCTTTGTCAGTTTCCTTTTAGCTGAGAGGCTGCATTGATTCACGATGAATTACACTGACAACACGTTCAAGTGGCCCATTTTGAATGTTTATAAGGTTCCTGCTGATGAAGTCTCTTCCCACTGCTTGCCCTCCTCTGCCAATGTAACTGAGTGCCATATGCCCTCTGCTGAGGTTCCGTGCAATTCGCTGAGCCAGAGCACCATCTTACTTGCTCTACAGATCCAGCTCCTTATTCTGCCAGTAGTATGCAGAGGAAGTTGACACTCAGTCAAGTTCAGCTGTCAGTAGAAAAGGCAACTCCTGTATTTGATCCTGAAAACAATATCTTTATGTATTTGACATTTATTACAATGATTGCAATGTATAGTGCCTATAATCAATCATTTCAACAAGTCCAAAAAGGGCAAAATAGGGTGTTGAGACTTCAATATATTATGTAAATCTGCTTCTGTCCTTTTCTAGGGTTTTATCCCATTTATTCTAATTTTACATTTTAAAATTCAATCAAAGCATGAACAGCTGTTTTTTATTTTTCATATGCAAAATGTTTCCAATGTTTTCTAGATAACTATATTAGCCTAAAAAGCGAAAACATTGACAGCATCCAAACACTGAAACATGGTTAGAACAAAGTATCAAAATTTCAGGCATGACATGACCCAAGAGTCTCCAAAATTACATTTACATCTTCAGCATTTACATGCATAGTTACTGATTTCTAAATATAACACTGCTGCAAAATGTATTTCAAAGCACTTTAGAATTCTATCCGCATATTAAGATCAATTAAACGTTGGGTATATCATGATTACAGATTACACTATGGCCTGTTTACATTCCATTGCACTTATAGTTCAGTTGCTCACCATCATGGGAAGTATATTCGAGACTGAGCTGAATTTTCCCAGCTCCTGAACAATGTGGGCAATGGCGAGTCAGTCAGGAAAAAATGGCAATTTTTGAAAAAGTGAAATTCATGAAGTTAAGTAAAGAAAGTCAGATACTGCAACCAGGTTTTGAGTAACAAGGATCTCATTAGCGAGCAGCCAGAGGTCCATTTGAATGCACTTACATCTCATTACTTCCTAACCTTAAATCATTGACGTGTAGTTTCCCATTCTCCCACCCGTGGGATAGAACCTAGATGGCAACAATTTTGAACGTGCAAGTCAGAGAGGTTACTTGGTGTCCAGCTCACTACTCGCTGCCTGGACCTCCATCTTAAACAACGGTTCCCAACATCTCAGGGCATATTCTGTGGACAATGACCACCTGCAACTCCTCTCCCACCGAATGAGTTTGTCATTGGATGCACACCAGCCTCACCACAGAACCTCTGAGTCCCTTAGAATATAGGTCCTATAGGTTCATTTCTGATGAAGGGTCTAGGCCCGAAACGTCAAGTTTTCCTGCTCCTATGATGCTGCTTGGCCTGCTGTGTTCATCCAGCCCCACGCCATGTTATCATAGGTCCCCATTTCCTTGCTGTAATTTGTAGCACATCACCATTCAATATAATGCCGCTGCTAAAGCCAGGCACCCAAATCATGGCTTGGAACAGGAGGCATCACAAGGCTCGTAGCTTGCCCTCTTAGTGTTCGCTCACTTTTTGCCTACTTAGCTGCTCACAGTATCTCTGCCTTGACGTTTTGCATTTTGCCATCTCATTCAGAGCATACAGGATCAGTGTGCTTCTGTTTTGCCTTGCAGTTTAGCACAGACAGAAAACCAGGCAGCCTGTTCTGGTAGAGAGCAGTGATCTGTCAAGGGGACAGGCATGTTGCTATAACCTACCGTGCTATGTCAATGTTACACTGACATCATGTGCCAGTGATGTATTTGGCAAGAACATTGTGTGCTTTAACCACATGGCCAATTCTGAATGTCTAACGGGAGTAGTCCTCAGTCAGGCTAAGGAAGACAGCCTTCATTCATGGCCCACTAGCAAAGTAAGTCAAGGGCCTCATCCAGTGGCAGTCCAGGGGTTAGGACAAGGTCACTCAGCCATTTGCTATCTCTAGGGTTGGGGTGTTGATGGAGTAGCATTGGAGGGGGGGGCATGCAGAATATCTTTTACTGAGGGAGGGGCTCCACTTCCAGATGTTGTGAGGCTCTTAAGAGGGCAGTAGCATTAAGCAGAAACCAGCGCAGTATAGGTGAAAGACATCTGCTATCACAAAGTGCTATACATAGATCTTACCCATTGATCTACTGTTGCAGTTATAAATCCTGGCCATAAACACTCTTGACCACATTATTCAACATGACAAATCAATCTCACTAATGGCTGTGAGGTACAAGTAATGTCTTGAGGTCTAGAAATATTCCCATGGTAGTCAAAACAGCAATCAACTTCCAATGTCCCATAACCTGTACAAGCTGCAGCAGCTTCTCACTTCGCACATCAGATAACAAAATGTCCCCACCAGGGCGGCACGGTGGCTCAGTGGTTAGCACTACTGCCTCACAGCGCCAGGGATCCGGGTTTGATTCCAGCCTCGGGCGTCTGTCTGTGTGGAGTTTGCACATTCTCCCTGTATCTGTGTGGGTTTCCCCTGGGTGCTCCGGTTTCCTCCCACAGTCCAAAGATGTGCAGGTTAGGTGAATTGGCCATGCTAAATTGCCTGTAGTGTTCAGGGAGGTGTGGGTTGTTGGGGTGGGTGGGTCTGGGTGGGACGCTCTGACCTTCGGTGTGGACTTGTTGGGCCAAAGGGCCTGTTTCCACACTGTAGGGGTTCTACAAATATCCTAAACCTTTTTTTTACATTCATAGTATGTGGGTGTCATATGGGTGTCATACTACATTCATCGTATATTGGGCCAGCATTTTATTGCCTTCCCCTAGTTGCCCTTGAGAAGGTGGTGATAAGCTGTCTTCTTGAACCACTGTAGTCCATGTGCTGTAGGTAGACACACAATGCTGTGAGGGAGGGAATTCCAGGATTTTGACCCAGTGACTGAAGGAATGGCGATATAGTTCCAAGTCAGGATGTTGAGGTGGCTTGGATGGGAACTTGCAAGTGGTCATGTTCCCATGTACTTGCTGCCCTTGTCCTTAGAGATGGAAGTGTATTTTTGTAGTGCATCTTGAAAAGCTGCCTTTCTTGGGTGTGGGGGAGTGCTTCTCATTATTGCTGCCATATGTACAACCATCTACAGTATGTGTACCATGAGATGTGAGCAATTTAGACCTGAATCAGGGCGACAATATGCAATGTACACATTGAGTCCTCCGATTGGCAGCCTTGTCAGATACCTCCATGTCCCAATGTTTGGAGGACACTTGTCCAGTGATATTTGTGTTTGCTCTGACTGCTGAATAATCCTATTAATGAGGAGATGCTTTGTTTCTGAAATTGCCCACATAGGCTCATTGGGACTACACCCTAAGAATTGAGGTTCAGAAGCTGGGGTTGTACCTGATTACACTGCTCAAAGGGCTGCTACATGAATGGATAAGGAACACATGCCCAGGATCAACAACAACCAGCAGCTTATGAGGAACCAACTCCTAATGCAGAGCTTCCAATGACATGTACATCACGGGTAGGCAATAGCCCAGTGGTTTTATCAGTAGACTATTAATCCAGAGACCAGATAATGTTCAGGGGACCTAGGCTCAAATCCTGCTGTGGCAGATGGTGGAATTTGAATCCAATAATAATCTGGAATTAAGAATCTAATGATGACCATGAAGCCATTGCCTATTGTCAGGGAAAGCCCGTCTGGTTCACTAATGTCCTTTAGGGAAGGAAATCTGCCATTTTTACCTGGTCTGGCCTATATGTGACTCGAGACCCACAGCAATATGGTTGACTCTTAACTGCCCTCAGGGAAATTCGGGATAGGCAATAAATGCTGGTCTAGCCAGCAATGCCCACATTGCATGAATGAATAAAAAAGAGCAAAGACTCAGGAAAGCCACCAATTTTTCATGCAAAGCCATGCAGATGAGAGAGGGGCAGAACTGGAGGTCAGACCATCATGTCATGTTGCCCAGCATTTCTGCAATGAAATACTTCCTTCCACTGTGGCCAAATGGGACAGCCTCTCCACATCAGGTTTCCAGGTAGCTCATGTCTGGGGTTTTGAACCAGTATCATTCAGATAAAGGGCACTACTTATTCTTCAAAATCTCTGCTGTACAACTGGATGGCGCATTGAGTCTGTGGGATGGACATTGTGGTCCATGAGAACTGCAACATTGTGCTGAGAAAGAAAATAAGGATGTTCTTCAGACAGAACAGTATCTTCAGCTTCCTTCACAGCAGGACACTCAATCACAGAGACACAGGAAGGACTTCTTTGGGAAGCCTGTTCAACAGAATGGCGTTTTGAAGTCTTCTTTCACAGAGTGCAAACATTTCAGCACTGCTGAGGCCCGCATCCCCTGCATAATCCCAACTGCAAGTGCTGCTTAATGCTTCGATCTTTCTTGGCAGCTCATTCTGTTTTAGAAAAGTTGTCATTACAAACAGATGAAACACAACATTCGATGTTCTTCTTCATTCAATCCTGACAAAGTTTCATGCTTGTACTAGTGCTATGGAAAGGATAGCCAGCACCTAGACGGGGTTACACCATCTTACCGTGCTAAGGATATCGAGGTCCGTACCTTTATTCTTGCAGCTGCAGCTGAAACAACATTCACTCACACAGCTGATGATTAAATGTAAACATATATTTAGAAATGTGATAAAGCATTTATAATTGAGTATCATCCATGCCATGTATTTGCCCTCTTAAGATTTTCTTCTTCTTCTCCCTCTCACTGTGTCTGAGTGCAGTGCCAGGTCAACACCGTGGGTGAACAGAGATTGCCATGTCGTGGAACTTGTTGACATTAGAGTTTTCGGTGGATCACCGCAGGGGTGTTTATGGATAGAAAGCCAGAAATGCTGTGTGTCTCCTGCCCGGGTGCACGTTCACTTTCCTCGGCTTGAATTCTCACAGTGGGAAAGGTGACAGGTAGGGTGGAGGGGCCAGGCATCAGATTCATGGGAGGAGACCTCTGGGAGGGGCTTTGCATTTCATTCCTCCTCTGGCTGGGTACCTACGAGCACCACCCTGCATCCTTGGTGAGTAAGGGACATGTGGGGTGCTGTCAAGATCCCCTTGTTACCGTGCCATTTGGACTGAGCACCAATAGAATACAGAGCTGCGTACATACATCTAGTAGACTCAGTGTGGGAGACCTGGCACTCCATGGCAGCAGCCAACCTGTATATGGAGGCAGTCAGACACTCACATGCCTGAGACAATACAACATGTCATCGGGGGACCCCTCCATCCTTTGAGTCTGTCTCCCCAGTGCCTCTGACAAACCTGTCTGCTGCTCCCGTGTCTTCCTGCACATTTGTATAAAGTTAGGAACAGCTGATCATCACATGGTCCTCTCCTGCTTGAGACTGAGTAAGTGCCTGGTCTCTGGCAGTCCTCCAAGTGCCACTGTTGCAGGGCATTTCTTCCTCGGCCAGCTGAGGAGAGGTGGCAGTGAGGTGCTTACCAAAACGTGTTCCTGGCTGTACTGTAGCTTAATGTACCCACCAAGGAGTCAGTTTCTGAGCTGGCAGAGAGTGCAGGATGCAGCCTTGCCTGTGTGTTCTCTGAGGGATCTGCGGCTCCTTCCTCAGAGATGGAGGAAGGGATGATGACCTGAGGGGCCGTTCTCTTCCCAGCACAGACTGTATGATTGCCACTGGCGGCTGCAGGAAACACAAGAGAATGTGTTATGGGAAAATGTTGTGGGAAAGGAAAAGAAGCTTAGGTATCTTAAAAATCTATTCACACTGGCAGCAATGGGATAGCAGCACAGTTTATGACAATGAATCTTACTTGGTTGCCAGGACATAGAGATCATAACATCTCCATGAGTGGCCACAGTCCTTCTGCATTAAGGCAAGGATCCTATCCACGTGGGGGGTTAAGAGATGGAATGTCAGGCATCGCAATAGCATTATTGGCTCCATGTGGTGAGCTGTTTTCTCCAAGACCGAGAGAAAAGGGGGGATTGAGTGAAATGGAAATTGGCTGCATAGCTGTTAGTGTTGGTGCAGGCAGGGGAAAGGTGCTGAGGTTTCTAGAGTGAGTGAGTGAGCGAGCAAGCGAGCGAGTGACAAGGCAGCACAGTGGGCATGCTGTGATCATAGTCTGAGTGTTTGGGGTGGGTGAGGGAAGATGTTACATGTAATAATGAGGGTGGTGGAGCACGTGTTTTGGTGGGAGGTGGTTGCTGGAGCAGTTAGACTGAATAAGAAGTAGCTGAGAGAAGATGGTGGCACTTACCTTTGCTAGGTACAGAAGGTCTTGCACCCTCTTCCTGCACTGCTGGGCATTCGTCTAGATGATGGAAGTCGCACTGGTCAGAGTGCCAACTTCTCACCAGGCTGGCAAGGTCCAACGTTCCCTCTAAGCTGCATAGCTGCTCCAAGGTTCTGGCCAGGCTGATCAGCATGCCAAAACATTGAAGTCCCATTTTGGAAGTCAGGGCTGCACATGGACTTCAAAGGTCTGTGCAAATGATAAGAGGTCTCCTCCAGGGGACCTGAGGAAACGAAATGACTTTCCTCCACTCCATCCCATGCACCAGGATCACAGGTCACTGTCGCCAAAGTAATGTCCAAATGTCCCTGTCTCAGCCATCTCTGGGGCAAACCCTTCACACACAGGAAATGTGAAGGCTATCTTCCGGCTCACAGCACTTTTAAAAATGGCTCTGGCACCAGGATTCCCAGGAAATATCGGCAGTGAGCAGTGTGCCATATAGGCATGGTGAACAGATGAGGCAAGCTGCAGAGAATTGTGTGAGATAAGTTGCTAGGGCTTATAAAGAGAAATACTCCATAAAAATCCCCAAAATAGACACTTAGTTGATTTTTGATACCATTTAGAGCTGTGTTTAAGGTATCAGTTGCTGCAATTGTTGTTGCTACTTTTCTAAACTTCCACGAATACCAAGATCATAATTCTCACAGCAGTAAAGCATGCGAATAAATTATTGAGCAAAAAATTAAGCTAAGAGGATGATTAAAAATAAATCTTTTAGGACAGTGATAAACATGAGTATTATATAGGGTTGGATATTTTCCTTTTTTGAGTATACAAATTGAAGAATGCTAAATAACTAAAGTATATTCAGCAGGCTGTGCCCCACTTACAATATGAAACAGACGAGGACAAATTATTCTAAAATCACTAGCATTCCATGAAAAATAAATTGAAACTCCAAAACCACAAAGCACCATTAAAAATTTTAATGTCCCATGCACTTAAAACAAATTTAAATTATTTAGTGACTGCAAGCTAATGGAAATGGATAGTGTCATGGCATGCAATTGCAAAAAACTAGCAACAGCCATAATTCTCATGCATTAATAATGGAATTTGATTCAATCAGATATTGTGACATGCTTTACTGTAGCCTCATCACAGCCTGCATATACGCAAACTTTGGGTTAACTCACCAAACATTTAACAAGGGAAACTTGCCTAACCTGCAAAAGGGGTAATTCTTTTGGCTAAGAGTTAGAAGCCATAGTTTGAAACAAAAGTAATAGTTTAAATAAAGTCTGTCAACTCACCATCGTTTCACCTTCTGTTTCTTTTTCTTCCATGTGTCTCAAGTTGTTTGTGATTCATTGTAAACTCACAAAAAAAAAGACTGAAAAACAAATTAAAAAAGACAAGCCAGAGAGAATCTTTCACTGACTACATGGTCTGCCAGTTGCAGCTGATAGTAATCTAGGTGTATATTCCTGGGAACAACCCATAGAGCATAGAGTCCTGTATCAGGGAGCTACTCAGGATGAATTTCAGTAAAATCCACTGCATTTCTGTCCAGATACTGTTTGGAAAGGCACAATCCAGAAGGAAGTGGACAATAGCCTCTCCCCCAGCACACCTACCTCAAGAACAAAGTGCAAAGATGATGAGACTCTCAGAGTTCAGGAAGAAGCAGATGGGATGAATCTGTCTCATCACCAAGCAAACTACAGATTAGTATCATATCAAGTTGCCTAAGATAACATATTTCAGTTTTAACTACCATTGTAACATTCTTAATCAAAAAAGGAAGGTAACAAAAAAAGCTAACTGTTGGTTATTGGGAAAATGTTAGCATGATAATATTAAAGGATGTAGTAACAGAGCATTTAAAAATCCATGATAGAACCGAGCAGAGTTAGCATTACCTCACAGAAGGGAAGTCATGCCTGACATACTCATTAGAATTCTTTGAGGAGGTAACAAGCAGGATAGATAAAGGGGAGCCAGTAAGTGGATATTTGCATTCCCAAAAAATATTCAATTAAGGAACTGCATGTGAAGATACTGACTAATATAAGAACCCATTGAGTATTAGCATGGTAGTATTAGCATGGATAGAGGATTAGTTACTTAATAAAGGAGAATTGGAGTAAAGGTATCATCTTCAGGATTGTAATGTGTAACTAGTAGCGTCCCACATGGATCAGTTCTGGGCTACAAGTATTTTCAGATTCTATTAATGAATGGAATCTTATAGGAGTTTGAGCAATATGGGCTATGGTAAGATGTGTGGTGGAATCAAACTATTCCTATCTCAGTGCTTTACCTTATGCTTTTATGCTTTTCAAAGGCAGCATGGTGAGATTTTCACAAGGCAGCAGTGAGAAGCTAATTGATGGGGATTAACACTTATTAAACACCTTGGTAATGGCACAATTTGCATTTGTATTCAGCAACCCCATATCACCAAACAAACGAAACGTCAGGAAAATTCGATAAGGAACCAGAGCGAGTTCAGCTCACCATTTGCTCCAAACCAACACCCACACTGGAAATTGGGCATCATCCATGGGTACCGACTGCATACATCCTATGGTCATGGACATTGGCACATGTTGAACGCCAGTCTCTAAGAATCCTCATGGCACCTCTTCAATCCACTTACAGGATGCTTCTGCACTTCAGATGCACCATGGGTTGCACCAGTAACTACCATTTTCATGCTGCAGCAAGGACACTGTGATCTCAGGGATTTGCTCCCAGCTCATTGACTGAACCAGACCCCACTGTTTGCTCACTGCCATAGCACTCAGTCACTCACTCTGAGCCTACCCGGATTCTCACAATGGCTGCATCTTGCCCTCCTTTTGACACTTTGCCACCTCAGCCAGAGATGCCTGGATCACGTCACTCCTGCCTTGCCTTGCTGGTTAGCACAGACACAAAGCTGGGAAATGTGACATGCTTGACAACTGACTTCAGTCCAGTCAACGGGAAATAACCTCTCAGACAGGATCCCAGTACAGTAGGTCAAGGGCAACCTCTGATACAATCAGAGTCAAGACCCTACCCAAATATATAGGAGCCAAATGTTGGATGTCACTACCCGCCTTGACTCTTTCTGCCCTTTTGTGGGCTGTTCTCTTCTTGGAACAAGACAGAAAGGCAGGTATTAATGTGTATTTCAGGAGATGAAAGTGGGTGGTTTAACTATTACAATCGGTGCAGATGGGGGAGGTATCCTGAGCAAGTAAAAGGCAGATCAGAGGGTACACTGGGTTAGAGACGTCAGGGGGTGGAGTGGGTATTTACAAGTGAGGGAAGATGTTGCATGTGATAGTGAGAGTGGTAGAGTCTTGGTAGGAGATGGGTACAGCAGCAGAGTGAGAGTGAAGTAGCAGATAGAAGATGATAGCATTTACCCTAGCAGAAAGGGGAAGAACTATGATCTTCTTCCCACAGCATTAGGCATCCCTCCAGATGCTTGAGAGTACTTTAGCTTGAATGGCAACATTGGACCAGGTTGGCAATGTCTGATATGGCATTCTCCTCAGCTGCTCCCAAAAGAGGAGGAAGTCTCACAATGGCACTACTCAATCCAGCAGGGCCTCCAGGACCCTGCCTGCAAAACAGAGCAACAATTTTCCCTGTTTGCTGTTTCTGGGGAAAATCGCAGTAACTGCACAGAGCAGCTCCAGGCTGACGGTTCTTGCCCAGGTGCACAAGGGGTTTTTAAAGATGGCATGGGTGCAAGGGGGGTGCTGGTATTTCAGTGGATATCTGCCGAGAGATGAATTGTTCTGGGAAGGGTACATAATAAGATTGGGCAGAAATTGAGCACGAGAGATAGGGACATGGCAGCTAATTAAAGGGGTATATTGGGTAAGATATGGCTGGAGAACTCAACAGGCCTGATAGCCAAAAGCCTTCCAAAACATCTTGACCCAACTCAGAATAAGCCAAAAAAAAATTAAGAATCACCTCAATGACTTGAATGAGGGAAATGAGTGAGCTCTTGCCAAGTTTGCAGATGACAATAAAGTGGGTAGAAAGAAAAATGCTGAGGATAACACAAAACGTTCAGAGAGGGACATAACCTGGTTACGCAAATGGGAACAAACATGGCAGATGGAATGTAATGTGGGAAACTGAGAGTTTATGCTCTTTGAGAGGAAGAATACAGGATCTGAACATCACCGTACTGATTGATTGGATTTAATTTATTATTGTCACATGTACCAAGATACAGTGAAAAGTATTGTATTGCAAGAATATGGAATTGAAGATGGGGTTGGATAAAGGCACAGCAATGTGTGTGATGGTCTTTTGTTTCTTCTTCAGATTCACTTCTGGACTTGCCAGGTGAGAATGAGCTCTTTGGTCTCAGGAAGAATGTTCTGTCTTTGGAGGGAGTGCAACAAAAATTTATACAGGGTCACTTCACAGTTGAAGAAAATTCTTCTGCGCATTTCATACCAATTAGTTAAAATACAGACACAGAAGTTCTGGAGAAAAGCAGCATGTCTGGCAGCATCTGTGGAGAGAGAAACAGATTAATGTTTGGAGGTCCAAAATGATTTCTTCAGAACTGGTTGAGATACAGGCCTGAGGTTTGGTGGATGGGACTTCAGCTGTTGTTGGCATATTTCCAGCGGTCTGGAGAACTGCATCCATTCAGTACACCAACTGGTTTCTGTACAGTCATAAGAGCTGGGGGAAATCACCTATTCCACACAACAACTACCGCCCCACCAACTTCTCCAAATATCTAGTTTTTACCAAATAATCCCTATCTTCAGCCTCTCTTTTACACTGATGAGCTGCTAATTTTTCTAATGGGGAATCTTTATCATGAATTCAGCACCAACATTAAGCTGAACAGTTCCTCACAAGGGTGAGTAAGGAAGATTTGAAATGAATTAATACTTTCTTTTTACCACCACTGACTGGAGCTGGGCCATTCTGACACTATGAGATATAGAGTGTAAACAGCAGTGTTGCTAGTTCGGTCAGTGATGCAGGTAGTTTATACTTTCCAAACTAGTGAATGCAAGCATAAAATGATCACTTTAAAAAGTTTAAAGTTTATCAGCATATTAACCTTGAACGTCACACGACAATCCACGAAGAAGTTGAAGTTCTCACCACAGCCGATGAGTTAGACAAGTTCAGATTTCTCAGAGCTGCTGACTACAAATCTGAGCTGTAAATTTCTTGGCAGCATGTTCAGAAACTGGGGTTCCCGGTCCAAAATTAGTCAAGTACCTTTTTTTTAATAAAAATAGACTGAAGTCCTATTTTTACTACATTAAAAGACCTCAAATGCTAAACATGCACTTGTTGCTGTGTTGTTTTCTTTTAAAATCATAATGTATACCTACTCTTTTTTTCCCTTAGGAACCAAGACAGTGAAGTTGTTCAAATACATCCTGTGAACGAATTTTCAAAAATGTGCATCTTTCATGGGCCATCTTGGATTGGAGCATACTTCCTCCTAACAAAAGGTAGCATCCTGGTGAATTTGTATGACGAATCAAGTAAAGTTAGCATTCAAACTCAGCGAGTAATGGGGAATTGATAAATGGAATATTGAATTATTAAATGAAATGTTTAAACTAAATGAATGTTAAATATTTTAAATTAATATTTCACATCAGTTTTTACTGTGGGGAAAGAAAAGGAAGATAGAGAACTCAGGGAAATAAGTATTGATGTTTTGAAAACAGTTCATATTACAGAAGAGGAAGTGCTGGAGGTATTAGAAAATATAAAGGTGGATAAATCTCTGGGACTTTGTCCTAGGATACGCTAGATCTTGTGGGAAGTTAAGGAGGAAATTGTGGGACCCATTGGGTAAATTTTTGGAAGTGATTCTGAAAGATAGGGTTTATATGCATTTGGAGAGGCAAGGAATAATTAGGGATAGTCAGCATAGTTGTGTGCTAGGGAAATTGTGTCTGATAAACTTAATTAAGTTTTCTGAGGAAGTAACCAAGAAGAATGATGAGGGCAGAGCATTCAACATTATTTACTTGGACTTTATTAAAGCCTTTGACAAGATTCAGCATGGTGGACTAATTAGTAAAGTTAGATCACATGGGGTTCAGGGTGAGCTTGCAAATTGGGTACAAAATTGGCTTAACTGCAGGAGACAGAGTGATGGTGGAGAGTTGTTTTTAAGACTGGACACCTCTGACCAGGGTTTGGTGCTGGGCCCACTTTTGTTTGTCATTTATGTAAATGAATTAGCTGAGAATAAAGGAGGCATAGTTAGTAAGTTTGTGGAAGACACAAAAATTGATGTATGATAGACAGTGAAGAAGGTTATCTAAGATTACAAAGACATCTTGATCAATTTGATTAATGGGCTGAGGAGTGGCAGGTGGAGTTTAATTTGGATAAATGCTGAGGTAATGAGTCATGATGTAATGGAATAAAAGCAGCACAATATATTAGGGCAAAAACAAACGTGCTTAAATGTGCTACATCCTACACATTGGATCTGCTTTGCCTGTAAATTGCTGAAGAATATTAGAATTATTTTATTTCATGATCATCTCATTGTGAATCACATTTGGTGCTATTAAGTAAAAAGAGAAAGTCCATCTTTTACTAACATTCTTGAAAACCAGGGAGTTGTCAGCATCAAGTCACTATAAACCTTCATTCTTTAAGAATGTGAATGTAATTGAACTTTGAGACAAGAGGTAAATTACTTCCATAATAATCAATTTACAGTGACAATTTCACAGTACAGCACTGAATAAAGAACCCATACATTTGTAAGTAGTACCTAGTTTATACCGTACAGATTCAAACCTTACAAACATCAAACAAAAGAGGAGTTGTTGTAGGCTTGTCCATGCTTTGGACAGTTTGACTGGATTATGTATTAAAAACACTTTTCCAAAGTGTTCTTGTCGGTGAGGCAGACAAAAGGACACAGAATTTGGCTTGTGGTTCAACTCAATTTTATTAACTAAATATTCTTTATTAAAAATACCATGTGATTATTTCCCAAATTCTCACAATATTTACTCTCTATCTAACGCCACCCATCTGAGAAGGATATTATTTGCAACAGTCCACATGTCTGAGCAAGGCCTTTAGAATCTCCTTCCTCTCTGTGATGTAGGGGTTGGCTGTCTTCCACAAAGGTGGGTCTTGTAGGTCAGGGTGCATCTTTTCCTGGGTCTTTGAGGGTTGCCGCACAGTCTTCCACTATGAGGCTTTCTTTGAGTCTTCACTAAAGGAACGTGTTCCAGGTGTGCGTTTTTATCCCCCGGGCCCCAGGACCTTCCTGAATGTTCTGTAGTCTTTGGCCAATGGGGTCATGAGTAGGGTTTAAAACATCAAATGGGATTGTACCAACACCCTTCACTGTTGCCACACCTGGTAAGTCAAGGTGCCAGAAACTCTGACTGATATTCCTCCAATACACAACCTTCAGCCTGGTTGTAACTGGTTCCCCCGAACCTTTGTGACCACTTTGACCCTAGTTTTCACTGTTCTCTGTAACTAATAGCAGCTGTCTTTAATTTAGTTTAGCTGATTTTCTGTCAGGCTCAATTTCTCCAGGTGAGGGTCAACTTAAAATGTCTAATTTTGGGGCCATGGTTGCTTGATCTCAGAGGAAAAATATAAAGGGGAGATTAATCACCACCAAAAACGACTAAACGTAATCAAGCTATAAGAAAATGGATAAAAATAATCAAATGTCATCTTCATGGAGGCTGTGGACAATTGACTATAAAATGAAACATTGTAAAAAAACTATAGCTTTTAAAGATGGAAACACGGATTAGAGAATTTTCAATTCAGTGTGATAACTTGAATTAAAATGAAAGGATAGAGATGAGAAAAGGTAATTGTGTGAAGCCTGTATGATGCACTAAGCAAAATAAAAGATTGCTAAAGCTAAAAATTCAAACAAAGTAGTGAAAATCAGATAGAGGTAGGATTTGAAAAATGATTACAGAATTATGTTAGCAGAACAGAAATTAGGGACAGTATGCAGGGAGACGTTGTTTTAACTTTGAAAAATTGGGACATTTTTTCAAAAATTGTCATGTGCAGAGAAATGATGTGGTAATTGTGGGAAGCAAGGGTGCACCAATAAACTATGCTGGTCACAGCTTCTGGACATTACTGAAGGTAATAAAGGGTGATCTTAGAGATAGGTGCCCTGCAAACCCTTTTGTGAAGGATTGACAGGGATCAGCCTTATAAGGTGTGATAATTCAGCTTAAATATAATGAAGGAAGCAGACTGCATTGCAGTCTTAGTAGGAGGCCATTGAGACAACTTTCAAAGAGACATTGGGTCTTTCTGCTCCATAATAAAGATATCCCTTCTAGTTGGCACTGCTTATATTTATAGCAGATATATCAGGACAGAATGATTGTTTCCCTCCAATTGAAATTTGGCAAGATTACATGTGAATTGCAATTGTACATCATAGCACACAAGGGGTTAGTTTTAGGTTCCAACAAAGTCAGAAAAGGGAGATTTATCATAGATTTTCCAAACCATTCAACTTGAAAGGAACCTCAGCTAGCAATCCCAATGCATACGTGTGGCAATCAGATGAACTTCAGAGGCAAAATAGGCCATTCAGCCCTTCAAATGCCATTCTGCCATTCATTAAGATCATGGATGACCTCTTGGCTGTCTCAGTTCCACTTTCTTGTTTGTCCCCAAAGCCCTGAATCTCTTCTCTAAATATGCCACAAAGAAACTCAATGACTCATCTTGCACTGTTTTCTGAGTAAGAAAATTCTATCGACTAACATCCCTTTGAGCCAAAAATTTGTTCTTCATCTCCATCTTAAAAGGGAGGGGTTCTATTCTTGACCTTTGTCCCCCCAGTTCTGTACTTAACACAAGGAAGCATTCTCAGAGTACTACAGATGTCATCTCATCCAAGGCCCATATAGCTGCATTAAAACTTCTCCACATTTATATTCCAAACCCCTTGCAATAAACCTCTATATCCTATTTTCTTTCTGTACCTGCATACCAACCTTTTGTGGATTCAGGTACCAGAACTCCCAAATGCCTGCTTGCCATTGAGTTCTGCAATCTCTCTCCATTTAAATGGTATATTGTTTTCCTAATCTTCCTGTTACAGTGGCCAAGTTCACCTTTCTCCCCACATTACATTCCATTTCACATTTATGTTGGCCAACTCAATTAAGACTCTCTACCTCCCCTGAACAATTTCCTTTCCTATTTATCTTGGTGTCATTTCCAAATTTAGCTACCATTCATTCAATCCTTTCGACCTTTACATTCACCATTTTCTAAAATGTTGACACCCTGCCAGAATCTAAAGAGGTTTGGAAGATTACAAGCTATGCCTCCGAAATCTCTGCAGCCACTTCTTTCAAGACTCTACAATGCAGAATGTCTAGTGCTGGAACATGTCAGCTTTTAAGGCTAAAAGTTTTGCCAAAAACATTTCCTTAGTGATGGTAATTGTTTTAAGATCTTCCCTTGAGCCTCTCTTCCCTCTACCCGCTGTTTTGCGGACATCGGGAAGTTACAATGCCTCCTATTGTGATATACCTGCTTAATGTCACCACCATGTCCACTATCAGTTCCCCATTGGTCATAGATCCTAAACAAGCTGGTCAAACAAAGTAATAGGCTTTGGCTTTCTTTGTGCTGAGTGTTATAGACAATACCATCCTAACAGTTCTCCCTCAGGGTCAGCTGTTCTCCCTTTATACATCTAGATGTTAATCAATCAATTAACAGCATCTAACTTCAAAATCTCTCTTTACCAACACCAGGTTATCTTCTATTTTATGGTGTTGAGGAGTCTCTGGACCATGTGTACATTAGTACTGAGAGACATCACCCCTGTTTAATAATTTAAATTGTTACTATTCTTTCAGTTGCACTTCAGCCCATGCTTCTGATCTTCAGCCACCTGGTGTGGAGGGGAAAATCAAGCACATCAGAGGACCTTCTCAAAGACCTACTCCTGGGTCAGCAAAGGTAATCATCATCATCATCATCATCAGGTAAAAGCAGCAGGCCTTGGAGGGGGTCATAATTCCTCAATGCTCACCCATCCTCTACAGTCATGTTCACATTTAGATGTCCTTAGAGAGGGGACACAGTGTCCATAAGCATCTCCAAAGCCTTGAGGGGGAGACAGGCATTATTGGGGCTGAACTGTACAATTTCCCTTTCCAATGCCATTTTAATTTAGTTCCTTAGTTCGTTCGTTCATTCGTTCGTTCCTTCGTTCCTTCCATCCGTCCCTTTCCAGTTTTCTTGAAATAAAACCACAAAGGCCAGTATCCCATCACCAAGTCGCCCTTTATTTACCCACATGCTGTCCATGACACTGACCCAGCGACACTCCTGTTTATATCTGTCAGCCAGGGCACCATGATTGGACCAGGTTAACAGGCCTCATCATATTCTATATCATATTCTATAAGATCCACCTGACTGATCTCCTTCCAATCACTCCATCCTCATTTTTGTAGTTGTTGCACTGCCCCTAGTGGGCGGTCCTTATTAATTGTCATTTCATGAGCGAACCTGGTAGATATACAAAACAAAGACCCAGATACTCCCTCTAGAGGACCAGCAATAGCTTTAGTTTATCTTCCTACTTAAACATTTGTAGAAACTCCTGTTATTTTATATAACAAGCTATCTCCCATACACTACTTTCTCCCTCTTCATTAGTTTAGTAATTCTTTGCTCGGGTGGATCAGTGGTTAGCACTGCTGCCTCACAGCGCCAGGGACCCAGGTTCAGTCGCACCACCTGTGTAGAGTTTGCACATCCTCCCTGTATCTGCATGGGTTACTTTTGCGTGCTCTGGTTTCCTCCCACAGTCCAAAGGTGTGTAAGCACACACAGCAATACCGCTCTGCACAGCAATATTGGCAATTTTGAAAAACCCATTTTTTAAAGACTTTTAAGATTACCAAATAGTACAATAGAAGTTCCACCACAGTCTTGTCACTGGGTGAGCTCCTGCATTCCCTTGATGTGGATGAACTATTGCACCGTCACATAGGTGAGGGAGCTGTCCTGTTCCTCCCTTGGGGGGACGTTGGCCCCATCCAGTGTCACTGGGGCAACGTCAAAGCCAGGTTCCAAACCAGCCATTGTGTTCTGCTCCTTGTTCAGAGTGCCGTTGCTCCCAGTTGCCCGGAGCTATGGTGCAGTGGGTAACTCTTAGTTCTGGAAAACTAGAGGTGGGGTTTCACTGGGGCCCTCATGATGTTCAGCATTTCTGGCTTCAGTGCTACTCCTCAACTTCTCCCCCATGGTGCTGTGCCTTTTTCTTGTCTGGTTATCCCTCCACACATCTTCATTGTCAGAGAAGCTGCCGCTGTGTCCTTTTTGGAGTTGCCTCTTTGCGTTTTGCTGTTGGCCAGTGGGGGCTGCATGTGGTTTTCTTTTCCGGTTATTCCTCACCTCTGTCCATGACTCCTTCATTGCTTCCTCTTCCTCCATTGACTCCATATGTTCAGTTGGAGGTTGAGTTGGTTGTTTTCTCACTGCATTGGCCTTCTTTGTCTCCGCACTGGTCTATCCCTCCTTCAGGGTACCTGTCACTTCGGTTGCTGGAGGGTGACACCTTGCTGTCCTTTGGGGGTCCATGGTTCACGTTGCCACTTCCTATCATTGGAACGTATGTGGCACCATATCTTGGGCAGGCCTTCTTTATGTGCCCTGCTTCCCCACACAGGTTACATCTCATGGATTCTTTACAGTGCTTAGTCTCGTGCCCCTCCTGTGTACAGTCCTGCAAAGGGTCACTTTACAGTCTGCTTTTTTTTAATTCATTAATGGGAGGAGGGCATCGCTGGCTAGGCATCATTTATTGCCCATCCCTAATTCCCCAGCGGGCAGTTCAGAGTCAACCACATTACTGTGGGTCTGGAGTCACATGTAGGCCAGACGAGGTAAAGGTGGCAGTTTCCTTCTCCAAAGGACATTAGTGAACCAGATAGGTTTTTCCAACAATCGGCAATGGATTCTTGCTCATCACTAGATTCTTAATTCCAGATTCTTACTGAATTCAAATTCCACCATCTGCTGTGGCAGGATTTGAACCCGGGTCCCCAGAATGTTATCTGGGTCGCTGGATTAACAGTCCAGCGATGATAAAACTAGGCTATCACCTCCCCATATGCTGCCATGTGCCCTGACCTCCCACAGGTTTGGCACACTCTAAACTTACCTATGTATGTTAAATAGCCTCAGCTTCTTCTGATCGTGAAGCTGGAGGGCAGGTGGAGCATGTTCCTGTTGGCATCCACCTTGACCTACCACTTGCTGGTCAAGATCCCAAATGGGCCCATCACATCGGTGCTACCTCCTTCAAACTGTGTGTACCTTCCCAAGAACTTCAGGACATCTGCTGCCGTGACATGTGGGTTCTACGTATGGATTGTAACAACCCAGCTCCTCTGCTCTGGGACGACGAAAAGTGGTGTTGCAGACAGGATAGAGAAAGAGGGGACCCTCATCCCTTGTTTCCTCAAATACCTTCAGGAGACACTCACATTAATGTAAAAGCTAAAGCTCCCAACTGAGAATAAGTGCACCCATTAAACAGCTGGTGCACATATCAATAAGACCAGAACATAATAAGATACATACAAGTTCAATAAGATAACAAGGGATCTACACATAGTTTCAAAAAACAACTCAAAATCGATTGGCAACAGTCAACAAACACTCAGGGAGGATCCAGGACACATGACTAGAGTAACTTACGGACACAATCCTGAAAATGGGGCTGGCCTGGCATCTTCTGGCGAATCAGGGCATCACAGCTGGTAATAGCCAATTAGAAATGTAGGCACTTTGCATAATTGTAGGTGGAGCTATAGTGTAACTCCATGAGGAAAAGTAAACCTTTGGAAGACAACTTTCAACCTTCTTTTTAAGTGTTTCCCAATAAACTGCAATAAGGCTGTGTTTTACTTTAAGGCTGTCTGGACTCTGTGCAGTCATTTAAGAATTACAACATGACAACCATGTTCAGTTCTTGCTTCATGCTGAATAAATTGATCTTAGCAGGCACAACAGTGAAGGTCCTACAATTGCCCTGAGGTGGGAAAGGGAAAATCATCCAGTTACACCCATGAGGAAGTGCACAGGGGTGACCTGAGATGACTATAGGCCAAGAGTATAGCTGTGTTGCAGCCCACAGTCAAGTAGCTTGCCATCATTCACCAACAAAGCTCACAGATACATGAGCAACTTTTGCAGTGAGATACCGAGGATTAGTGGAACCTCTGGAATAGGCACTTGACTGAGGTCATGGGAAGGGATGAGAACCATGAAAAATGTGTTATCGCTTCAATACAACAAGGCACATTACAAATAGACTTAGCTAAAAATTATAATGACTATCTCAAGAAGTCCTTCCATAATTTCACAGAGATGGTTCATTTGAAAAGACTGGGTGACTTTTATATAGACAAGCAATAGAGTCCACTACCACCAAGCCAGTTCAGCCCACACACAGAGCTGACAGATATCACTTAATTTAATCCACTTTAACAGACTGTCTCAAATTTCAGCCCTTTCTTGTGGAATTGAACTCATGAATACTGTGAAATAATTCCTTCTATATCAAAATTGCACAAAGTAGGGTGCTGTCATAGAGATTATTGGCTTCAGTAATATTTGAATGTTATCTGCCGTCATGTATTGCATTACAATGAAAAGAATAATAGAGGAAGTTGAAATAATACTTTTAAGGTTTACATTTGATGAATGAGCCTAAAGAGTTTCACCAATGAAACAAAACTCGCTTGGATATTGAGTGGCAAAAGTATAACGCAAAATTTCATAGCTTTTAGATTTTTCAAGTAAATTTTTCATGAAAGAAGATGTTATGTGGAGCAGCAGTAACAACCATCAAGAATTCTGTAAAAGAGGTTATCACTCAGAAAGAAGCACTTAAGGCTTGTCACTTAAGCCTGCCCATCTAACAAATCTGGCTTTTCGCTGGGTTCTCACCTACAAGCAAACTGCTTTTCTGTTTCACATTTTATTTTCGTCACCTGGGCGGGATGATAATTTTAAATGAGCGCATATCAACATTTCAATAAAAGCTGTTTGTCCACATGCAGTACAAGGCTACAAAACCCTATTTCTTTTTGCTGCACTATAGTATGGAATATTTTCCATGGTAAATTCCTAAGTCTAAAATGATACTGGAAAGCACCTTCAAATCATCCTTCAATAAAAGGTTAGTTTTTTTGTCTCATGAGCTAAAATTTCTGACATCCATTCTAATGGTGTTTAGCCAACTCAAATGTTCTTTCTGACAGTATGTCTAATATCTCAAATGTTGCTATCTTAACTGAGAAAAAGCCAAAGAAAAAAAGTTCAAAAACTTGTTGAGGAGAAGCTCACATTGACTTCTATATAAAATAGAGATAGTGGAGGGCTGATTTTAACCTTCTGCAATGGTGATAATGGATAAGTTGTGGATCAGATACATTCTGACTTTTGTTTCCTTTATATTGAATTGAGTTTCAATTACTCTACTGCAACATTTGCTTTCTTTTGCAGCTCTGGTGTCATCATTTGATTTTAATTTTATTTGATTTGATTTATTAGTCTCACATGTACCTAGGTACAGTGAAAAGTTTTGTTTTGTGTGCAGTACAGGCAGATCATGCCATAAAAAGATCACAAAATGATTGAAAAGAAGTAGGAATACAAAGTTACAGCTGCAAAGAAGGTGCACAAAAACCAAGATCAACATTAGATTTGAAATTTGAGAGGTCCATTCAGAAGTCTAATAATAGTGGGAAAGAAACTGTTCTTGAACCTGTTGGTACGTGTGTCAAAGCTTTTGTGTCTTCCGCCTGACGGGAGTCGTTGGAAGAGATTATAACTGGGGTGGGAGGGGTCTTTGATAATGTTGGTTGCCTTTCCACAACAATGAGAAATTTAGATGGAGTCAATGGATGGAAGGTTAGCTTGCATGGTGGACTGGGCTGTGTTCATAACTATCTATAGTTTCATATGGTCCTGGGCAGAGCAGTTGCCGTACCAAGCTATGATGCATCCAGATTGAATGCTTCTTATGGTGCGTCTATAAAAGTAAAGGACGTACATAGACTGCGGGTAACTGAATAATTACTAATTGGAGAAGTGGTGACTCTCATTTTTCAAACTATTCATACAAAAACATGCTTCACACAACTGGTCCAACACTCTGTGATCATCAAGACTTCTGAAATTTTTTTTAAATGGCCGGGATCTCCTACTCAACCTCTCCCCTTGCCTGAGGAGTGGTCACCCGCATGTTAAACACCAGTAATCATCTCTCTCCAATAAGAGAGCAGCCCTATGGTCTGGTAGACTATGGTGACTTTACTATCTTTTATGCTCTGATTTTGGGTGTTAGAAGGAAAGTACAAGTCAAAGATTCTGGCAAAATCTCTTTAGTTTGAGGCCCAGCTCGGCCTTCTGAGCAACACTGTTCCATACCTTAAAATAGTTCTTACACTTTTGCAGATATCTAGATCAACCTAGTATGTCCTTTGAATGGCTCAGTTCAGGCTTCTCAGGCTGCTGCAATAATTACTAATCAGCAGCAACATACAGGGAGAGGAACAAGTTACATTTATATCAACTCTTTAATTTTAATTTGATGTGCGCACATTTAAAATTAAAACATCATAAGGAGATATTAGCACATGTGGCCAAATATGTGGCTGCAGACAGTTGAATGTCTAAATGCCCATTGTGGAATGATGTAAATCAGGAATGCAAGAGGCTAAAATTGGAGAGGTGCAGAGATGTGGACTGTAGTGAAAGAGAAACTTAGGGAAGGGGAGAAAAATGGAGACTTTTGAAAACATGGTTCAGTCAGAGAGTCGTAGAATTGAACAGCACGGGTCAGACCCTACGATCTAACTCAGCCAGACCGACCAGATATTCTAAATTAATCTAATCCCATTTGTCAGTATTTGACCCGTATCCCTTCAAACCCTTCCTATTCATGTGCCCATTCAGATGCCTTTTAAATGTTGTATTTGTACCAGCCTCCACCACTTCCTCTGGCAGCACGTTCCATACACATACCACCCTCTGCGTAAAAAAAGCTGTCCCTTGGGTCCCTTTTAAACCTTTCGCCACTTGCCTTAAACCTATGCCCTCTAGCTTTCTTTTCATACAAAATAAATAATTGCAATAAACAATGTGATTTTCAAGTAGTTGTTAAGCCTGACCATTATTATTCAAAGGTGATGTAGCAATTCCCTTCCCTTTCTCATTATATGAACTTTATGGGCTGGCTATAGCTCTTCAAAGGTTTCAAATCGAATCTCTGATTTGGTAAATACAGCCTTCAGATATTACAGATTTAAACTGTATTTAAGGAACTGTCTGCTCATTTTATGAAAACCTGTGAAACAAACTGACATATGAACATATTGCAAAAATTGCTAAAACTGGAATCAAACAGCTTGGCTCTTCTTCAGACCTACTCAAGCAAGTCAAACAATTCTTTTGATTGGTTGCATTGGGTTAAGCTGTGTGAGAATGGCTCCAGGTGACAGATATTTTTGTCAACTCTTTACATATCGCAAAGGAATAAATGAAACTAATACTAATTTCAAATCTTAGAAAAAAATGTTTCATTTTTGTCTCAACTGATGATCAAAACTTACAACAAAAGAATTATGGAACAGATTCTTTTTCCAAAATGGGAGCCTATAGTCAACCCATACCTGTATTAAATCAATAATTGTCAAGTTTGTTGGTGTGTCATCTCTATTTGGTGGTAAAAGATTTTGTTGCTTCAGTTTCTAAGTCATTGCTCCACTTGTGGTAACATCCTTTCTGTATGAGACAATGGCGCTGAAATGCTGAGGCTATACTGCTGCTTCTAACAATATATCCTGAATTCCCTGAACCACCCTCATACATAACATGATTCCAAATCAGCATGGGAGCCTCTGACATTCAGCATTTTCTATGCAATCCAGTGTACAGAAAAAAAGTAATTTAGTTCTAAGTCATCCCAAGTTACCATAGAGTGTTTTTTTTACTTCTGTGATTATATGGTGGTACATTTTTAATAAGGTATTAAAAGCTTATCTTTAATAAAACGATAGGTAAAAATAAAAACGGTGATTCTCACATCTTAAGAAAAGGAATAAAGAAACCATGTACCTCTAGAAAAATAAGAAGCTAAATGAAATGAACAAGATAAGGGTTCCAAGATATAGATTCATAAATCATTATTAGTGGCAACTCAGTTTAACAAGGCCATAAAAATGCATTAAAAAAACTGTGGTTACTTTCTAAAGAATTAGAATTGTAAAGCAGAGAAGCTATTTTAAAGTTGCTTAGAAGTTTGGCTAAATTATGTTTTAAATATTGCATACAGTTCTGATCTAGAATTTTCAAAACCGAAGTCCTCACTCTCAGTTGACCTATGTCCTAACTTTCTTGAACTAATTCCTATCTCCAGGAGTTATCATTCTTACATCTGTCCCCAGATGGGTCTTCTGCAAACTGCCCAAAAGCTTTCCAATTTATGGAGTTATCCTAAGCAAAAAAAATTAATTCCTGATTCCGCTATGCCAAAATCAAGCTAATGCCTTTCAATTTTTATTCTCTTTGATTGTAAGTTTCTCACAATGCAGAGAAACTCACAATATGACTCTAGGAGAGGCCCCAATCATCTGCTCTCTGAAACATTCAGGTTTAAAATCATACCTGATAAGTTAATTACTAAACCCTGTCAGACACATAAATCAAAACTCATATGCCACTAGTCGAAATACCAAACTCTAAAATAAATGATATTATATCTTTTAAAAATCACACATCATATATCACACAATGCATTCTAGACTTGAACTACTTAATGTGTGAAAAACGTGTTCCTCATTTCATCTTTCCTTTCTTTGCTAATTATTTTAGAATTGTTGTGAGCAGATGCATTCAAATATCAAATATAAAGATGCAATCATTTTCTTTGCCATTATGATTTGCAACAATATGGAGTCATTGAGATGAATAGCATAGACACTTTTAAGAGGAAGCTAGGTCAGTACATGATGACAAAAGGAATACAAGGATGTGCTGAATGGATTATATGAAGAGTTGGAGCATCACATGCATGTGTGATAAACACATCAGAATTGGCAAGTTATGCCAAATTATGCTGTGTATTTTATGAAGTTCTATCTAGAATGGACAACAGCATAGAAAATTGTTTCAGATTGAACCCTAATCAATTGTAAAGCAAGTTCAACTCAAATCATTAGTAGTTCAATTTTAAAGCGAAATTGTTAGATTTTGTGATGTCTTTGTATGGAAGATTGTCAGGTATGAAATATTGCGCAATTCTAATGGAAGTATTTCTAGTTAACAAACATGAATTTACAAGTTTTGACTTTTGAGGCATTTATTCTCCAAACGGCAAGGAGAATAGTTATTTCTAGTGAAGAATGATTTACATCAAAAAGAACAGTTAGAGGCGCTGCAGTGGGTAACTCATACCATTTCTTTTCTCTGTAAAATGAAGGGAAAGTAGACACAAATCACCCCTAGGATCCATAACAATTCGCTTATCACAAACAAAACAGTCAGACATCATCATTACATTTAGAGAATGTGGAGAATATACTGCCTTAATGAATTGCTTTTGAAAACGCCACGAAGCTCAGATTATTTGGAGATGATACTTGGGGGTACTTTAAGAACATTATGGGTGTGATATTAGTGTCAACTCTATCTATGTTGTTTGGGCTTCTATTCTCCTTGCTGATGGATTTGCTCATGAATATGGAAATGTTGCCTTTTATACTTTGAAAGATATATCACCCTCCATTAGAAAATGTACTAACGCTAACATTAAGATAACGTTGGTATGCAGCACAATATCAAAGGGAAAGTAATGTTCCACACTATCCAGTTTCTATTTAATTGGTTGCAAATTTCAGTTGGGTAAAGCCTGTAATTTCTGTGCCAATTCAGGTCCAAAATGGCATCCACATCATGCATGTCCACTTCCAGCATGGAATGTGCAGGCTGTTAGTGCAGGACCTGGGAGTGGGCATTGTAGGTATGCAGAGAAGGCAGACCATGATGTCAGTCATTTAGGATGCTGATTTGACTATATTGAAGCCTTTTTCAACCATAATACCTCACTTAACATGATACATTTGCACATGCATTCAGTATTAGGAAGGATGGAACCCCTCCCTCATCCCCCAGCAGTGCAATTTCATTTTTTGTTTATTTTCCCTTTTGTTTTCCTTTGCCCAGAAGTGCTTTTACAAACAACTGAATGGCTCTTCACATCTCTAAATCACCTACAGCATTTTCTTTTCATCCATTAACCACCCAGCAGCAGTATTTAAAGACATCAATAATTGCTTTGAGGTTACAGTGGCTCACTGTAGGGGTAGGTAGGTAGGTAGATTGGCCATGCTAAATTGCCCATAGTGCCCAGGGATGTTTAGGTTAGGTGGGAAATCAGGGGTAAGAAATAGGTCTGGGTGGGATGCTCTTCAGAGGGGCGGTGTGGACTTGTTGAGCCAAATGGCCTGTTTCCACATTGTAGGGATTCTACGATTTAAATGCTGATTGATCTGAAATGACCATTATTATGCTACTGGAAGTTTTTGGAACTTTGTACTGTTGTTTGAAATAGGTGACGTCTTCAGGGTCATGGTATAACACATGGCAAAGGCATTTGTTCTCACTTCATTGTGCTCCAATCCATGATGCTGTAATTTCTACTCCCCTTGCAGCATGAACAGGAGGATGGAGAGAGATGACACAGAGGAGGACAAGCTGCTCAGAGATGAAGTGGGGAGAAAAAAAATGGGTCTCAGCACGAGGCTATAAATCACACCAATTCTCCCACATCAATCTCAGAGAGGAATGGTGTGTGATGATGGGTGATGCTTTCACTGAAATCTGGCACATGGTTCAGACAGATCTGCAGCCTTAGAGCATGATGGGGACTGCATTGCCAGTGGCTGTAAAGTTGGTTATGATGACAAACACCTTCACATTGGCCTTCCTCCAGGCTCTATCAAGCAAAATATCCATCAATTTGCAGTTTACCACCCACTGCAGTGTAATAGAGCCACTGAAATTGGCTCCCCACAAGAGGGAAATACATTGTGCTCCCTCTGAAGCAGGCAGAGTACGTACACAGCTTGGCTAGAACCTTGATAACTCCGTGGTGCCATTTGACTGCCACAAGATGGCAGCGGCAGAGTAGTCAGCGTCCAGGCTCTTCAGCCTAGGGCTCGTCCATTGTGTCCATGTTTTTCTTTTTCTTTTTTCCTTTTCTTGTTCGTCCTCCATCGTTTATTTTAAGGTTCTTTTTAGTGGTTTTGAAAAGAAGTTTCCTTGGAGCAGAGATGCAGAGTGGGCTGGAGGCCCAAGCAGAGTGGGGACTGCCAGTGAACCCCGAGAGGAATGGGGACAGTTGTCGGACTGGGGACTGGTGCAGGTAGTCAGACCACATGTGGGAGCCCCCATGCTGCCCTTTATAGAAAGACTGTAATGTATACCTTCTTAACTTTACTCTTTATTTTTCTAACTAATACAATGAGTAACTGTAAGATAATGTAACATTCTTTTCTTTATTTCTGTATTTTGTATCTAAGATCTGTACCTAGGTACTTTTTAACCTAAGATGGCATCATGTGGGGCAACATTGTAAGCTTTTCACTGTATTCCTATACTTCTATACATGTGACAATAAAGCAAATTCTAAATCTAACATGTAAATACAGAGTTACACTACAACTGCAAATGGTTCCACTTCCTCAAAACCCAAATGGTATGTGGTCATGCTCAGCATATCGTGCAGATCTATATTGGATATCCTGGCAGCAGTCATAATGTCATCATTCTGTCTGATGACACACTGATGTACCACCACTTGGATCATGACTCAGTTACACAACCTACATACTTATGGGTATAACAAGACCATGTTACCACACAAAATGTCATCAAACAGATCATTGGAGTGCTTAACCAACAGCTCCAATACTTGGCCTGCTGTGATCCAACAGGACCCATCAGAGAATATCTCATGAATCCATATGACCTGCTGCTTCCTGCGCTACCTCAGCATTGTGAGGGCACAGCCCTTACCACTAAGTGTACAGTGAGAAACTGAGAAAGTGGAACAAGAAAATGGGCGTAGGAGTAGCAAGGGACATGACAGCCAGCATATCTCGTCTCCGGATGGGTTGTTATGAATGGTTCATCCAACAGCAGTGCCAGCTACCATTTTGCAATCACTGTAAGTGACTGTTTAAACCTAGCACAATGTAACTGCTTCTAGCCACTTGTTGAAACTGTGAAAATGGCGTTTCTTCTTCATCACTCTTTTCTCCCCCTTCCACTTTTCGCACTGCTGTCTGTCCAGATTGCTATTCTTGGGTGTTTTAAAGGGGAAAAATAGAGGGGTACACTTATACGGAGGGGACAGCAGGAACTATACGTTCCTAAAGCAAAGAGAATGTCCTGTCCAACAGATCCTCCAGGGTCTGGCCTGCAAAGCAGGGCAAGGATTTCCACCTATCTGCCATGCCCAGGATAAATGTCATCAACCATGCAGGGCAGCTCTGACCAACAGAACCTGGCTGGGTGCATTGCAGCCTTTTGGAGATGGCTCCTGCATCAGGAACACTGGTCAATTCTGGGATATTCAGTGAGTGGCAAATTGTTGGCAAAGGGGCCTGGTAAGATGCAGATGAAATCAGACATGATACTTGCTATGGGGCAGGAAATGGCGAGTCTGGTAAGATTTGGCCAGAAAAATCATTCAGTTTTGCAGCATGAAACATTCCATTCAACTTGACACAACTTGGACTTTGCCGAATGAATCATAAGATTGAGTCCTATATGTGTTATGTGTTTATCCGTTTCCAATATCACAATAGTGACATATTTTCAAAGTGGTCCATTGGCACTAAAGCAATCTGGGACGTGCTGAAGTCATCAAATGCATTCGATAAATGTCAGTTGATTTGGTTCAATTTTTCTTCCTACTTTGTATCTTTCTTTATTTCTATACACTATTTGGCATCACACAGAGCTACAGCTTTGCTATGGGCAAATGGTGAAATTCTGTTTTAGTAACATTCTGACATTTTCATCTTTCTGGGAAAACAATGAGTGCTACATCCACCAATTGCTTGGTCACCACTAACGTATAACTGCTTAAAAGAAGATATCTCAAGGGTGTAATCAAAGTTTAGGTTATAATTAGAAATTGCCCCTGCTCTTGTATCATCCAATTAGATTCGCTACTTAATAACAGTTTTGGGTAACACCAGTCTCAAAGTAATTCCGGACAATGACAAGTCAAGGCTGAAATCTACACCTCGAATGTATCAAGACAAAATCCATGTATTATAGGGTCAAAATGATCATGTAAAAGCCTTTGACCTGCAAGTCACTCAGATTCTTACTGCAAGATTTATTTCAACATATCCCTGAACACTGAAATTGCAATCAATTAAAAAGTAATTAATTTCTATCTGCTTTTAATATTGAGTCATTGGGTCATAGAGCTGTACAGCATGGAAACAAACCCTTTGTTCCCATTTGTCCATGCGATCAAATATCCTAGATTAATCTAGTCCCATTTGCCAGCATTTGTCCCATTTTCCTCTAAACCCTTCCTAATCATATACTCATCCAGATGCCTTTTAAATATTGTAATTGTACCAGCCTCCACCACTTCCTCTGGTAGCTCGTTCCATGCACACACTATCCTCTGTCTGAAAAAGTTCCCCTTAGGTCCTTTTTAAATCTTACCCCTCTCACCGTAAACCTATGCCTTTTAGTTTTAGACTCCCCCTCCCCACTCCCCGGGGGAAAAGACCTTGCCTATTCACCCTATCTATGCCCCCTATGATTTTATAAACCTCTATGAGGTCACCCCTCAGCCTCCGATGACATTCCAGGGAAAATAGCCCCAGTTTATTCAGCGTCTCCCTATCGCTCAAACCCGCCAACCCTGGCAACATCCTTGTACATCTTTTCAGGACCCTTTCAAGTTTGACAACATTCTTACTATAGCAGGGAGACTAGAACTGAACACAGTATTCCAAAAGTGGCCTAACCAACATCCTGAACAGCTGTAACATTGCCTCCCAACTCCTACTCTCAATGCAATGACCAATAAAGGCAAACATACCAAATGCCTTCTTCATTATTCTGTCTGCCGGGATTCCACTTTCAAGGAACCATGAACCTGCACTCCAAGGTCTGTTTATCCAGCAACACTCCCCAGAATCTTACCATTAAGTGTATAAATCCTGCCCTGATTCGCCTTTCCAAAATGCAGCACTTCACATTTATCTAAACTAAACTCCATCTGCCACTCCTCAGCCCATTGGCCCATCTGATCAAGATCCCACTGTGCTGTGAAGTAACCTTCTTCACTGTTCATAATACCTCCAATTTAGGCGTCATCTGCAAACTTAGTAAACATACCTCCTACATTCACATCCAAATCATTTATTTAAATGATGAAAAGCAGTGGACCCAGCACCAATCCTTGTGGCACACCATTGGTCATTGACCCTCCAGTCTGAAAAGCAATCCTCCAGACCCACCCTTTGTCTTCTACCTTCAAGCCTGTTTGGTATCCAAATGGTTAGTTCTCTCTGTATTCTATGTGATCTAACCTTGCTAACAAGTGAACCATGAGGAACCCTGTTGAATGCCTTGCTGAAGTCCATATAGATCATGTCAAATGCTCTGCCTTTATCAATCCTCTTCGTTACTTCTTCAAAAGCTCAATCAATTTAATGAGTCTCTCGGTACAATCTGTATTAATTTGGTAAACCTCATGAGAAATGCACACATACCCTGATATGTGAACTTACCTGTCATTTCTTCATTTCACATTTAACTTTTATTCTTAAATCTAAAATAACTAGGTTTAGTCTTTCTTATTCTACCTTAAAAGTTTTACAGTCCCTCATCTTTCATCCATGGATTCTATTGAAACTTACAAAGTGAAATCTATTAACTGCTTTTCAGATACACTGGGGACAAGTTAGAATTGTAAAAAATGTTCTGTATATATGAATGCAAACTGTAAGCACATTTCTCTTAATTGGTTTCAACAGTAAAAGCAATTGTTCTTTTTAACTTTTAGTTCTCAAAATGCAATTACATTCAATTCCTGCAATAAAATGAAAGACTACGGATAGGGCTTTGCCAGCCACTGAATAATGCGAGCAATGGCAAATCAACTGAGAAAACTTTGTGAGAATGGAAAAATCAGACTCTCAATGTTGAGGAAAACCGGTTGGATTTTACACATAAGGTTTTAATGGCTGGGTGAGAATTGCACTTGTGCGCAGTGTGGTTCCTATTTGTGTGTATTAACATCTCATTATTACCTAATCTCACTTCATGTATGTGTAATTTGCTATTTTCCCAGGCAGTAGAGAGAAATTAGATGGCATCAATTCCCAACATGATAGACTGAGCGAGTGCTTAACAGCTGCAACTTGCTGGCACATGCTCTGGGTCTCCATCTTGGCCAGTGCTCCCTAACACCTCACTTACTTTATGTTCGGATGCCCATAGCATCTCTGACTTAAAGAGTTATAGAATCACACAGCACAGAAACAGACCCTTCAGTCCAACCAGTCCATGCCAAACTTAATCCCAAACTAAACTAGTTCCACCTGCCTACACTTGGCCAATATCCCTCCAAACCTTTCTTATTCATATACTTATCCAAATATAAAGATCAACAAAGGATCAAAGTAGAATCTTAACCTACTGAAATGGAATAACTATAATAAAGTTAGAAGTAAGCCTGCAATCTTAGAAGCAGCTAAATACCCACGCTACTCTCAATCCACTGTTCTTTTCTTGTTTTTTTTTTGCCTTGTCTTTTTATGCATTGCTGTCTCGTTTAAGGTTCACAGTACATCTGCCTTACCTTGCCTTTTAGTGCAGGCAGAAATGCAGACAGTTTGTGATGTTTTCTGGCAATGATCAGTGAATGGAGTGGACATGGTGCTATGTCAATATTACACCTGCAGTAATTTCCAGTGAATAACACAGTAGACGCACCAAATGGCCTTGTCTACAGGAGTATTACCCTGTCATGGCAAGAGGAACTGTTGTCAGTCAGGTGGTACTGGCACATTCTGATATCATTTCAGGGGCTTGAACACAGTCAGTTGATCATGTAGGGCCTTCAGTGTCAGAGGCCCTGTATCCTTACAATCCAGGGAGAGGCCGCAGTTCGTCCTGCAGATCCAGTGAAACCGGTCCAGGGATTAGTAGTAAGTTAGTTGGGAGCTGCACAGATATCAGGAAGGAGGTTGGTCAGCCATCCACTCAAGCTGCCATTCCAAGTTGGTCAGAAAGTGGGTCACAGTCATTCCTGAGGGTCTAATCACTGAAAGTCAATGGGAGTTATCTAGGGCTGCTGCTGTGATGGGGAAGTTGACAAAGTCAATTGTTGGAATTGGACACAGCATGCTGGGGTGCAGACAGTAACTGTGAAGAGGTAACTCAATATAAAAGGATGAGTGGCATTAGGAGGTGGGTGGGCATAGGGCACTGCAGGAGCTGGGGGTCACTGACAAACATTACTGTCTTGGTTTCACTGGGGGACAGCTAGTGAAAATCAATGTTTTACATAATTAATCCAAAGACCTGGAGCGAAGGATTGAAGTGTGGAGATAAAGAGTTAAATAGAAAAGTTGGAATGTGAAGAGGTTCAAAGCCAATGGAGTTGTCAGGAGGGAAAGACTGAATGGGCCATGAAGGTTTGGAGATGGTCACCTAGAATTATCTGCAACTAACTCTGTGAAGCATGACCTATGTTGCCTTGTATCCTCTTCTGAAGCACAAATGCGCAGTAGTATTGAAAAGTGGCTGCTACCACACTCAGAGTGGGCACAGTAACATATCTTTTAATCCAATTCTGAGAGAGTAGCATCTATTTGTGAGCAATTTGAGGTCCTTCAAGATGTAAGTACATGATCAGATACTGACACAGTACAAGTTAAAGACATCTGTTAACACAAAATTGTGGAGATGAATGCTATGCAGTGACCAACTATGTAAACTAAAATCCTGGCCATCAGTCTTTACCATGTCGTTGAACTCAATAAATTAATGTTAGTAATGGAGGGGAATCAAAAGCAATGGCAGGCAAGCTATGAAATTTCTCCTCACCTCCATGATTGACAGTCCAAGGTCCTACAACCTGCAGGCAGGGTAGAGGGGCCGGGTATCTCTGGAGTGTCTTGAAAGAAGATTTCTGAGGTGGGAACAGCAATGGAATGTATGTCAGTGCATCTATCTGACAAACACTGACCATGCTGGACCTGGATCCCCATGGCGACCACCAACCTGTCCATGGGGACAGCTGGGCATATGAACATGGTTCAGATTATGCTGGTGGGGTCCTCCAACTTCCGATCCAGTTTGCCAAGTTTCTCTGCTGTTCCTGTGCCTTTATGTGCATTTTCATGAAGTTATTAATGACTGGCACCATGGGGTACTCAGCATTCTCTCCTATGAGTTCAAGGATTTTCCCTTCCTAGGAAGTGAAAAGACAAGTGTTGGGCACGTCAGCATCCACGTGGCCCTCTCTTTACACCCATTATGGGCTATTTTCTCCGGGAATGAGACAAAGATTTATTGAGATGAAAGTGGTTGGTGCAGCTATTACTGCAGCTGGCGCAGGTGGGGCATGGGTACTGGTGAGGTGTGATTAGGCAGTTCAGAGGGAATGCAGGGTGAGTAGTTGAGGGGAATACGTGGGTGAGAACAATTAAGGGAAGGTGCTGCATGTAGTAGTGAGAGTGAGACCCCATGAGAAATTGAGGCAGACGGGTGCAGTAGCAGCAAAAACAAAGTTGCTGGAAAAGCCCAGCAGGTCTGGCAGCATCTGTGAAGGAAAAACCAGTTAACGTTTCGGGTCTGGTGACCCTTCCTCAGAACTGAGGACCCAAAACGTTAACTCTGTTTTCCCCTTCACAAATGCTGCCAGACTTGCTGAGCTTTTCCAGCAACTTTATTTTGTTCCTGATTTACGGCATCCACAATTCTTTTGGTTTTTATTGGGTGCAGAAGTGGAATTAGAGTGAGAGTGAGGTAGTAGAGAGAAGATGGTGGCACTCAGCCTGGCAGAGCACAGATGGTCATTAACCTGCTCACAGCATTACTGGGCATTCCTCCAGACCTTGGACGTGACGTGCTTATGGCTTGCTCAATAACATCAGATTTTTGTATAGCTTTCATTCGCCTGCTCCTGGGTGTCAAAGTTTGGAATCCTCACAAGTGTCACCAGTCAAGTTTAAAGTGAGTACTTCTTGAATACCAGGAGCTGACAGCCAGTAAGACTGCTTCAAGATGGGAGGAGATAAGGGAGACTGGACAAGCAGCCTGGCATCTGCCTGGCAGTCTTGCACACACCTACATGAATGAATATATGGTTATATACTGGGTGTATGTCAGTGGAGTAGAAGCTCTTGCCATTCACAAAAACTTTTGAAATAATCTGCAATGACTTTATTGTCAATGATGATTGCTCTTTATTTCTAAAGTATGGTACAAATGTAGATCATTCAGTTCATCATTTCTGTGCCGGTTCTGTCAAACAGCAATTGTGTTGTGAGCCTCTCCCTGACTCAATTTCATTGCCTCAAACACTCCATGTGATAACAAATTCCATATTCTTACCTTATTCTGTCAGGTCAGGGAGATTCTTCCGATTTCCAGGTTTGATTTATTGCTGACTATCTTACCTTGATAGAAATGTAGAAGTTAGCGGCAGGTGAGTGCCATTCAGCCCTTCAAACCTGCTCCAGCATTTTATGTGAACTAAGCTGATCTGAATATAGCCAAAAATTTACTTTCCTGTTAATCTCATAATCAATTATTCCTTCATCAGTCAAGAATCTAACTAATACAGCTTTAAAAATATCCAATGACCCAAGCGCTAATGCTTTCTCAGGAAGAGAATTCCACTCAAAACTTTCTCCTCATCTCTGCATCACATGAGAAATCCCTTATTTTCAAAACAAGTCCTTGAATTCTAAACCATATCACATGGAAAAGCATACTCCCAGCTTCCACCCTGTCAACTCATCTAGCATATTTCAACATGTTCATTCCTATAAACTCCTTATGATATAGGCCCAACCAATCCAACTTCTCCGCATAAGATAGCTCATTCATCCCAGGAATCATTGGATTGAACCTTCTTAGAACCACTTCTGATGAAATTGTATCCTTTCTTATGTAAGGTGACCAAAACTATAGACAAATGCCTTTAATTTTCTTCTTCTCCACAAGCAGAATCAACGAATTTGTGTTAAACTGGCAAAACTTTGCATTATTTTAAAAGGCCTTTCTTAGGGTTCCTAACTACTGTTTTCTGTTTTCCAGAGAAAAGAAATCCAGCCTGTTCTTCCCTCCTTGATAGAGATAGCCTCATCTTTCTGTTATCATCTTTGCAAACCTCTCTTTTGCCTTTATGTCGTTTTTATAAAATGGCAAACAAAACTGTGCATAGGTGCCAAGAGGCTGGAGAATGGATGGTATGAGGTACTTGAGATGATATCTTTGACCATGAGTTGAGAGGCAAATTTCAAGGTTATATCAGAGAATCCCTACAGTGGGGAAACAGGCCCTTTGGCCCAACAAGTCCACACCAACCCTTCAAACAGCATCTCACCCAGACCCATTCCCCTGTATTTCCCATGGCTAATGCGCGTAATCTCCACATTCCTGAAAACTACGGGCAATTTAATAGGGCCAATCTACCTAGCCTGGACATTGTTGGACTGTCGGAGGAAACCGGAGCACCCTGCAAAAACCCACGCAGACACAGGGAGAATGTGCAAACTCCATACAGACAGTCGCCCGAGGGTGGAATCAAACCTAGGTCCCTGGTGCTGTGAGGCAGCAGTGCTAATCACTGAGCCACCGTGCCACCCCAGCATCTAGATGTTTCTTTAATAGAATTTTATTACTGCTCATGTTAAACTGACTGGTCTAGAGTTTGCAAGATATGTTCTGTCTGCTTTCTTAAATATATGTTTAAAATTAGCTTTCTGTCGGCTCTCTGGCACAATATTATTATCTAATGAATTATTGACTACGTGTGACATTGTTTCTGCTACCTCTCCTCTACATTTGTTTCAAACCTGTGGACACAATCTGTCCAGACCAGGAGTTCATTCCTCTTTGAGTTTGATAAGACTTTTTAAATTTTTAAAAATATTTTAAATGCAGTTTTGCCATTTCTCATCTCACTTTCTGATGTCTTGTCCATCTCCTTGCTAATACAACAGTAAAGCAATTATTTAGTATTTCTGCCCTTTTACACATGCTACCTGTGATTTTAACCTGTCTGTCCCATAGCAACCTTATTCCTATCCCGACTTTTCTGGTCTTATTTATGCGCCTGTGGAATATTTTACTTTTTTTATTTTCTGTCCCTTGATAATTCAATCTAAACCTTTCAATCTATGAAATCTCCTCTTGGCTCTCCGCGTTGTCAGGAAAAGAACCTAGCATTTCCAACCTCTTCATGTAACTCTAATCCCTCATCACTTTAAACATTCTATTAAATCTGAAATTGTTGAAAAGACTGAATAGATGCTAATGGGAACTATTAGCCCATGGGTGGTGTGTTAGCCACCTATTGTTAGTCACAAATGGCCTTCATTAGCAGTTAATCATTCTCCTAGGCTGACCATCATTCACTCCTTTGTCTTCCAACTGTTCTTCTCTCTCTTTTGTCTCTATATCCACCTATCATTTACTCCTTAGCTCCTCCCTCCACCCTATCTTCTGCATAAAAATCAACCTTTTCCTAGCTACCATCAGTTCTGAAGAAGGGTCACTGGACAAGGAATGTTAACTCTGATTTTCCTCCACAGATGCTACCAGACCTGCTCATTTCTTCTAGCAATTTCTGTTTGTGTTTTTTACCTGTTTCTGATTCCCGGAATCCATAATTATTTTGTTTTTTTTTTAAATTCTATTAAATCTCTTCTGTACACTCTCCAAAGCCTTCCACACTTCTAGGATTTGGAATGTGAATACATAATTGGCTGCTTTGTGCAAAATTGGTCCCAACAGTTCAGCTGCTGCTAAATTAGTGTTCTGTATAGGTTTAGCATAATTTCTTGCCTTTTGCACTTTGTCATCCTATTTATAAAGTCCAGGATCTCATAAAATTTATTGCTAATTTGTAAACAATTCCTCTGACCTTCAAAGATTTGGGCAAAAACACCCCCTCATTTTTGAACCCTATTTAAAATTGTAGCCCTTAGTTCATGTTGTCTCTTCATTCTTCCTACTGAAATGTATCAGCTTGCATTTTTCCACATTGACTTTCATCTGCCCTAAGTCTAACTATTCCACCAGCCAGTCAATGTCCTTTTGGACTAAATAAAAACCCAAAAGAACTGCGGATGCTGTAAATCAGGAACAAAAACAGAAGTTGCTAGAAAAGCTCAGCATGTCTGGCAGCATCTGTGGAGAAAAAGATCCACAGATGATGCTAGACCTGCTGAGCTTTTCCAGCAACTTCAGTTAATATCCTTTTGGAACTCTATGACTATCTCCCTACTGTTCAGTGCACTTAACAAGTTTCACATCAAATGCCAGGATTGTGCTCTCTATACCCATGTCCATGTTATTGATTCTTATTCCAGTCCACAAAACTCAAGTCCCAGACTTCAAACCCTGAGCCAATTTTTTGCATTCATGCTACTACTTGTCCTTTCTTCCATAGGTTTGTTAGTGAAATTGAAGCCTAGCAAATGGTAACTTGTCAAATGCTGTTGAAACTCTATGTGCACTTCAAATGCACTGTCTCAATCCATCATTTACAACATGTCATGTGACAGAGTTCAGAAGAATGAAGAGTGTTCTCATAGAAACCTAAAAAATTCTAACAAGACTAGACAGGATAAATGCAGGAAAGATGTTCTCAATGACCGGGGCGTCCAGAACCAGAGGTCACAGTTTAAGGATGTGGCATAGACCATTAAGGACTAAGATGAGGAGAATTTTTTTTAACCCAGAGTGTGGTGGGCCTGTGAAATTGACTGCCGCAGAAAGTGGTTGAGGCAAAAACATTGAATACTTTCAAGAAGAAGTTAGATATAGTTCTTAGCATTAATGTATGGACAGAAGGTGCAACCAGGGTACAGAGTTGGATGATCAGCCACATTGATTACATTGATTGGCAGAGCAGGCTTAAAGGGTTGGGCTGAATTGTCTACTCCTGCTCCTATTTCACATGTTTCTTTGTCATCAAAAGCCTCAATCAAGTTAGTCAGACAAGATTTGCCCTTAACAAAGATAAAAGGTACGGCAGATGCTGGAGAATCCGAGATAACAAGCATGGGGCTGGATGAACACAGCAGGTCAAGCAGCATCATAGGAGCAGGAAAACTTGACGTTTCGGGCCTAAACCCTTCATCAGAAATGGGGGAGGGGAAGAGGGTTCTGAAATAAATAGGGAGAGAGGGGG
>JAHRHZ010000099.1:14602594-14643287 GCA_024137785.1 Ginglymostoma cirratum
CTGTGGGGGGGAAGTTGCGGTCCTTGAAGAATGAGGACATTTGAGATGCACGGGAGTGGAATGTCTCATCCTGGGAGCAGATGCGGCGGAGGCGAAGAAATTGGGTAGAATTGTGAATTCAAGCTGTGGATCCTATGGAGAATAAAAAACAGAAGAGGTCCTTTGCAGGTCTGGGAGAGGGAGGCTCTGAGCTGAGGGAGTCTTGATTGTAGTGCCTGGAGGTGCCTGCGCATTGCTGCAAGTGTGTGTTTCAGGAGTCGCAGGGAGAAGCGCTTCTGGAGGGTCTCAATGTTCTCCATGTAGATATTGTCACGGTTGGGGCCAAATTAAGGGCCTTTGCCCTTAACAAACCTGTTCTGGCTTTCCTTTCATTGTCTATAATTGCCCAAACAGCTGTTAATTTTCCCCCAGATTGTTGCCTCTGAATTTAAATTGATTGCCTGTAATTGCAACATGTATCTTTCTTTCTTTTTTGGACAGTGGTGTAACATTTCCAATCCTCCAGTCCTCTGGTTCAAGCCCTGTAGCTGAGGAAGACTGGGAAGGTGCAGCCAGCAACAATCCAAGTTGCTTTTCTCTACAATCTTGATGCGTCACATCTGGAACAAGCCACTTGTCCACTAAAAGTACTGCCAGCCTTCAGTACCTCTTCTTTTTTATATGTAATCATTTATTTTGAAAATCTCATCTTCCTTGGTGTTCCTTTGGATTATCTTTTATAGAGCTGCCAATACATTTGTATATGGTCTGTTTTCCACTCATTCCTTTCTCACCTTCCTATTTTTAGGTTCAGCCTGATTTTCTATTGTTCTTTCAAGCTGACTATTGCCATACAGTGCGTTTTTCTCAGCTTTTCTTACTCTTAAATCCTTCAGCATTGAGGAAGCATGGTTTGATTTGACTTCCCATCGTGTGAGTACATCGAGACTGTCCCTGAACTTTCTCCTCTTCAAAGGATGCTCACTTTGTGCTATATTCCTCCGCATCAGATGTTGGCTCCAATTACCCAGACTAGGCCCCTCCTCACTTTCCTGAAATTGCCTCATGTCCAGATAATTATGGCTATTTCAGATTACTCCTTGTTCCAAACTTGAGGATTCTATGAGCACTATTCCTGAGATGTTACCCCACATACTCCACTTGACTCATTTCATTTCATGCAATAATGCTTCATTCCTTGTGGGCAGGAAACATCGAAAGAGATCTCCTGATTATTTTTTTGCCCAACTCTGCCCTTAAACAATCACTACTCCATTCAATATTGGAATGAAATCCTCTTTCATTGCAACTGTTTAGTTTGTGGACTGGATGTTTTGAGACTAAATGTTCAATAGATGTAATACATGTTAGTTTATTCATGATTTTAACATTTTTTTTCTGTTGGTGAGAAGTCCTATTCCATAAACATAACCCATTTTGGATTCTATCACAAATCAACTTATATATTATTTATAAATTTATTATTCATTTGATTATTAATAACGTAACGGAAAAATATCACATATTTGTCAGGCTATACTGAAAAATCATATATTTCTGATTTTGTGATCTAAAGACGTTTAGGTAAATGGAACAGAAAGAATGATATACATCCTGTCTGAGACCATCACTTACAAATTTGGACAAAATCTTCAAACTTTTGTCATTACAGCCGCATCTCACAAGTTGTTTACATTTAATCCCCACTAATACCAAGAAAAGGAAAGTAGCTGTAAATCCTCTTCCACATTTTAACAGTACAAAACATATTCCCAGAATTTCAGGTTGCAAAAACTTCATTCATCATCTTTGGAAAGGTCAGGATCAACTGACATTTTGCTTGCTGTATGAATCCAAATATAAATGTATCCATTGCTCATTGGAGCATACAGTGCACGGATTATTCAGTGACAATCCAACATAAACCCTGCCAATTTTTTTTGCAATCTCAACACTCCCTAAGGAAGTGGGATATCTGACCTCACTAAAATTGCCTTGACGGTTATGTGAGCTAATGAGTAGCGCACCAACAAACTTGAAGATGCTATACTTAAGGTTACTTTGTGTTCATTTACTTTAGTTAACTTATAATTATAAACATAGAAATAATATTTCTCCAGTCTGTTTAAAACTTGCAACTAATAAAGGAAAAATTTACAACAATTTCATACTAAATTTTTTCAATTATTCTCTGATAGGAGTAAAAACTGTAAAAATAAAACCCGTTGCTTACCTTCTTCCAGTCTCATTTTCAAGTTGCAGTCTAACATGCAAGTACAGTAAGCAATTAGAATGACTAATGATATCTTAGCAAAATGATTTAGCCACAAAAGTAGTGAAGCCTTATTTCAATTATAAAGAACCTTAGTTAAACCCCAGCTGGAGTATTGTGTGCAGTTTTAGCTTCCTTGCCTTAGAAAGGGTACTATTCACCACAGATGGAATGCAACAAGGGTTCACCAGACTTCTTCCTGGGATGGTCAGGCTGTCCTATTAATAGAGATTGGGGAAACTATTCCTGTTATTTACTGAAGTTTCAAAGAGCGATGAGTGATCTAATTGAATTTTACAAAATACATAAATGGATAGACAGACTAAACACAGGTAAAAGGTTTCCCCTGGTTGGGCAGTCGAGAACCATAGGGAGTAATTTCAAAATAACAGGGAATGTACTTATGACCCTGATGAGAAGAATTTTTTTTTACCCGGGGGCTGTAAATCTTTGGGATTCTCTACCACGGTTGATTGTGAACGTTTTATATACAGAGGTATACAATCCATGGACTTGTTTAGTGACAATACAACATAAATCCTGCCAATTTATTTTGCAATGTCAACAAATCTCAGGCTCCATGCGTATTATGGAAATAGCTGGAGCAGTTTCTTCAAAAGTGATCATTGAAAGCGGATTTTGGAGATACTTTTCAAAAATGTTTCCTAGACATCATATGACCAGTGATAGGCTTTGTATCTGAATCCCTATGTCACTTTATTTCTTTAAATGCTTTAAGCTTTGCCATCCTAATTCTTAAACAAATGGACATTGTGGCATCAGTGATGGTTTTAACAGTTATTACTTAAAATAATTGCAAAAAAAGTAAATATTTTGTTGAAGACTTTTGGCTTGTACTCATCCGGACAATTTAATAGAGTACTATTGTAAAGATAAAATAACATTTATACTGCAAACCAGGGCAGTACAGATTGGTCCACAAATGCACTCTGATGGTAGAGGTGTTGTCATGGAGAAAGCACTAGATTGATTATGATTGATAATTAACTGCCAAGCTTCAATTCATTTTAAACCAGGCAGGTCGGCTCTGATTAGTCAAGGCAATGCGCCGAGAAATGAACAAGACAATGGCTGTCACCTATTTTGATGTAGGGATGAGTATACATTCTGTCTGCAAGGAACAGGGCTCTGTGTGCTAATAAATGTTGGTCCAGCCAGCAATTCCAAAATTCCATGAATGATGTTTAAACAAAAAATATGTAGCTTCCAGTATGCACAAATGTACTGTGAGCCCTATCCAAGATTGGTTATCAGTGTAATTCTTCACACATTCAAGATTGTTCAACAAACATTGTCCAATTGCAGAATCATATCAACACTAGACCAGAAAAAAAAAGTGCTGGAGAAACTCAGCACGCCTGGTAGCATCTATGGAGAGAAAAACAGAGTTAATGCTTTGATTTCAGTGAGCCATCAGAATTTCTAACGTTGGATACAGTGTTTAGAGATTTTTTTATTCAGGTTGATTGGGTATGCTAATATCTTGCTTGTTCCAAGCAGCCAAAAGGGATGTACTGTTCAGAAAGAAAGCGGAAGAACACATGCCCATGTATATCAACAGAACTCAGGTTGAGAGGTTGGAGAGCATCAGGTTCTTCAGAGTGACGATAGCCAACAACCTGTCCTGGAGATGCGATAGTCAAGAAGGCACAACAATGCCTCTTCTTCCTCAGAAGGCATGTCCATAATGTCCCTCACCAACTTCTACAGATGCACCATTGAAAACATACTGTGCAGGTGCATGATGGCCTGGCATGGCAACTGCTCTGCCCAGGACTGTAAGAAACTACAGAAGGTGGTGTGCACAGCCCAGACCATCACAGAAATTAATCTTCCATCCATGAACTCTATTTACATGGCTCGCTGTCACGGAAAGGCTGCCAACATCATCAAAGATTCATCATAACCCAGTATTACTCTCCTACAACCTCTTCCATCAGGCAGAAGATACAGAAGCCTGAACACACACATTAGCAGGTTCAGGAACAGCTTCTTCCCAGCCATTATTAGGCTGATGAATGGACTCTCTATACTCATGAAACGCTGATCTTGCTAACGTTGATCTCGCCTTGTGCACGCCCTGTGCAAGGTAACCAGTACGCCTCTGTCTAAATCTTTTTACAATATCTGACCTGTACTTCTTTGCTTACTATGACCTATCTGAACTGCTTGTAAACAAAGCTTTTCATTTTACTTCAGCATATGTGACAATAAACCAATCAATTAATCAAGACAAGATCCTCCAGTCTTTGAGACATACGCCCAACATATTTAGCATCATAACAGCATTTTTAAAAATCACATTACTCATTTTTTCTTGTGCTTTTGCCTTTCTAATAGAAATGTCAGAAAATAAAACACATTGGTCACAACAATCCTTCCAAAATATATCACTGTTAAAAACTAAATCATTAGTACACATATAAGCAAATCAGGGCAGGACTTATACACTTAATAGTAAGGTCCCCAGGAGTGTTATTGAACAGAGACCTTGGAGTGCAGGTTCATAGTTCCCTGAAAATGGAGTCACAGGTAGATAGGATAGTGAAGAAGGTGTTTGGTATTCATGCCTTTATGGGTCAGTGCATTGTGTATAGGAGTTGGGAGGTCATGTTGCAGCTGTATAGTACATTGGTTAGGCCATTATTGACATACTGCCTGCAATTCTGGTCTCCCTGCTATAGGAAGGATGTTGTGAAACTTGAAAGGGTTCAGAAAAGATTCACAAGGATGTTGCCAGAGTTGGAGGGTTTGAGGCATAGGGAGATGCTGAACAGGCTGGGGCTTTATTCAGTGGAGTGTTGGAGGCTGAAGGGGTGACCTTATAGAGGTTTATAAAATCATGAGGGGCATGGATAAGGTAAATAGACAAGATCTTTTCCCCAGAGTGGGGCAGTCCAAAACTAACAGGCATGAGTTTGAGGTGAAAGGAGAAAGACTTAAAAGGGACCTAAAGGGCAACTTTTTCACGCGGAGGGTGGTTTGTGTATGGAATGAGCTGCCAGACGAAGTGATGGAGGGCTGGTACAATTGCAACTTAAAAGGCATCTGAATGGGAATATGAATAGGAAGGGTTTAGAAGGATATGAGCCAAATTCTGACAAATGGGACTAGGTTTACTTAGGACATCTGGTCAGTGTGGATAAGTTGGACCGAAGGGTCTGTTTCCCTGGTCTTTATCTCTATGACTGTATAGAGATCAGTATGTAAGTTATTCATTGTATACTTAAGAGAATGGGTTAATTCTGGAAGTATCCAGTCCAATTAAAATTACGTGAATCAAGCATGACTAACCCTATTAAATAACTAGCTCACATTTCGGAAATGATCATCTGAATGGGTCATTTTGACTGCCCTATGACATCAAGTATTATATATCCCAGTCCTAACTGAACTCCATTTTAAAGTTCTATCAATTCCTGGTCCAGCTGCATGTTCAATTTATTTTATCCTTACCATCTGATTTTTTAAATAACAGTCACTTTAATTTTAAAGCATGCAGATAGTTGTGTCCCTAATTACTACTTAATGTACAAAGAATTAGAGATTTTACTTTATCTTGAAGCTATTTTATTTGGTAAAATAGAGTTAATACTGACTGTAATAATCCTGACTAAATAAAAACTGAAAGAACTATGGATGTTGTAAATCAGTAACAAAAATAGAAATTGCTGGAAAAGCTCGGCAGATCTGACAGCATCTGCAGAGAGAAAGCAGAGTTAACCTTTTGGGTCCAGTGACCTTTCTCAGAATTGGATATAAGACCCATGTGATTCACATATGACTTTGATAAGGGAAGAATCCAAAGGAATCACTGTAGGATCAGAATACCAGTCTTCCTAAAAAAAACATATGGTCCGTATAGGCATGGTCAGTTCACAAGTACATGAGAGAGAGAGAGCAGAGAGATAGGAACTGCAAGTCTTAATGGTTGACCACACAAGATTGAAGATATTTGCTAATACTCAGATTAAGGGATTGAGTTTGTGAGGATTTGAGGATTTAAATGTGACTGGGAAATTTACCTAGCTTTGGCTAGAGGGAGGGGTCTCCAAGATAACCCTCACCATGAAAACCAGTTTGTGGATTAGAAGTTATCCAGTTAGAAAAGGAAGGAAGTCCCCCTGGGCAAGGTATCACTGTGGACTGGCACTGGGAGAATAAAAGTGTCGAGCTAAGGACAAAGCCTATGCTTGGGGGAGATTTTCATCACGTTAAAGCATTAAGGAGGGATTTTTCTGTCATTTGCACTAGAGAATTTGAAACAAATTAGTGTTTGGTTAATATTGCATTTTGTTTATTTGTTACAGGAGAAGTGAAATATTGAGGTGCAATTCCTTTAAATTTGTCACGGGGAGCTCGAATTTTCATTTTAAAATTGCGGTCTCCAGGGGATGGTAACAGGACGAGAAGCTTTAAGGATTACAGCAGAGAAACCTTCCCCCATCCTGGTGTATCGAGTGCAGAACGATGTGTTCAATGAACGTTAATAACAGTGTGTGTGAATTTAAGCGAATGATCAGCGGAAAGTTACAGTTGACTTCGATTTCGCTTTGTTCCTGGCTTCTCAAACTGACAATCCAGCTGGAAGGTGCCTTCTCCTTCGATTCCGAGCAGTTTGATCCTCGGCAGTTCGTGAAAATTTGTGTCCATTCTGTACCGTCGCCCCTTCTGGTTTTAAGCGTCTGGGTTCCAGATGGATGTTAGATATCAGAAGGTTCACTTCTTGCAGATATCCTGCCTGCACTTTAGCTGAAGGAATGGGTCCTGCAGCTCGGCTGTCCCTTGCTTGGGCAGATTTCCTAGCCGCCAGTGAGCTAGAATAAGATTTGTTCGTAAAACGTACACTAACGGAGCTTTATGATAATCAGACGCGTGCGACTTGGTATTTATCAACGTTCTGAAGACGCTAATAATTCCCTGAGGTTGGAAATATGATCATTCATGATTTGCAACGCGGCCAGTCTTGGTTTGAGGTGTGAGGACTGTCTCCTTAGCGATGAGAAACCTCGCGAACCTAACTACAGATCAAGTTAAAGTCTCGACGCTGGAAGCCGAGCCGCAGACTGTGTGACCTGATTGATTTCCCAGTTCCTTCTCAGTGTCAGATGGAATTTGCCTGAGAGGAGCCACGTGTCCGAGACAGTGGGGGAGAGGCAGGGAGGAGGTGGGTGCGGGTGTGGGGGTGGGGGGGGAGAACAGGAGTGGGGTTCTCGCAGCTCGCGTCGTGAAGAAATGAAGGGAGAGTTTGCAGCGGATTCTTTCGCAGACATGACTAGTTCCCGTGCTCCGCAGATTCACTGGAACTGACAGAGAGAAAGAGAGAGAAAGGGGAAGCTTTTATCAAACTCGCTGCATGAAGATCCGGTGAAAGTGTCTGTGTGAGCTGGAGACTCAAAATGCCTATGCACCCAGTGACTGCGACTTTAATGTACAGGGGTATCTATACCATCCCTGACATTCTCACCAACCAGGACCCTATAGACATCCCTGAGGATGAACTGGAAGGTTAGTCTCTCCATCTCTCTCTTTCTCTCTTTCTCATTGCTGACATTAATCGTGTTACCTGTGAGGACTGGAACATGTTTGTCTTATGCTCCAGCCCTCGTTTCACGGCGTTGTCACATCCTAACCCACACACACAAACTGTTGCGGAGTGGAAGCCCATTTTTCTTTGCTGTAGGTAAAATTACAGACGATTCTGACTGAGGATAGGTTCCATTGCAGGGGATGGAATAGGCATTTGAAGTGACAGAGCGAGTGCATTAGAAAGGGAGAGAATCAGAAGGAACTCCTCCCTCCCCTTCCCATAATAAAGCATTAATATTGCCAGAAACACAGATGGAATAACGACGGGAACATTGAGATAACGAGGAAGAGAGTCCGGGTGTTTGGTTGGAAACGCAGAGCATTGGCATTCAGCGCGCGTCTCCCTGTGCAGTTTTTCATTTGCCATTTGAAGGGGAGGATGGAGTATTTTATTCCCTGTCCAAGTCAATGGACCCGTTTTCATTGTTGGGGACAGTCCATTGGCTCACCCCAGGGATTGAGCTGGACCAGTTTACACTCGACGTCTCCAACCTTAGACATCGATCACTCTGGTAATTTCCAGAGACAAATAACAAAACCAGCCCTTGGGTGCATGGACCGCCCTTGTGTTGGCCGGATTAATTCCTTCCTTTCCACACTGGGGGATAACTTTAAACAGACATGACAGGGATAGAAAGCGGTCACCCTACAGTGTGCCTTTAACAGATTGCCGCCAGATATGGACAGGAATATTCGTTCATGCTCATGAAATCCCTTGCTTTCTTGGAGAAATGCCGTCAGGATAGCCTTCCTGATTCAGTTGCACGGGCGCAAGGCTCCAGAGAGCAACAGATTTGATCACAGAGCTTGAGAAAGTGCCTCAAGTCAACCGCCAGCTCAGCGCCGTTGACGATTAACCAGAAACAGTAGGAACTGTTGAATTCACGTCTGTGCTGGCCAGTGGTTTTGCTGTAACTTGTACAGAGATGAGAATGTTAGAAAACTAACTGCCGGCGAGACATTAACGTTTGTGTGCTGTGAATATCATTGAATTTCGCTTCTCCCGACAGAGATCCGCGAGGCATTTAAAGTCTTCGACCGCGATGGCAATGGGTTTATCTCGAAGCAGGAGCTGGGGATGGCGATGCGCTCACTGGGCTACATGCCCAACGAGGTGGAGTTAGAGGTCATCATCCAGAGACTGGATATGGACGGTAGGAGGCAGATGCAACTTGTTGGTATTCCCAAGCACACTCTCACCATGGGTCAGAATAGACTACAGCAGTGAGGACAGAGGGTCAAAAATGGACAGATCCCATACAACAGTTCGCATAGAGTTACTGACTTCTCCACCAGCTGCTCCGGTTGCTTCCAGCTATTGGGGAAAGGGTTCTTGCTGAATCTGCCCATTCTTTTTTTCTCTCTGGGGTTGGGGGTGGGGGGCGCGGGAAGAAAACCCATCTTACCAGGAGCTCCATAACATGGAGCCAAGTGGCTTTCCGGGAACTGTCATGTTCACAGCTCCATGTACAAAAAGACCTGAGAAAGCAGCATATTTTTACATCAAAATAATAGCAAAGCGATTAAATCTAGCTGAAATCTGAGAGTGGATGTGCTGCAGTAGACGCCAATGTTTAGCAATGCAAATAGCCCCCATCTCACTAGAAACCAGGTGGGGAATGATGCACTGTCCTTTCACTTTCAGTTCGGGGTATTAGCCAGCAATGGCGGGCTATCACACTTGGTTCCAAAGAGACCGCTTGTTTGTACAATGCAAGCAATGGTGGCTGCGTGCAAATTTAAAACGACTGCTTCCCCAGGCCCACAGTGATAGTCGGTGCTATCAAAACTCTCGACAGTTTCGGGACCAGACTGCGCACTATCTCCTGCATCTGTGAGGTCCTTAGCTGCGAAGTGTTGATTGCTTTGAGGTGTAAGTGCGTCAAACCTTTCGAATTACCCCGTTATAGGCACATGATTGCCCAGTCTCGCTGTATTTTCACGGCCAGGTGGAGAATCTCCTTGAAGCTTGGCTGGGATCCCGATGTCAGAGGGATAGGAAACTGACTGAAACTAATTGCAATTACAGCTTGAAACTCTTAGGGATAAAAAGAACCTTAGTGGAAATTCAGGTCAGCAAATAGGATGTGTCATTCCCACTGCTTCATCAGAAGATGTCAAACGGCTCTTCATCTGTGCGTGCCACTAGGTACTCGTTCAGGTCATTGTTTTGTTGTAATTTTTCAAAATTGTTAATACATATTATTATATGTTACATTATACGATATTATAGCCTGTTAACGTACTGTGGGACACTTCTGCCATACACGCCCAACTATTGATCAATCGCGGGGAGCTAAGTACAATGAATGCGGACCGTGGATAATCTGGGATTGCGAGGGTGTATATATCACTGGAGATAAAATATTATATTTGCTGAGGGATACTCCGTCATTATCCAAAAGCAGCTTGAAATCAGTACAACTTGGCCGGAAAATATCACGCAAGACGGTCGGGTTCTTGAAAGTTGAAAGTACACCACAACAGGTTATTGCTGATGACTGAAATAGGGGAAAAATACGAACTGGTGCCACAATTAGCGATGGATAAGATTCAACAGCAAGATGAGGTACTGACGGCATGAACTAAAGACAACAGGAGAGAGTGTGTGTGTGAGAGAGAGAGATAGAGAGCTCAAACATTGATGAATCGAAAAAGTACTACCAGAAACATGTAACGTGAAGGAACCTGTGCTCCACAATGATGATGAAAACCACGTGTTTGCAAACCAGAAGAGCCATATGGTTACAAACCAAGTGAGTGTGACCTGGTACAGTCAACCCATCATCTGTACGGCATAAATTCACCGAATGGAAACATCTCCAAATATGAAGAAGGTCGATCGATTGTTCAGATTTGAATGATTAAAGAGGGTAGCTAGAAGGGGATATGAGAAAGAGTGAGAATGGGGATGTGAAAGACATAGAATGTCCTAAAATACATAGGCAATAAGTTCATTTGAAGTATACTGCCTGTTATAGCAGCTCGCCGTAAAATTGAGCATCTTAAGTCTTAGCAATGGCAAAAGAGAGAAATGAGTAGATGGCTGGTATTCAGTAAGGGGTGTAGGCTAGCTAGCATCCCGGGAGATTCTCAGTAATGTCACTGGATCTTTCAACAGCGCTGAGTGGTTAGACGAGGCCTTCAATCGAACAAAGCATTTCCAAAATCCACCTCAGCTGCCACTGCAGCACTCCCCCAGTGTGGCCCCCCCCCCCCCCCCCCCTCCCCGTTCTAGCTTCGAAAAGTCATCATTCAGGGTATTGCCACAGAGCCGGACAGCTGCTTTCTTCGCCCGAGTTAATATTTCGACTCTATATTGCTGTGTAGAAGCTGGTTCATGTATCGTTATACAGTAATTCAATGAATTGCACAATCCCAAATTATTTTAATGACGTTCTGGACATGGCACGAATTTAAAATGCTACTTATTATTACTTTTCATAGAAATTTCTTTATGCACATTTATCATTGAACAATTAAATGAATAGCTTCAGCTTTAGGAAGCTTTGAGGTTCATTTCTCTGAATGACTGAACAATAATTTACTTAATGAAGCGAGCAACCAGTGAAATTAGAAACATTTAGGCGGTTGCTAGACAAAACTGGCACATCCAGTCTCTCTCTCAACGTTATTTGTTTTTAAAAGAAGTATGAAAACATCAAATTAACTTTTCATCTTTAGGGACTCACCTCCGACACTATCTAGTCCCTTGCCTGTCAAGTACCCGATACAGTCCCACCTGATTTCTTAACTGATCAAAGATGGGTCAGAAACAGTAGCAAAAGTTTCAGCCTTACCATACTGACAGTGGTACTGCGTAATTTATTAAGTGTTTAAAATTAATTGCAACCGCAAAACCTGTTCCCAAGACGTAGCTGAAAGGCATGCTGCTGTGATAAAACTATACTGGAATTTATTCAATGACCTTAATGCTGCTCAAACTATTCTTAACATCTGGACTGCTATTTATGTTGGTAAGTCAATGTAAAAAAAAACTTCTACTCTTTTTTTTAGGCGGTTCTGGTTCTATAGTGAAAAATACAAAGAGTAATTAGGTCCCTCTGGATGACAATTTAAGCGTGATTTGAATATAACGCCAGAGATCCACCAACTGGTTGACCTTTTGAAAATCATGCCTTGTTTGAATTTCAATTGATGAAGAAAGTCATTAACAGTGTGTATTGTCCATCCCTACAAGTGTACATGCAATGTTTTTCTTGCCGCAATGGCATCCATGCATAATCAATGAACCTGTGGGCATACTATATTGAAATGCAAGTTGTCTTCCTTGCACTGCCTCCATTCGACTATATTGTTTCCTTATGGATGTTTATGGTCCAGGCAAGTCATTTAGGGGATGGCATTCTTGACCCTTCCAACTTCATAAAAAAGGTGGACATGAATGTAGATCAAAATAGCCAAGAAGACATTAGTGTGTGTTTATCACAATTTTGAGGATTCGTGCTGTTTCAAAATTCAACTCACAAACATTCAGAGTATTATTTTCAAGTTTTGCTAGGCATAGATTTGCCATAAGTCATTTATGAGGAACTCATATAGCATTCTGAATTCCAAATGAAACAAAAATAAAACATTTTAATCAGTCTGACCTAGTATTTATAAGCTTGACAATTATGAATATTTAGAAATATTTCTGACAGAAATAAATATTCCATAAGGGACATTACCACTGTACAACAAGAGCTCAGAGATTCCTTACGGGAGCTGAGATTCTTCAGGGTGTTTGGGACTCAGAAATGTGCACAAAGACCTGAGGAGGTAATTAACCATCTGGAATAGAGTACCAGTGGTGGCGAAGCGTGCTAGTGCCATCAACTATGATGCCACAGGGAGCCCTGCATGAAAGACCACTAAGAAATTTAGGACAACTGGAATTTTTATTTTTATGCAATGTGAAAAACACAGGCCTCTTACAGTTATGTCTTTCTGGAATATACACAGAGAATTATGTAGACATTGAAACAGGCCATTCAACCTACAAGTGGTGTTTATCATCCACCCGAGCATAGCCCTAATCTCAGGTGTGCATTCTGTTTCCATATTTCATTATTTATTTTCTTTCTCCAACCACTTGCCTAACCTAATCCTAAAAGTTGGCATCAGCTCTGCTTCAATCACTGACTCCAATTATGCATACTGCAGTCTTAAAAACCACACCCACCCAATGTTTTAAAACAAATCTTCTCCCTTTTTCTTTCCATTTAATCCTATAGAGTAAAATTAATTAGAACAAACTGGGTGTATTTATTATATCCAATTTCTACAGAGTTTAAAACAATTCTAACAAAACACCACATCATCATTTCTGGTCTCATGAAAACAATTAAATTCTTTTCACGTCTTTCTTCATCCAATTGTTTCCCAGCTAGAATATTTTGCCCAGTTGTGGGCACCACTCTTTAGGAAGGAAAATAAAATTGTTAGAATGGTTTTGGAGTAGAAGATTACTTATACACAGACCGGAAAGGTTTGGCTGGTTTTGAATATGTTTAAAATCAGGAAGGGTTTAGAGACAGTGAGTAAAGGAAAGTTCCTTTTTTCACATGGTTGAAGCATTGATAACCAGAGGGTACACATTTAAGGGACACAGCAAAAGAACAAGTGGTGACATGGAAATCAGAATTATGTCACAAATAGTTCCGATTTGAAATGTGTTGCCTGCCAGGGTAGTGGAGAAAGATTCAATAGCAGCTTTCAAAAGGAATTGGATAAATTCTTGAATAAAATATTGCAGGAAAAGGAGAAAGAGCTGGATTGTGGTAACAACTGAATTTCTCTTCTGTAGTTTACAATTCTGTGGTTTGTATCTCCCATATTAGATCCATTAAATGAAAAGGAGGAAAAATGGGGAACTAAAAGCCAGTTGGCAAATGACAGTCAACAGTCGGAAAAATGCTAGAATTGTTTCTTATTGCAGATGTGCACAGGAACTTCAGAAATCATAATCTGGTTCAGCAGAATCAACTTATTTTATGTAAGGGAACTGCATGACCAACCTCTTTGAGATTTTGAAGGTATAACAAGCAGGATGAATAAGGGGAAATCAGTATCATAGAATCATAGAATCCCTACAGTGTGGAAGCAGGCCATTCGGCCCATTGAGTTCACACCGACCCTCCGAAAAGCATCCCACCCAGAACCACCCCTCTACCCAATCTCTTAACCCTGCATTTCCCATGGCTGACCTACTCAGCCTGTACATTCCTGGACGCTATAGACAATTTAGCATGGCCAATCTACCTAACCTGCATATCTTTGGACAGTAGATGTATTTGAGGAGGTTCCTGATCAGAGAATGTTAGACAAGATTAAGGCTTCTGGGATTGATGGTGATACAGATATAGTACCAGGGTAGAAATAGACAGAAACAAAAATTGCTGGAAAACCTCAGCAGGTCTGGCAGCGTCTGTGGAGAGAAAGCAGAGTTAACATTTCAGGTCCAATGACCCTACTTTAGAAGTGGACCCAAAACATTAACTCTGCTTTCTCTCTATGGATGGTGCCAGACCTGCTGAGATTTTCCAGCAGTTTCTGTTTTTGTTTCTGATTTCCAGCATCCACAGTTCTTTGGGGTTTGTTTTAGGAATAAACAGGTAATTTTCAGAATGATAACATTTAACCAGTTAATACTGCATAAATAATATTTCAACTAAGCTATTTACAAACTATATCAATGATTTTGTGAAGAAGCTAACTTGTAATATTTTGAAGTTTGCTAACGATACAAAGATCAGTGGAAAAATAAGTTGTGTGGGGCACACAGAGAGACCACATAGGGATGTAGACTGGTGAAGCAACTAAGCAAGAAGATGACAGGTTGGTTATTGAGAATCGCAAAATTATCCATTTCAAGAGGAAAAATAGAAAACTGGATTGTTTTTAAAGTGCGAGAGTAATATGCAAAAGGACACCCATTTCCTACGAGTAAAAATGTAGAAAAATCAATTAGAAGGCAAATGGAACAGTAGTCACATTTACAAGGGAGATGGAATATAAGAGTAAGGAAGTCTTGCTGCAGTTACAATGGGCTTTGAGACTGCATCTGGCTACAATACACAAATTTGCCTCCTTAAAAAAGAAAGAAAAACTTGTCTTAGAATACATGCAACTAAATTAATTCCTGAAATAAGAAGCTTGTCTTGTGAGGACAGCCTGTGTAAAATGGATTTTTATTCTCTGGTGTTTAGGAAAACAGAAGTTCAGATGATCTCATTGAAATGAGAGGCCTTGTTAGGGTAAATGCTGCAAAACCACTTCCTTGGGCTCAAGAATCCAGAACATGGGACTGAGTTATACAACATGCCAATTCACCCTTCAATCACCACGCCCCCTTCCAACCAGCAAGTACAAGAGAAAGCCCACCAAGGGGAACACCAACTGCCCTGCTTTTACCATTCTAGGTCAGGAAGTTCCCACCTCATAAAAACAGGGCAATCAAAGGCTGTTAGCACCCTTGCACTTCAGGACAGTGGCATATAGCATTACATCAGTGTTTGGGGTCTCTGTACTTACCAGGACCGACAAAAGCTCAAGCAAAGGGGTTGGAGCTGGGATTGAGAACAATGGGATAATGAAACGTGAAAAGGGTTAACGCCTTCAATGAGGCTCTCTGATGATTCCAAGGGGTCCCTTAAGGCATGACCCAACATCAGCCTATAAAGGGAAACCTACCAGGCTATGTAGTTGGCATGAACCTCTACCACTGCCAATTTGATCCCAACAATGTGGAATGAAGTCCTTAAATGGACATTAATTGCCAAATTAAGGGCTTCAATTGAGCCATTGGCAGTGGGCCACCTGATAGCAATGCTGCTACTGGTGAAATTGTAGGTGGGGGCAGGGGGAGGGGCCGGGTGGCAGGCAGGCCTCTTGCTTGGTTCACTGAGCTCCCTACCAACGATAGGGAGATAAAATCCACCCTTGGGGTTATAATGCCATCAGGAGGTGTTAACCATTTAGGGATGAAATGAGGAAATGGCTCTTCAAACAGAGGGGTTGTGAGACTTTTCAACTTTTGAGTCCCATGGGCTGCAGATGCTCTGACGTTGTGTGCATTAGATATAGATATTAATAGATTTCAGGGATCAAGGGATATTGGAATAGGGCCAAAAAATGGTGTTGATGTAGAAGTTCAGTTCTGATCTTACAGAAGCAAGTTCAAGGAGTCATTGATGTATTTATACTCCTTTTCTCACGTTCAGACAACATACCAATTATTCTATGCTTTCCACCTTTATTCTATCAACATCCTTCTTATTGTGTGGACCAATTGTTATCTTAAGAGCATTACGTCTTGACATTTACATTCTATAGCTCTTTCCATTAAGCCAGTATTCTACTCGTTATATTACAGCCTTATTCCCTAGAAGTGAGCCTTTAGTGTTTACCAAAGTTGAACCACCAAATGTCTATCATTTCCATGCCATCCAGCTTTAAAATGATTAAGTATCATGATTACCTCTTTAGCAAAAATATACACTTGCTGTCATTAACTTTTTTGCCCATTTCTACCTGTTATCAATATCCCCTTTCAGCTCTGTTTTCTCCCTTTTGACCAGATTTCAAAGCAATTTTGCTGGTGTTCTCCCTTTGTGAGTAGTCTTGATGATCCATATCAGTATTGATGATTTTCTTTGCTGGAGATGCCGTTCCACGTATCGATAGTGAGGAAAGTTTTGGCAAAGTGAGAAAAGGCTTCCAGCTGTGACAAGTGGGAAGTTACACAGCAACAGTTCTGTGCCATCATTTGACCCCAAAAAGAGGTGCTGTTTCTATAAACAACAAACAGGTTAGTGGCAGATGCTTCTGATAAGGTGCAAGGTTTAGGAACACAGTTGTAACGTATATAACAGCAGCAGAACATCACCATAGTGGTTCACCACTGAAGATGCCTATTGGCAGACTGAATGCTGATAATATTGCTTGTGGAAGTAGGAATCAGTAGGGGTTCTCACCCAGTTTAATTCCATGCAGCCCAGAATACTATCATGTACAAGGAACAACGTTATTTTTCCATATGTTCTCATAGCCCAATGACAGACTTTATTTCCAATCTATTTATAAAGGTCTATCCATGTAATTCAGGAGAATCATTTTCTTTCCTAGATCTCTGCCCTGCACTAAATGCCTCATTTAATCACTACTATTCTTAACAAGTAGTTCGCGGGTCACACAATGCTCCTTCAGAGCTACTTCTGAAAACTGTGCTGGCAACTGTTTTGAGTTGAGCGATGACTGTTAATATTTTGTGTTGTAAAGTATTCTGCCAATTTAGTTTGGTGGTGACTATAAATGGTGCATTATGAGTAAGTAATCACATATACTCAATCACATGCTTAAGCCCAACTATTTATTGGAGGGGCTGGTGAGATAAATACTAATAATTCAGTAGCTGAATAATTAGCAACCATGAGTTGTGCTATCTTCCAATATTCACAGGCTGTGCCTTCAAGATTGTCAAACCAAAGAGATCAGCTGTGGCTCACTCAAACAGTTTCTGGGATTCCAACTATTCCACGTTGTGCCCTCTGATTTCTCAATGGTACAAGGTAATTTTTGCATACCGTTAACAACTTCAGCCTTGCACCATGTACATAGCTGCCCTATGCTGCTAGCCCACAATAATTCAGTGCATTACTTTCATGTTGTAATTTAGGCTGGCAACATCTTTCTCACCTCAATTTCAGAACAGGAAGCCAACCAACCCCATTCCAAAAAATGTTCTTGTAAAATTTCAAGCTAGAATTGACAGAGCTTGAACTGTAAAATACAAGCTTCGTTGTAGCCAAGTTCTGCTCCTGTTGCACACTTCCTATACCTTGCATTCTGCTTACTACCAAGCTATTGCTTTCTGTTGTGCTATATATATTGCACCCCAAATGCACTTTCTCTTTATGCAATGTAATGGAACGAAAAGTCCTAGAAAATGTTTAAGGTTGGGATATAAGTGGTCCCACCAAGGAAACTTAAATATTTAAATGTTTCTTCATATTAGAGATTTCTGTATAAAGAGATTTCAGTTAATGCAGTCATCTATTTTAGGAAAATTAAGCCAACTATCCAAAATCTTGTATAAAATGTGTTTTTAGGGCAAATTTGAGTAGTTTGAAAGATCACTCTAATCTCACAGAGTCAACTGTTCCAGTTTGCGAGATTGCTTCAGATGAAAACGGAATTCAACTCATTTGATCTCATCTTTCCAGAATATCAATTCTACCAATTACCACGTTTATTGATCAGAACTACAGACAGGCTAAGTCTCAATGCTGATGTAGTTGTGAAATATAAATTCCATTTACGGTCTCTGTTCAATTGTCTGAGGTAGTTTGAAGTGAGTTTTGTGCTTCTAATTCTAACAATTAATTGTATATTTAATACTTTGTCTTATGCTCTAGTGTCATCAAAGTGTATCACTTTAGCCAAGTTAATCCTTTGCATTACTTTTCAATTTGCTAAAATGTTGAAAGCAATTATAAAAAGGTGAAAGGCTCTAATGATTCATCTATTCATGTTACTGTAAAAATATCTGATCAATTGCTTTAATATTGTAATACTATGATTGCAAGCACTTAATGCAATTTGTCAGTCAGAACATGGATGACAAACTGTTTGATATTTATACCTTGATGAAAAAATACTTCAAAAGTTAATGATGAATTATCCATAGTTTAGTAAGATTTTACTGTTTCATCCCAATATAACCAGGCTCACAACTGATTCAATTCATTTAGATCAATTCAGGCCATGTTTTCATCTGGTTCAATCTATTTTTCTTTTAAAAATATCTAAACAGGTCAGCAGGATCAATAGAAAGCAATAATAAACTTCTCTATTTTTCCCAATTGCATGAATGTTCATCCCTTGCAGAAAATGTGTTCAGGAAATTATTGATGGGGACATGTGCTTCATAAGAACTGTTAAGGCTTACAGTTGATATTTATGTATTGCAAAATGTCAGGTCAAGATCTTCTATCATCCTGAACTTTTCTAGAAATGTAAAGAACAAATTGAATGTGGCAAAATATTTTCATTGATTCTACAGATTGCATTTTATTGCAACTTAATGATGAATTGGTTGGCAAGGATTTTCTATGTAAATGAATTGAGGTTACTAATTTTAATAATTAGCATGGTCAGAGTGCTTTTTATTTTAAAAATAGGTATAGATTTTAATGGAACAAGTATTAGCTTTCATTCATTTTTAATTGATCTTCTCCTAATTCTAGTTTTAGTTGTGAGAAACAATCAATGGTTTACATTATTTTCTCCAACTTGGAATGAATGAATCTTTACCCTTGCAGCTCACCTGTTGAATGTTGGTATTTTACTTCCCAGAATTGTATTTTTGTTGCTGAAATCCCGTTAAAAATATATTATGCATCTGGCAGACCCAAAATCAACATTATACTAGTGTTGAATTGTCTAGTAAAGTAATTATATCTCAATTTCATAGTCAAGAACCAAATCCCCAAAAAGGTAACTAAAAATGCAATGTTGGTTGACTTTAGGAAATAAACATTTCTATCACCTGATGTGGTGTTCCAGTCATTTTCCTCTTTGGATCAACTGTTTATTCCATCTCTTTGTTTCTGTATTTGCATGAATTATTGTCCTTCATGCTGTAGAGGTCTTAAGTGTGAAAGCAAATGGCCACCTGGATCTTGTGCATTGGATCCAAGGAATTGATGTAAAGCAGATTTGAGGCATAAAGGGGTTGAGAGAATTAGGGGAGAGGACTCCAGCCTCCAGTTGAAGGGGAATTGGTCTCAAGACAGGTATGTCTTCATTCTTAAGTCCATCATGACTACAAGTAAATATAGTACTCAATTGCTAAATCCATCTTGTTGGGACTTTTATACATCCAACCAGTACCTGAAGTAAATAAGGAAACACAGAGACTTGAGACAACAACTGCTGAAATATATTACCTAGACACTGGGAATGAGAGTACATTCATCTATTGAGGGCTCAGTACATACCATGATTTAGCTGTAGAATCAAGAAAATTTCCAATGACCAAGTGCAAACACTCAGCCTTTGTCTTACTATATTGAACTATTGTAGCTCAATCCCAGGAAGTGGAGATGTTTACAAATTCTTGTTACAATCATTAATGTAATAACTTCAGTTATGGATTTTTTTAAAAATCACAGTCTATAATCCTGCACAATGGCAAATGAAAATTTAACAGATATTTCAAGATATATTTACTGGTATTAAAGTTTTCTAGTAAATTTATTGTATTAAATGCAGGATATGCATTTCCCCATGAATCAAAGCATTCATATTTAAATTCTATCACGTTTTATTTTATCCTATGCGTGGTCATTTTCAACTTTCAGCTGTTAGATGGGTTAGACCACTTGCTACAATATGTCTCTTTAGAACTGCAAGGAATTCTCCACAAATAATACTGTCTTCACAATGAGCTGCCAGCAGGCACTGTTTAAGTAGCACAGCTGAATGATGCACATTTTTTTTCTCATTTCTGTCAAAGTGGGAAATCTCATGTAAGTTTTAGCTTATAATTCATTTGAGAACAAAGATCGCCTAGCAGTATACCTTTTGTGCTTCAGTTAAACAAGTCAATTTGTATCTGAGAATAGTCAAGAGTGAAAATGTGAGGGATGGGAGAAACAAATTCTGCTAATAAATTCATTAAGTACTTTACAAAGAAATCCTGTCAGAATTTGCCACCAAGTTAACAAATTTAATCTTCATGCCATTATTACTGAGGAACAGATAGCCCATGAGTTACGAATCAGCACAAATTGTACCTTTCTACTTTAAATATACAAAAACGGCAGTTTGTCTCACCTTCCAAAGAGGTTGTGTGTTTATTATCAATTAAACTAACCGTTAAACATTATGGCTGGAGATTCAATCATGTAAAGGTATAGAAAATAAGATTTACATTCCTGCAATGTTACTAACTCTGCAGACTTATTCCTGCCGGTAGCAAATTATTTTCAGAGAATTTTTAAATTCATAATTATTTTTTCTGTCTCTAGTTTTCTTTGAAAAGAGAAAAAGTATTTCATTTCTGTTCCCAATCCAACCTCCTCTCCGTTTAAGTCTCATTACGAGATAGATTGTTAATCCTGTTGTTCACTGAGGTCCCAATTGCCCCATTGTCCTCAATGCACCATTATCAACTCACATTTGAAACAATTTGCAACATGAACTGAAGAGTGAAGGATAAAATGTAACTAACGGTGTTTGCCGTGGTGTCCTGCCCCAGCAAATTCTCAGCTATTGTCGCTACATCATTTTTTTGCATTCCACTAACTCTTTTCACATTTGCTAATTGTTCATGCTCTAATGGATAAGGTTACAGATTGTGAAATCATTTTTAAAAATCTATTTAACACTAATTGTTTCAACATCTGTATTTGGTAAGAATCCCTGGTAACTGGAAATTAGCTGTGGTAGTTCAATGAAGTAAGACAATATGAAATGAAAGCAGCACATTTTCCAAACAACCCCAATGGAAAAACTCAGTGGACAGAATTTCATTTGTTAAAACCTTTACTGAGGTAGCTTAGATTGAGAACAGACCTACAACCAAATTGTACTCGGTAGAAACCATAAATTACAATTTAAATGGCTGTTGGAATCAAGACAAGTTCCCCAGATAAACTAGTCAGTCTGCTTAGCATGTGTGGTACTAATTTCAGCCACAAAGTCCTACAAAGCTCTGAGTCTTCTCCTATAGAATTTGAAATGTTTTTCTTTGAGGATATATCCTGATGTCCAGCTGACAACAGCTTCCAACTAATCTAGATTTCACAGGCATGGCCTCCACCAGAATGGTAATATACCCACAGAGCCTTCTTAATTCTCACAATGGTTTGGCTGGTACAGATCCATCAATGTTATCTTCAGTTAAGAGAAACAGGTACAGCAACTGTATATTTATCTATTCCCAGCTCCTGGAATAGGCCAGCCAGTCCCTTGAGCCCATTTCATCATTCATAATCTACTTCTACTTCCTTTTCAGGAAGATAGTTCCAAAGGCCACAGCCCTCTGTGAGAAATAATTTCACCCCATCTCTTTTATTTTAAATCAGTGACCCTTTGTTTTTGAAGAGTGATCCAAAGATTGTCCCATAAGAGAAAACATCCTCTCTGCATTTACCCTGTGAAAACCCCTGAGGATCTTAGATATTTCAATCATTACCACTTACCCCTCTAAACGCCAGCAGATACAAGCCTATCCTGTCCAACTTTTTCTCACAAGATAACTTTGTAATTCCAGATATTAGCTTAGGTAAACCTTCACTGAATTGCTTCCAATGCATTTATATTCTTGCTTAAATATGGTGACCAATATTGTGCACAGTACTCAAGATGTTGTCTCACTAGTGGTCTTGTACAACAGAAGCATAAGCTCTCTTGTTATAATTTATTGCAAGGTAAATTAAGTACAGTATCCTGGCTTTTGTAATTACTTGCTGTACCTGCATACTAGTCTTTTACAAGTCATACACCAGGACAATCAGATTCCCCTACATCTCTGAATTCTGCAAACTCTCACTATTTAGATAAACTGCTTCTTTTCATATTTTGCTTGCCATAAATGGATGATTTCACATTTCCTCATATTTTTGCTTACTCCTTTAACCTATCCATATCCCTCTGTAGCTTCCTTACATCTTCTTCACCGCTTAACTTCCCACCCATCTTTGTGTCATTAGCAAATTTGGCATCCATTACCTTCTGCCCCTTCACCTTAGCAATTTATATAAATTGTTAAACAGTTGGGGTCCTAGCACCGTGGCCGTGACACACTACTTGTTACCTCCTGAGAAAAGACCATTAATGCCCACTGTCGGTGTCCTGTTAGCCAGCTAATCTACTATTTGTGCCAATATGCTTCCCCTCCACCATGGGCTTTTGTTTTCTGCAATAACCTTTGATGTGACCACGGAGCACAGTACATCCACAGTTCCCCTTCAACCACAGTACATGTAACCTCCTCTAAGAATACCTGTAGGTTCATTAGTCATGATTTCCCCTTCATAAAACCATGCTGACGCTGATTAATTATTTGAACTTATTAAAGCGCTCTGCTATGATTTCTTTAATAATAGCTTTCAACACTTTCCCTGCGAGAGATGTTAAGCCAACTGCTCTGTAGTTTCCTACATTCTGTCTTCCCTCATTTTTGAACAAAGGAGTTGTATTTACTCTCTTGCAATCTGATGACAATGTCCCCACTTCAAGGGAGGTTTGGAAAATTAAAACGAAGCATCGACTGTCTCATTAGCCACTTTAAAAATCCTTGAGTGAAGTTCATCAGGACCTAAGTGCTTGTCGGCTCACAGTTCCAAAAATTACTCAGCACCACTTCTCTGGTGATTGTAATTTTCCTGAGTTCCTCACACATTTCCATTTCCTGACTTATAGCCTCATCTGAGATGTTACCTGTATTCTTTAAAGCGAAGACTGTTGAAAACTATCTGTTTGCTTTATCAATCCTCCAGATTCACTTTTTAAGAGACCAGCATTGACTTAGAACCATAGAACCATAGAAATGTTATACCACAGAAAGAGGCTGATCAGCCCATCGTGTCTGCAGAAGCTGAATATACTAGCTACCCATTCTAAGTCCCACTTACCAGCACTTGCTCCATAGTTTTGCAGGTTACAGCATTTCAGGTATAGATCCGTGTTCCTTTTAAGTGAGTCAAGGGTTTGCACCCCAATGGCCAAACTGGCAGTGAATTCCGAATACACCCACTGGGCAAAACAAAGTTTCCTCATGTCAGCTTCTAATACTTCTACCATAGAGTCATTACGTTATAGAAGTCACCTTAAATCTGTACCCCAAGTCACTGACCCCATCGCAGCTGAAAACAAGTCTTCACTGCCTATTTTTTCCAAACCTCTAATTTTGCACACATCAAGTAAGCCACCCTCAGCCTCCTCTGTTCTAAGAAAAACAAAACTGTTCAATTTTGCCTCACAGTTGCCATTCTCAAGCCAGAGCAACATTACCGTAAATCTCCTCCACACTGTCCCCAGAGCAATTGTGTAATTTAGTGACCAGAAGTGCACATACACAACTCCAGGTATGGCCTAACCAGAGTCTAGTATAGTTACAGCATTGAACACCTCTTTTGTATTCAGTAACTCATCCACTGCAGGAAAGCATTCCATATACCTTTTTATGCCACCTTATCTAACTTCAGTGACCTGTTGACATGCACTTCAAGGTCATGCGGTTCCTCTAACTCAATCAATACACATTTGTTTATTGTATATTCCCTTGCTTTATTTGTCCTCCCCAGATACATAACCTCATACTTTTCTGATTTGAATTCCATTTGCCACTTTTCTGCCCATTCAAATAAACCATTGACATCATCCTACAGCCAACAGCTATCCTCTTCAATATTTACTACCCTACAGTTTTTGAAGTTCACAGAATCCCTACAGTGCAGAAAGAGGCCATTCAGCCCATCAAGTCTGCACTGACCCTCCGAACAGTATCCCACACCAGGACCAGCACCGCACCCTATCCCATAATCCCACATTTACCCTGGCTAACCCACCTAACCTGCACACTACAGGGCAATTTACCTTGGCCAATTCACCTAGCCTGCACATCTTTGGACTGTAGGAGGAAACCAGAGCACCTGGTGGAAACCCACACAGACACAGGGAGAACGTGCAAACTCGACAGTCGCCTGAGGATGAGAAGGCTGGCATTGAACCCAGGTCCCTGTCACTGTTAGGGGGCAGTGCTAACTATTGAACCACTGTGCCACCTTATAGTCATTCTGAAAGTTTCTCAATGTCACCCACATTTAAGTCTAAATCATTAATGTATCACACAAACAACAAGGGAGCTAAAACTGATCCCTTTGGATCAACAGTGGAAACCAATTTTTATTTGAAAAAACATCAATTGACCATTACCCTTTGTTTCCTGTTACGGAGCCGGTTGTGGATATAACTGGCCACAGTATCCTACGGGTTTTAATTTTTCAGACCAGTTTGACATGTGAGACCTTGTCAAATGCCTTATTAAAATCCATATGGATAATATTCATGGCTTACCTTTATCAATTCTCTTTGTTACTGCCTCAAAAAAGTCAATTCAGTTAGTAGGACATGACCTGCCAGCAGTAAAACCTTGCTGATTATACGTGATTATGTGTCTTTCCATTCACAGTTAATCCTAGCTCTCAATATTGATTCTCGTAATACGCCCACCACTAAGGTTAGACTGACTAGTCTATCATTATTCAGTCTGTTCCTCACACCGAACTTTGTTATCTGTTTTATTTATAAAATATTTACACAAATTCATACCATATTTTTGAATTTCTGGCTAGCTTTCTCTCATACTGTAATTTTGCCTCTTTTTTAGTCATTCACCACTTATTTTTATATTCATCAAATCTTCTGACCTGCCCTCTATCTTTGTACAATTAATTGCTTTTTCTTTAAATTTGCTACATTTTTAAACCTTCTAATTTATTGTGGATGGTGGATCCTCCCCCTTAAATCTTTCTTTCATGTTGTATTGTATCTATTCTGTGCATTCTGAAATATCACCATAAATGTTTGCCACTACATCTCTATTGACATTTACTTAAACCCAATTTGCCAATTCGTTTTAGCCAGTTCTGCTTGCATACCTCATATATGCCCTTATTTAATTTTAAAAATTATTCTCAGACCCACTCTCTCTCTCTCTCTCAAACTACATGTAAAATTCACTCATATTATGGTCACTGTTAGAGGTGCCTTCGCTATGAGATCATTAATCAATCCTATCTCATTCCTTAGCATCAAGTCCAGTATAGCCTGCTGTCTGATATCATAATAAAACAAAGAACTGAGGATGCTGGAGACCTGAAACAAAACAGAAATTGCTGGAGAAACTCAGCCAGTCAGGCAGCACCTGTCAAAAGAAAACAGTTAACAGTTTGATTGCAAAATTTGCTCCACAACATGTTGCTTTAAGAAAGTATCCCAAAGTCTTTTGATGAATTTTTCATCTAGGTTACCTTTTACCCAGATAACAAGCATGGGGCTGGATGAACACAGCAGGTCAAGCAGCATCATAGGAGCAGGAAAACTTGACGTTTCGGGCCTAAACCCTTCATCAGAAAAGGATTTAGGCCCAAAACATCAAGTTTTCCTGCTCCTATGATGCTGCTTGACCTGCTGTGTTCATCCAGCCCCATGCTTGTTATCTCGGATTCTCCAGCATCTGCAGTACCTTTTATCTCTGATACCTTTTACCCATTTGTCTTTTCCAATCTATATGTAGATTGCAATCTCCCAAGATTATTGCCACACTTTTCTGACCAGATCTCATTATATCTTCCTTTATACTCCATCCAACCATGTGGTTACTGTTAGGAGGCCTGTGCACTGCTGCTACTTCTCATCTTTATCATTTCTCATCTCACCCAAAGCCTTTCTACAACTTTGTTTCCTGAACATTTCCTGAATCCGCCCCTATTGTGCTAATACATTATTAGCTAACAGAGCTACTGGTTCATCTTCTCCCAATTTCTTGTCCTTCCTAAATGTCCTGTACCCTTCAGTGTGGAAGTACAAATAAATCATGCAGTAATGTCGCTGTAATGGCTATCAGATCATATTTAGTTATTTCAGTTCATGCCGCCAGGTCATCTGTTTTGTTGCAAACACAGTGCTTCGGAAACTGTCTCTTTGGTTTTACCCTTTTATTCTTCTTGTAACCTCTAGCCTTATCTTTTGTTTTATACTTTATAGCTCTTCCTATCATGGCCTGTTTATCTTTTATTGAATTAATGTCTCTTTGGCCTTGTTTCTACTCCTTGATTTATCACCACCTCGTAAATTTGATCCCTTACTCCCCACTGTTTAGTTTAAATTCACTCTATTTCTCTGGTTATGCAGCTCACAAGAACACCAGCCCCAGCAGTGGTTCATGTGGAGACCATCACAATGGCACAGATCCCACTTACCTCAGTACAGTGAAGAATTAGGGTCAGGCCATTCAAGTGCAGTGTTGGGGAGTACTTCTACACACAAAGGGTAGTAAATGTTTGGAACTCTCTTCCACAAGTGACAGTGGATACTGGATCAGATATCAATCTTAAATCTGAGATAGATGTGTTTTCATTCAGCAAAGGTATTAAGGGACACGGCCCAAAGGTAGGCATATAGACATAGGCTGCAGATCAGCCATGCTCTCATTGAATGGTGGACTAAACTGAAGGGGCTGAATGGCTTACTCCTGTTCCTGTGTTCCTGCTGGTGCCAGTGACCCAAGAACCAGAACCCATTTCTCCCACACCAGTCTAGGAGCTACACATTCATCTCACTTATCTGATTTTTCACTATACTAATTTGCATGTGACTCAGGTAATACTTCAGAGATCATGATCTTTGAGGTTCTGCTTCTTAATTTGATGCCTAGTTCCTCATACTGACTATGTGGAAGTTCCTTCATCATCATGCCTATGTCATTGGTACCTACATGGACTATGACAACTGTATCCTCCTTCTGCAAATTCTTCTTCAATCCTGAGCAAATGTCCTAAACCCTGGCATGGGCAGGCAACACACCAACTCACGCTCTTTGTTACAGAGAACAGCCTTCTGACTATTCTGTTTTCTACTGCAATTACAATTCTTTTTGCTCCCCAAACTTGAGTGGCTCCCTGTACTAAGGCACCTTCCTCTTTTTCTGAAGAAGAGTCCTGACCCGAAATGTCAACTTTCCTGCTCCTCTGATGCTGCCTGGTACAGTGTGCTCCTCCAGCTCCACACTGTGTTATCTCTGACTCCAGCATCGGCAGTTCTTACTATCTCTATTTGTTAGTGATCGGTGTTAGTAGTCAAACAGGTTGGCTTTGTTGAGAGTAAATCCATATAAACAAGACACTGTGGTGGGAGGGGACACAATCAAAATTTAGAAGAATGTTCATGCTCTGAAGTTTTTTAAGTCAATGATGGATCCTGAACACTGTAAATTGCCAAAGCAGAAAATGAGCTGCTAATACTCCAAATTGTGTTGGCCTTCGCTGGAATACTGCAGCAGGCATTGGAATGAAATGTAACCAAGTAAAATGGCTTTTAGAAATGACAAAAAACAGGAAGGTCAGGCTCATTCTGAGACAGAGTGGAGCTATTCCTCAAAGTGATTACCCAGCCTGTGTTTGGTCTCATCAATGTACAGTAGACTTCATTGTAAGTAGTGAATACAGTAGGCCAAATTGAAAGAAGTACAAGTAAATCATTGCTTCATCCAGGTGGTGTGTTTAAGGTTTTTGGAGAGGAAAGATGTAAAAGGGTGAGTGTTACACCTTCTGCAATTGTGTAGCAAGTTGCTATAGGAGAGGTGAGGAAGTGTTTGGAGTGACATAGGAACAGACCAAGGCGCTGGGGGAATGATACCTTTGGAATGCTAACAAAGAGGGGAGGAGAAGATATGCTTAATGGCAGCATCCTGCTGGAGGTACCCGGCTTCCTGTAAGGACTCCAATCTTCCGTCCCAGTTGCTTTGCCTCTGTGGCATCTGTTTTGAAGATGCAGCTTTCCACAGGTGTGCCTCCACCATGTCCTCCTTTTCTCCTCAACCAAGGAACCCCCAGCTGTAGCTGACGTCAGAGCCCTCAGCTGGATCTAGCACATTTCCCACAGTTCTGTCTTCACTTCGGCCCCATCCCTCCTAAAGTAATGATAGGGTTTCCCTTGTCCTCACTTGCCACCCATCAATCTCCACATTCAACAGATCATCCTCCGCCATTTCCACTACCTGCAGCAGGATGTGCCCCCACACACATCTTCCCGTCCCCTAGCTTGTCAGCATTCCACAGGGTCCATTCGCTTGGTGACACGTTAGTCCCCTCCTACCAATTCTTCACCCACCCACAGCTCTCCTCCCCCAGCAACGCCCCCCCCCATCCAATTGCATTTCATGGAGAGACTGAATAAGTTGGAAAAATTATAAGCAATTGAGCACTTCTTTCTCTTCCTGCCCTAACTCCTTTGATCGTTTTTGACTATCTGATTTCAACCAGTGTCAGGTCCGTTTCCACTTTAGTTTTCCTAGAAACCTGAAGGTTTAATTTCTCTTTCAGCGAGCTGACTTTTTCAGTTCAGTTCCAGTTAGTCTGTCTCCAAAGATACGAGCTTTGAAACCATTGTTGGTGCAGGCAATAGCTCACAAAATTGGATTTCATGACACTGTATCTTGTCAAAGCAGTAAGTGGGAGGGATTTTGTGGTGCAGAGAGGTATTCAGTTCTTTTCTATCAATTTAGTACAAGACCACTACTATCTTTGATATATATTGATGACTTGAACTTGGGAGTTCTGGGCACAAACTCAAAAGGTGCAGATGATGTGAAAGTCAGAAGCGTTGAAGCCAGTGATGAAGTTAGTAACAGAATTCAAGAGGACATGGGCTGGCTGGTCTAATGTGTGAACACATGTCAGATAAAACACAAAAGCATAAACATTGGGAGGTGATCCATTTTGGTTGGAAAATGAGGAAAGGCAACACAAACTGAGTGGTACAATTTTAAAGGGCTGGTAAGTTCAGGGATATGTGGTTTGCCTGTGCATGGATTCTTGAAGGCAGAAAGATAGGTTAAGAAAGCATTTAATGAAGCATATAGGATCCTGGACTTTGTAAATAGAGGCATAAAATACAAAAATCTGGGAGATTTGCTAAACATGAATAAAACATTGGTGCGGACCCAGCTGCTACTTGTGCCCTATTAAGAAAGATGTGAAAGCTTTGGACAGGCTATAAAGTGGGTTTACTAGAATAGTTCCAGTGATGAGGGATATTTTTATCCAGGTAGACAGAAAAGGGCTAAGAGCAGATTTGATAGAGGTGTTTAAAATAATGAAAGACTTTAGATAAAGTAAATAAAGTGGAACTGTTTCCAATGGCTGAAGAGTCGATAGAGGACACCAATTTAAGGTGATTGGCAAAATGTAAGAGATGATATAAAGAAACGAATTTACACAGTGTGTGATTTGGATTTAGAATGCATTACCAATAGGATAGTGGAAGCAGATTCAACGGTATCTTTCAAAAAGGAAGTAGGTAAATACTTGAGAGAGATGGAATTGCAGGGCTCCAAGTACAGGGCTAGGCAGGGGAACGAATTGAATTGCTTTTTGAATGGACCTTGATCATTTGAAATATCTCCTTAAGTGCTAAACTATTCATAATTCAAAATTACCATACAATCCTAAACAGTTTACCATCATTTATTTCCAGTTTCTAGAATAAATTCATTGTAGTTCATTGCACAAGAGGCCATTCAGTTTATCATGTCAATGGCTGTGCCCTCTAGAATTACCCACTTTACGCCTACTTTGCTGCAATTTCCTCTTGCTCTTGTAAATTCCCTTTTCAAATGTATCCATTTCTCTATTAAAAATTATCATGGAATAGTGGAATGTGACAATTGTTACTTAAGCAAAATATTTTGGGAGATTAATCAATTCTTTAAAATATGGTGTTCATTAATTGGCTGCTGTTCTTAAACTGCTACGATTAGAAAACAGTTTTATTTTGCTCTATTGTCCAGAATACAAAGGACTTTCAGCATTTGGAATTTTTGATTTTGGTGCAACCCAAGCTACACTAGCTTTGAAAAGAACATGGTGGCTCAGTGGTTAGCACTGCTGCCTCAGAGTGCCAGAGGCCTGGGTTTGATTCCACTCTTGGGTGACTGTGGAGTTCGCACATTCTTCCCTTGTCTGTGTGGGTTTCCCCCCACAGTCCAAAGGTGTGCAGGTTAAGTGGATTGGCCATGGTGAATTGCCCATAGTGTCCAGGGTTGTTTAAGTTAGGCATGTTAGACATGGGGAAAATGCAGGAGAGGGATGGTCTGGACTTATTGGGCTGGATGGCCTGTTTCCACACTGGAGGGATTCAATTCTATGAAATTTTCTCTCTCAAGAATCTGCTTGAATTTATTTGTATGTCACCAAACCCAAAAACTGCCATAAACCAGCACAGTATTTTATAGGATTTCTTTTAAAGAAATCTTTTGCATTAAGAAGTATTATTATGATGTATTCATGAATGGTAACTTGCTGGAGTTTTAATAATACACATGATGAATGGTTTCTCACAAAAAGAAGCATTTTTAATAAGACTCTAGCCTGATGTTATAACTCAATTTTAAATTGAACATGACGTTAAGTCCTCTGTACAAATCAGTTTGTTAAATACACGGCTGTATGGTAGTCAGTTTCTTAGTAAATTGACAACAATTATACAGTTTTTACAACACATATTGTCGCATCTTTGCACCTAAAAAGGCAAGATTCATTTTTAGAACTATCCCCAACCCACTCTTTAACAGGCCTGCAAATGGGCACAGTTAGTGAAAAACCACAGTGCTGATTAATTTACTCAGGTGTATGTTTTGTAGGTGGAGTCAGCTTCTATTGCAATGCTTTTAAATTTGAGAAAAAAAATCACCCAAACGCAACCTGTGCTTGGTGCTCTACGTTCTTTTGCATTGGTTTAGCCAATTTTCATTGAGTTATACTGAACAAACTATTGGAAACTCCAACACCCAAAGGTTTAAAATTCTTGATATTTAGGATGTTTTGTAGTTATTATTTACTATGGTTATGCAAAACAACTAGTTTCATTTATTAAGCATCTTCAATGTATACTTAACGAAGAACACATGGAGAACTGAATTTATTGGGGAATTAATGCTCAAATATGAAGAGTGGAATTTGGAGTGGAATCTGTAGTTTGATCGAAAAGACTGGCCTCTTTTTTTTTAGTTGGAGAGAGAACTGAAGAAATGAAGGGCTCTACGGAGGGATCACCTGACATAAGAACATAAAAGAACATAAGAACTGGGAGCAGGAGTAGGCCATCCGGCCCTTCGATAAGATCATGGCTGATCTTTTTGTGGACTCAGATCCACTTACCCGCGCTCTCACCGTATCCCTTAATTCCTTTATTTTTCAAAAAAAATCTACCTTAGCTTTAAAAATGTTTACTGAAGTAGCGTCAACTACTTCACTGGGCAAGGAATTCCATAGATTAACAACCCTCTGGGTGAAGAAGTTCCTTCTCAGTTCAGTCCTAAATCTGCTCCCTCTAATCTTGAGGCTATGCCCTCTTGTCCTAGCTTCACCTGCCAGTGGTAACATCCTCTCTACTTATATCTTATCTATTCCCTTCATAATTTTATATGTTTCTATAAGATCCCCCCTCAATCTTCTGAATTCCAATGAATATAATCCCAATCTACTCAGTCGGTCCTCATAAGCCAACCCCCTCAACTCCGGAATCAACCTAATGAACCTCCTCTGCACCCCCTCCAGTGCCAGTATATCCTTTTTCAAGTAAGGAGACCAAAACTGCACACAATACTCCAGGTGTGGCCTCACCAGCACCCTGTACAGCTGCAACATAACCTCTCTGCTTTTAAACTCAATCCCTTTAGCAATGAAGGACAAAATTCCATTTGCCTTCCTAATTACTTGTTGTACCTGCAGACCAACCTTCTGTGATTCATGCACAAGGACACCCAGGTCCCTCTGCATAGCAGCATGCTGCAACTTTTTACCATTCAAGTAATAATCCTTTTTGCTATTACTCCTACCAAAATGTATGACTTCACATTTATTTACATTGTATTCCATCTGCCAGACCTTTGCCCACTCACTCAATGTATCTATGTTTCTCTGTAAGGTTTCACAGTCCTCTGCACACTTTGCTCTGCCACTCATCTTCGTGTCATCTGCAAACTTTGACACCTTACACGTGGTCCGCAACTCCAAATCATCTATATAAATTGTAAATAATTGTGGTCCCAACACCGATCCCTGAGGCACACCGCTAGTCACTGATTGCCAGCCAGAATAGCACTCATTTATCCCCACTCTTTGCTTCCTGTTAGTCAACCAATCCTCTATCCATTCTAATACTTTACCCCTAATGCCATGCATCCTTATCTTATACAGCAGCCTCTTGTGCGGCACCTTGTCGAAGGCCTTTTGGAAATCCAGGTACACCACATCCACTGGGTCCCCATTGTCCGCCTTGCTCGTAATGGCTTCATAGAATTCCAAAAGATTTGTCAAGCATGACCTGCCCTTCATGACCCCATGCTGCGTCTGCCCAACGGGACAATTTCTATCGAGATGCCTTGCTATTTCTTCCTTGATAATAGGCTCAAGCATTTTCCCCACTACAGAGGTTAAGCTAACCGGTCTACAATTCCCCACCTTTTGTCTACCTCCTTTTTTAAACAGTGGCGTCACATTTGCTGTTTTCCAATCTGCTGGGACTGCCCAAGAGTCCAGTGAATTTTGGAAAATTACCGCCAGTGCACCTGCTATTTCTCCCGCCATCTCTTTTAGTACCCTGGGATGCATTCCATCAGGGCCAGGAGACTTATCAATCCTTAGCTCAATCCTGACAATAGAGCTGAAGGCTGGGTCTCGGTGGGATTAAAGGAGGGGTTGCCAGATGAATGAAGGGTGCTGAATTTAATAGAAATTTGAATAAAGTAAGGCCACAGAGGGATTTAGACACAAAAATCTGAAATGCATTGGGGAGCTGCTACACATCACCAAGAATGAATGTGGATGAGCAAATGTGGTGCAAGACAGCACCATAGGTTTTGCTAGGTTTGCACAATTTAGAACTTATTGCAGTCAGTTCAGGACTGGAGCACAAATATCAAGCTGACACTGTAGTGCAATACTGGCAAAATGCTGCACTGTCAGAGGTGCCATCTTTCAGATGAGACGTTAAGCTGAAATCCTAATAGCCCTCTCAGGCAAGATAAACGATCTTACGGTTATAACTTCAAAGAAGAACAAGGGAGTATTCTTGGTGTGATGGCCAATATTTCTTCCTCAACCTGCATCTCACAGATTACCTGGATATTGTCACATTGCTGTTTGTGAGAGCCTGTTGTGTGTAAATAGATGTCTTGATTCCTACCCATATTAGCATATGTACATATCAAAATGCACACTTCATTGGCCATGAAGTACTTTGAGGATAAGACCATGAAAGTTATTATATAACTACATGTTTTTTTTTTAAATGTGGGCAATCAGTTATGATTTGGGTTACTTAACCATGTTCAAACCCCACGGCATAATTTATTTTAAATTTACAGTAGATATCCATATTATTATCTAACAAATATGTAGAAAGGCTGTGGAGATCAGTTTCATGTGGTGCAGTGGTAATGTCTCTTCTTTTGAGCCAGAAGTCCTGGCTTCAAGTCCCATCAGCCTTTGAGGTTTATCATAACATCTCTGGACAGGTTGATTAGAAAATAACTGGGCTTCGCTGGCTGGGCAAGCTTTTACAGTCCATCTACTGTAGGTAATGTGAGTTGCCTTTTTGAACTGCTGCAGTCCATTTGCCAGAGGTGCACCCAAAATGCTGATTGGAAGGCAATTTCAGGATTTTTGACACAGCATACTGAAAGAATTATATTTCCAAGTCAGGATGGTGAGTAGCTTAGAGGGGAACTTGAAAGTGATTGTATTCCCATGAATTTGCTGTCCTTTGAGATGACACTAGTTCATGGGTTTGGAAGTGCATCTAAGAAGGCTTGGTGAATTTCTGTCGTGCATCTTGCTGCAATTGTATGACAGTGCTAGCTGAAATGATGTTTGTGGATGTGGGCTGCTTTGACCTGGATGGTAACAAGCTTCTCGAGTGTTGTTGGGGCTGCACTCATCCAGGCACGTGGAGAGTGTTCAATCACACTCCTGACTTGTGCCTTGTAGATGGTAGACAGGCTTTTGGGAGTCAGGAGCCCAGTTAATTGCTGCAGGATTCAAACTTCTGACCTGCTCTTGTAGCCTCAGTACTTGTAAGTCTATTCCAGCTCAGTTTCTGATCTATGATAAATCCTAGGATGTTGACATTGGAAGTTTCAGCGATGAAAGTATCAACTCCTACCTTGATTTGCCTTTCCAAAATGCAACACCTCACAAGTATCTTTATTAAACTCTATTTGCCATTTCTCGGCCCACTTCCCCAGCTCATCAAGATCCTGCTGCAATTTCTGATAACCTTCCTCACTGTCCATGATACCACCTATTTTAATGTCATCCGCAAACTTACTGATCATGCCTTGTACATTCTCATCCAAATTATTGATATAGGTAACAAACAGCAATGGGTCCAGTGCCGACCTCTGAGGCACACCACTAGTCACAGGCCTCCAGTCTGTCAAGTATCCTTCCAGTATTATCCTCTGCTTCCTACCATCAAGCCAACTGTGTATCCAATTTGCCAGCTCTCCCTGGATCCCATGCAATCTAATCTTCCAGAGCAGTCTACCATGTGGAACCTCATCAAAGGCCTTGCTGAAATCCATATAAACTAAGGCTACTGCCATACCATCATCAACCTTCCTGATCACTTCAGCAAGGAACTCTAACAAATTTGTGAGGCATGATCTCCCATGCACGAAGCCATGCTGACCACTCCTAATCAAACCTTGCGTGTATATCCTATCCCTCAGAATCCCCTCAAGTAACTCACCAATCACAGATGTCAGGCTTACTGGTTTATAGTTCCCAGGTTTTTCTTTGTAGTCCTTCTTGAAAAAGGGCACAATATTCGCTACTCTCCACTCTTCCAGGACCTCAACCGTGGCTAATGATGACACAAATATATCAGCCAGGGCCCCTGCAATTTCTTCTCTAGCCCCTTGTAGGATTCTTGGATATATCTGGTCAGGACCAGGAGATTTATCTAACTTCATGCATTCTAACATGTCCAATACCTTCTCTACCATGATATGGACTATCCCCAAGATATTGCCACTAACTTTGCCAAGCACCCAAGTCTTCATGTCTTTCTCCACAGTAAACACAAAGGAGAAATATTCTTTGTGAACCTTGCCCATCTCCTGCAGTTCCACACATACATGTCCACTTTGGTCCTTAAGGGATCCTATTCTCTTTCTGGTCATTCTTTTTCCTTTAATATATTGAAAGAATCTCTTTGGATTCACCTTAATCTTCTCACCCAAAGCTATCTCATGCCCCCGTCTCGCCATCCTGATTTCGTTCATCAGTAAACTCCTGTATCCCTTATATACCTCCAGGGATTCCCTTGATCCCATCTGCCTGCATCTGAGCCATGCCTCCTTTTTTCTGGTGAAAACCTCACTATATCTTGTCATCCAGGGTTCCCTACTCCTGCCAACCATGCCCGTCACCCTCACAGGAATGTATAGACTTTGAATTCTAGATATCACACGTTTAAAGGCCTCCCACTTGCTGGAGGTTCCTTTGCCTGCAAACAAACTACTCTAATCAACCCCTGCAACTCCTGTCTAATATTCACCTTGCCCCAGTTTTGGACTTGAACCTGTGGGCCAGTTTTGTCGCTCTCCATAACTGTTTTAAAATTAACAGAACTGTGATCACTGGTCCCAAAGTGCTCCCCCACTGTCATCTCAGTCACTTTTCCTGCCCTATTTCCCAAGAGTAAGTCAAGTTTTGGCCCTTCTTGAGTAGGACCCTCTATATACTGCTTGAGGAAACTTTCCTGAACACATTTAACAAATTCTGCCCCATCTTAGCCCTTAACACTATGGCAGTCCCGGTCTATGTTAGGAAAATTAAAATCCCCCACTACACAACACTATTGCTCCTGCAAGTCTCCCCAATCTCCCTGCATATTTGTTCCTCTAATTCCTGTTGACTATATTGGGAGCCTGTCGTACAACCTAATAAAGTCACCATCCCCTTCTTATCTCTCAGCTCCACCCACAAAGCCACACTGGATGATCCCTCAGTTATTTCATCTCTGATTATGCTGTGATACTCCCCTTAATCAAAAATGCCACTCCCCCTCCCATCTTTCCATTACCTCTGTCCTGCCTAAAGCACCTGTACCCTGGCACATTGAGCTGCCAGTCCTGTCCCTCCCTTAGCCATGTTTCTGTAACGGCTATAGTCCCAAGTACAGACCCAAGTACCTATCCACACCCTGAGTTTATCGACCTTACCTGTCAGCCCTCTTGCATTGAAATAGATGCAATTTAATCCAACAGGCATGCGTCGCTCCCTGTTCTGTTCCATACTGACCTGTCCCTTCAACCTGCTATTTCTGATTACTGTATCTCCTTCCAGCCTTGCACTTGCCTCCCTGCTGTTGAGGATCCCACCACCCCCCCACCTCCCTGCCAATCTAGTTTAAAACCTCCCTTGTAGTACCAGCAAATCTACCCACCTAGATATAGGTCACCCTCCAGTTGAGGTGCAACCCATCCCTCTTGAATAGGCCACTTCTTCCCCAGAAAAGATTCCAATGATCCAGGAATCTGAATCCCTGCCGCCTGCACCAAGTCTTTAGCCGCTCATTCATCTGCCATATGCTCCTGTTCTTTCTCTCACTGGTATGTGGCACTGGAAGTAATCCAGAGATTACCACCGCCAAGGTTCTGGTTTTTAACATTTTTTTACACTTCTGTAAATTGCTCTTTATTAGTTACTGCATTTCTATGCAGATATCCACGAGCTATAGGAACGTTTCTTACAAGTTTCATCTAAAATTGTTATCCTATATAATGGTCAACCTGAGACAAATGCTATCTACACAGAAAGTCAGTTTCATAATCATTTATGAACAGGTTCAATGGTACATTAGCAATTCAGATTTGTACTGCCATTCACAATCAATTCCAAAGACAATATTAGATGTAGGCATCACTATCTTCTCAACTGCAGATGTATTGGAAATTTTAAGATACAATGATAGGTTTTTGTGATGACTTTCCAGGCATGTAATAAGTAGCAGCCTAAATGCCAAAGTATTAGCATCAAGGGGCGGAGGTATTAACATTTATTCTCAAATTCTGATATAAATTTGTCTTGGTGATACATCGTAGCTGTTGGTGGACTAACTGAGCAGGGCTGCTTTTATTAGATTTACACTATCAGAACCTATTCAGGTGTAATTTCTGGAATATGCTACAGCTTTTCCCTTTTGATCTGCTGTGGGGAGATGAAGCCACTTTAAAAACCTCCCCACTATCTGGAATATAGGGTATTACCCAAATAAGTGGAAACCCAGTAAGATCAGGATCCTCATCAGAGCTCTGCCACTCTTTGGGATGGGGTGGGGGGCAAGTAAAATTCATCTTTCCATCCTCTCCAATATAGGTATTTTAGTTATTTTTCTGTGTGTAATTTAATTATCTGTATGTTATTTCTACAATGCTGTGTTTCTTTGTCAGTAATATAGCAGCACTATATCAATGGGAGTTGACCAGAATTAGAACTCATTTACATGGTGTCTATCGCATCTCCCCAAATATCCCCCAAACTACCTTTGCAGTATAGCTACTGTTGTTACGAAGGTAAATGCACAGCCAATTTGTATGCAGCGTGATACAAAAAAGCAGCAAATGAGATTCAAGTGTGTTGATTAAGGAAAGATTATTGGCCACTGCATCAGTTGTACATTTGCATCAATCTTGACTATCACATGACATTTCAATTTCAACGTGTCATTTGTCCAAAGCACATCTAATAACAAAACAATTCTTCAGTATTGCACTGGAGTGTTGGCCTAGGTCAAATGCTTGATTTTAGTTGTTGGCATTCAACAAATAAACATTTACTTTTGAGGCTAGAGACCTAGCAACTGAGTCAGACTACTGTTAATAAGATTGATAAAGATTGAACTGAATCAAATTGACGGTGAGTTAATCCTGTAGAAGCGTAGAAAATGCCTTGATCACCGGTGCTTCAAATGATGATCGTCTGGGCTGAACGGTAGAATTCTGGTGGATATGTAGATGATGCTAATACCAATACGTGCCAAGAAGATTCTGCTGAAAATAGGTCAAGATATTCAAGATGGTTGAGTTTTTCTTTCTACCTCTGATATGTGCTTGCTCTTTTCTTTGATTGTGCAATTAGTATGGCAAATGGAATGGTAAAATTAAAGCCTAGATAAAGACTTTATAGTCTTTGTAATGCTTCCTTTGACTACCAAAAGGGTGCATTCAAGCCTAAGTCCCCAGAAAAAGTTTATGTTGGCTACATATCCAACACAACTCTGTGACTGTCTCAGTTTGCTGTAGATGTTTGGCAGGCCAGCTTAACTGAGCTCCTCCATGTTTGATATTTTGTCCTGCCTTCTGATCTTCAGAAGACATTTCAAGTGAAAGGGGTTGAGTTTCTTGGCATGACACTGGTAGACAGTCCAAATCTCTCACGCACAGAGCTGACAGGGCAGGCCTAGGCTCTATAGACTTATAGCTTAATAGGCAGACTTATGGCTCTTCATTTTATAGACTGATTTTCATAGTCTGCTGAAGGCCAGACTTATTTTGACAATCATCCTCCTTGTTCCAGATCTACTTTATCCCGCAACTTCCTATTCCAATCTACTTGTGCCAAGTCCCTTCTTAAATCATTGGAATGAGCTCTCCTCTATTGAGCACTTTTGCTTCCAATACTTTCTGTCTCTTTTCGCATCCACTTTATGCTGAATCAGATTAGCAGAGCTCAACCCACAGCCCACCAGAGACTTTCATCTGGCTTGACATCGACTTTAATTTATAGCACACTCAGAGATACTTGCAAGGAGCTGTTCCTCTCAATAGAGACTCTTTTCTGTCCCGTGTGTGATTCCACAAGCTTCCTGGTGAACATATCAGCAGAAAGTGCAGAAAAGAATCTGCATGTGATTGGAGAAGCTTGGAGCTCCAGCTAGCTGGAAAAAGATGGCCCACTTTCATTTCAATGTTTGCTGGTGAGGTAATAGTGCAGCCATAAAGTTTTGGATCCCAAAGCCCTGTTGATTCTTTTCTTGAAATTAAAGGGGGCAAAGTAAGACACACAGTGAAATGCAGTGAGAGAGATTGGGGAAGGTGGGAAAGAGAGAGAGAAAGGGGTGAGAGATAGAAGAAAAAAGTCGAGACTGGGGGCCAGGGAAAGGAGAAAGGAAAAGCAGGCCGACAGAGGAAAAAAATCCAGGCTGGAAGTCAACTCGTCAACCTTAATGTGAACTGCACCAAGGCCAGCTTGGAATGTGTCCCACTAGAGGCAACTCAAGGCTAATGTTAGTTAAAGCTAACTGCTCAGCCAGATCCCAGTGGCCACCCTCTTTCGTAGTGATCGTAAATTGGGGCTGACTCTTTTTCTCATTCTTTCACTGCTTCTCGACCAAAAGGGCAAAAATTGACGTTATTATTTAGTTTCATTGCTCAGCACTTTTTAATGGCTATATTTACTATTACTCATTTCAATTACCAATGTGTTGCTTTTGAATTTTTTTTGATTAAGTTCATGATTACAGTTGTGAACACCCCTCCTCCCCTAAGGAAGAACTGCTTATTAGGCAAGAGACACAATGGTTAAAAAAAATTTTCCACTACAATGAAAAATTCTTATCTTTGTTATCTTTGCTACAATTTTTTTTAGCTCCCTTCTTCCACCACCTGCCAAATTAGTTCAAACTCTCCCCAAATTGCACATAATATATGTACAATATGTAACTTACAGCAAATAACTTACCATCCCACCAGCATCCACACCCAAAGGATCATTAGTCACTATTTTCGCCACCTCCAGCAGATTGCCACTACCAGAAACACACTCCCCTCCCCGGTCCCCAACACCTCATTTTTACTATGGACGTCCAGTCCCTATCCACCTGTATTCCCCATGCTGATGGCCTAAAGGCCCTCCGCTTCTTCCTGTCCCACAGAACGGACCAATCCCCCTCCACCGACACTCTCATCCGCCTAGCCGAACTTGTCCTCACCCTCAACAACTTTTCTTTCAATTCCTCCCACTTCCTACA
>JAHRHZ010000099.1:14643687-14819861 GCA_024137785.1 Ginglymostoma cirratum
GAAGGGTTTAGGCCTGAAACGTCAAGTTTTCCTGCTCCTATGATGCTGCTTGACCTGCTGTGTTCATCCAGCCCCATGCTTGTTATCTCGGATTCTCCAGCATCTGCAGTACCTTTTATCTCTGATACAATTTTAACCCCTCCCCTCCCTTGTCAGCCTTCCACAAGGACCATTCCCTCTGGGATTTTTCAATAGCCACAGTGAAGCAGTATAGTATCTTGCTAAACTATATAATAGTGCAGGTTGAGTGCATCATTAACATTGCATTATCATTGCTACAACAATTACCGATAAAATGTTAACACGTCCGTAAATACCATTTATTTCCATCATTGTAATGTATTCGGGAACAATGAATATGTTTCTAATGAGCATAGATACATTCTGGATTTAGAAATGTTGGAGGCATTGATGATCTCTCATGTTACTGGGTTTAATTTTCTTTCTTGCTTTCTCTTATTTCGAAGGTCCTTTGGAATCAAGAGATAAGCTAGACTGCGCCATAGGCATTGTCATCCCCATTCTTAATGCTGCTTTATGACCAAAGGCTATAAATCAGCATTTGATGAAAGCCATTTTATTTTCCTGTATTCTGGGGTCTAATATGACAACAAATTCTTCACTTCAAAACAACAGCCTGGAAATTTGATAGTAACTATTCTCAGTATACTGACATAAAACAGAGAGCGTACCTGTCTGCCTGTGCCGTACAGGAAGAGCAGCACCTACTGAATTGGGCTAATCCATAGGTATCTAGGGCACACTCTAGATGTAGTAAAAACATTCAACAGAATAAGGAACATTTGCTTGCTTTAGAAGCCTTTTCAGAAGCTTGTCTGTCCCAGCAAGGACCTTGCAGCGGTGCTTCTTAAAAGGGTCATCGAGTTAATAGTTATTTGCTGGCTGGCCTTCTTGTGCCTGAAATTGAAATCCGCGTCTGTTGTGTTTTGTTTAGGAGATAATACCTACAGTGGGGCCTCAGGCAGTACTACTCACAAGTGCACTTCATCAGAGAGCAAAATGCAAAGTGCTGGCATGCCACAAAGAAGGATCTTACTGGGCTGTGTGAGATGATATAGCCATTACTGGAGTCTCAAACCCTAGATCTGCCCTGTGGCTGTCAAAGTCACAGAGACCTTCAATTTTATTTACACTACAGAACAACTTCAGGGAGGCAGAGGAGTGGTAATGTCACTGGACTAGCAATCCAGAGTTCCCAGGATAAAGTTTTGGGTACATGGGATCAAATCCCACCAAGGCAAATGGTGAAATTTGAATTCAAGAAAAATTTGGAATTTAAAAGCTGGCCAAATGGTGACCATGTAATGACTGCCAATTCTCACAAATACCTACCTGGTTCACTAATGTCCTTTGCAGAAGGAAATCCGTCATCCTGACTTGGTTTGTCCTATATGTGACTCCAGGCCCACAGCAATGGGGTTGACTCTTAACTGCTCTCTGAAATGGCCTACAAAGCCATACTATTCAAGGACAATTAAGGATGGGTAACAAATCCTAGCCCAGCCGGTGATACCCATATTCCAGGAATGAGTGAACAAGAGGCTGCAGAGGGTCACTCAGTTTGCCTCCATTGCATCAGGGAGGTGACAAACTCAATTCGTATGAGTACATGCCCCGGTTACCTCTAAGTGGTGCTAGAGATGCCCTATTTCCCACCTGTCCCCACCTGTCCATCCCCTATAAACTGACATACAGCCATTAAGCAGCATGGGTAATGCTGCGTGCACATCGCATGTGAACTCTATGTCCAAGTAAATGGAACGTGCAGACCACCCCAGCTCCTGTAGCTCAGTCACGGCACCCTTTTCCAGACATGAACAGATCTCTAAGCCAACCTAACACCTTGTTCGATGAGTGAACACAAGTTGACAGAGAAGCCTGAGATTCTAATCCCTGTCATTATTATTGGGTTGTGGGCACTGTACTCATTGTAGTTCCGGGTCACTATCCAATAATAACAGTAGAGTGTGATGTGATTCAATTTATGTTTTTACTAGGCGGTGTCACAACAAATTTAGAATATCCCACACTAACTCTGTATTATGGCTTCAGGTGATGGACAGGTGGACTTTGAAGAGTTTGTGACGTTGCTTGGACCTAAACTGTCATCAGCTGCAATTCCAGAAAAGTTCCATGGAACCGAATTTGATAATGTTTTTTGGAAGGTAAGACGTCAGGAGAACCATGTCAACCTAAGTACCACAACATCGTGCAACTGAGAAAAATGCCCCCGGAACTTAATTTGCTCTCATAGCTATGCATTTATTTTTCCACACTTTGCCTGAAAATACACTGTGGGTTACTAAGACAAAATTCACTTGCAGTCATTGGTTTAGCAAGTTAAGGATCTCTATGTTTCTGCTTTATTATTGTGCAACATTTCCATCATTTTTCTTAGTGTGTTTGAATGTTTCCATAGAGGTGTCCTGCTCATGTTTGGACTAAATGAGCCATAGCTCTAATCTTTTGTGAAGATAGTGGCCCCAGGCCCGGCCCAAAAGTCAGGATGACCGTACCCACAATGATCCAGAAAGCCAGATTTCATGGTTATCAAGCTGCTAACTCTCCCAATTTGTGTCTTCTGGCCACAAGTGATGAAGCCCCACCTTCAAGAGCTGTTGACTAATCAGATGGCAAGCACCTCTTCAGTCCCAGCAGCGCCACCTGCAGTGGTGGCCATTGCTGACACTGCAGGCAGTCCCCTCAGGAAGAACAGCAATGGAGTCTGGATCCCATGGAAAGGCTTCACCTGGTGAGTGGACCATGTTTTGGACCACAAGGCATTAACATACATGGGTGACAACACTTATTGGATAAGCCCAAACAAGAGGACCCCAAATAGAACCCACAGCCAAGCCAGGAGGGTTTACTAGGTGGCCTCTCCATATAACATGGCAGTAGAACGATCACGTAAGGGCTTCAGTTGTCTGAAGGATGGGCAGGCCATTCAACACAACTGGTACCATTGTGCCAGAGGTGGGTAGGCAGTGGACACAATGCTCCTGCCTCCCAGTGTACTCCTAGAGGAAACATAAAACTCAGGGCCCTTTCTCCCAAGGGTCAACTTTGTACTCTCTCTTCCCAACTACATACAACCTTCCGTCGGCAGTCCACAACTCAGGTATTGATTCATTCAAGATGTGGGTAATGACTTATCACCTGAACCTTGATGGAATGGCTGGTAGAGCCTGCAAATGCATGAATAGCAAGATTAAGATTGCTGTGATCAATTCCACATTGTACCAAGGGAGCAGCTTGCATCTGGTAAAATTGAGGCTGCATATCACTGTTGAATTTAAAGCATGACAACAGTGAGGGAGACAGCTCAGTAAACAGCAGTGAATTATATACTGGCTGCTCTGTATGATATCTCCTGCTCATACTGAAAAGCTTGCAATATTCTCATGCTGAGACAGGTCCAAGATCACATCTCTGTCATGTTACAGATGCTTTGCATGTTGTTCTTCACTGGGTGGAGCTGTGCAACTCCGGCAAAAATCTCTTAACAACTCAAAGGCCCTTGAACCATTTCTGTTCTCCTTCCTCCTCCCTAATGTTCAGCACAGAGAGATTTGCTCCTTTACCCAGCTGTCATCACCTGAAAAACAGAGGTAATAAATACATCCTGATCTGCTCACTAGTCAAGCTTATTCTACAGCCTTTGCTCATCCGAATCCAGTGAGAAATGAAGTGAATGTACTGTGAGAATTAAATAAATTATGAGTCACTTTCTGCTTCTACTGCTGTTCAACGAATAATAACCAGAAAAGGTCAGAAACGTGTATTCCTTCGAGTAATCTGGATCTTATTCTTCTTGTCCTGAAGGCAGGTACAACCCATAATGACACAATCTCCAGAGTGGGTAGGGGAAGGAAGCAGATGCTGAATCCACTGCACTGCAGAACAGGGTTCAATCCCTGTTTTGATGTCAACAATCTGATCCAGACCAGGCAACTGAACCCACTGTCTCCGCGAAGAGTCTGAGTTGCTGTGCCAACATGGATTGCTATATGCAAGTTGTAGTCTGGACAGTAAGGGTAAAGGTTCCGATTTCTTTCCATCAAATGACTGACCAGGAGGAATCATTCCCACTCTCACCCTTGCCATTTGAGCTGTGTTGGAAAAAATTACAAGTTCACATTCAACCTGTTTGGCCACATTATGAATGAACATCCCTTAGCCATCAAGTCTCAGAGTAAGACTTGAACCTAGAGTTTCTGACTCAGTGACAGAGACAGTACTAATGTGCCACAGGTCCTCAATCCTGAATGCCTGGGTAGAAACTATTACTCTTCCCATTAAAGTCAATGAAGAAATTCACAAGAAAATAACACATGACCCAACATACAAAGAATTAAATTCCCAAACAGTATCAAAATGAATCCTTAACCTAAATTACTCCAGTTCAGGTTAAAGTTGCTGAGTTGCTCAGTTTTGACTTTGTTTAGTTGTTTAAGGTTCAAAAACAAAGTTGCTGGAGAAGCTCAGCAGGTCTGGCAGCACCTGTGAAGGGAAAAACAGAGTAAACGTTTTGGGTCTGGTGACCCTTCCTCATGAGCTTCTCCAGCAACTTTGTTCTTGTTCCTGATTTACAGCATCCGCAGTTCTTTCAGTTTTCGTTTAAGGTTCATGTCATCCTTCACTTCTAAATAGTATTTGCTTTCTGTACAGAAGTAGATAAAAACATACCTCTGACTTTATCCAATCGTGTTAATTACAGCTGACCAGCTGCAGCACCAACAAATCGCTGAATGACTCCTCTTCTTGGAACTGCAAAATAAGGTGGAAGGGTGTTTCTGGAGAGAAATCAGAGTGAATGTTTCGTCAAAAGAAGGGTCACTGGACCCAAAACATTAACTCTGATTTCTCTCCACAGATGCTGCCAGACCCACTGAGACTTCCCAGCAATTCCTGTTTTTGTTTCAGATTTCCAGCATCTGCAGTTCTTATGGTTTTTTGTTTAGTAGAAAAGTGTTTATCAAGTGTCTGTATAGTACTTATCTTAAGGAGTGCAGGGGAGAAAAAGCTACGCCCGACTTCCAACAATATTCAGTCTGGCAGTCTAGCACATATTTAAATTTAGCAATTTTTTTCAGTCTTACAATATAATGCTGGGAGGCATCCATAAGGTACTAATGACTGGTTATTGAATGAAAGCAGGGATGATGTTTTCTGTAGAAATGCAGCAGCTAGTCGAACTTAATAAGTACACACAAATTTAATGTGATTACCATCAGATAATCCGTTCTAATGATGTTGATTGAGCAACACTTATCAACCAGGACACAGGGGAGAATTGCTCTCCTTTTTTTTTGAAATAATGCTAGATCTATGAATTCATACTGTCTGACAGAGGAACACATGAATGCAGGACATGGAATTTAGGAGCAGGAGTAGGCCATTCAGCCCCTGAGAGTGCTACCCACTGAGTCATAGTTGATATTTTTAACAAACAATGTGATTGTTAAACCCACAAGACAGTTCTTCTGTAAGCGAGTCAGCTCAACCTTTTGTGTTAGGAGCATACAAATACATCTTGCAAACACAGATTGGCCTTGAAATTAATGCTTGCAATTGGTATTTCCAGAAATTGATTCTTACACTGTAGGAGAAGAAGTTAGTTATTCAGTAAGTTACTGGTGTCCAGTTTACACTATTCCTCAGGGCTAACATTGTATAGAAAGTGGTGGTAAAGTTAGGACAATAGGTAAAAATATGAGTAAATATGCAATTGAATAAAATCCTTAAGTAGTTAATTAGAATACATTGAGGAAGACAGGGCAGTTGATGTTTGACAGCTGTAGCATGTGGAAGCTCCTGGATGCCAGATTGTTCCAGGGAAGACATGGGTCTTTTCTCAGACTGACCAAATACAACAAGTGGTTTGCCAAGGGATTGGTGTAGGAACATCAACTGGTCACAATTTATATGAATAATGAAGGGAGAGAAGGCGTAGTTGCCAAATTTGCTGATGACCCAAAGATAGGTCGGAAAGTAAGTTGTGACGAGGATATAGGCTAAGAGATTTGGATAGGTTAATTGAATGGGTAATGATCTGGCAAACGGAGGGTACTGTGGAGAAAATGCAAAGTTGTCCATTTTGGCAAGAATAATAAAGAATCATCGTAATGAAATGATAAGATATCACAAGGCTCTGAAATGCGAGAGATGTGTGCGTTTCTGTCTTACAAATCACAAAAGATTAGTATGCAAGTAATTAGGAAACCCAATGGAATGTTATAATTTATCACAAGAGGAATTGAATACAAAAGTAGCGATATTATGCTTCAGTTATACAAGACACTGATGAGACCACATCTGGAGTACTGCGTACAGCTTTGGTCATCTTATTTAAGGAAAGAGAAGGTTTACCAAAATAATACTGGAATAGGTGGGATATCTTATGAAAGTTGCCTTATGAGGAAAGAATAGGTAGGCTAGGCTTGTATCCACTGGATTAAGAAGAGTAAGAGATGACTTGATTGAAATATATAAGATCCTGAAGGGTATTGACATAGTGGATGGGGAGACAATGTTTCCTCTTACACAATCTTTAAATGGTCACTGTTTAAGAATCACTCGTCATCCATTTACAACCGAAATGAGGTAAAGTTTTTTCCAGTTAGAGGGTTATGATACTTTGGAACTCTCTCCCTGAAAAGCACAGACCTGAAATATTTTTGATATTTAATACTTATTTAAGATTATTTAACAAGAAGTTGAAAAATGATCAGGGTAGTTTGCAATATAGATTTGAAGTTACAATCCAATCAGCCATGATCTTAATGAATGGCAAAATAGGCTCAAGGGTTCAATTGGCCTATACCTGCTCCTAATTCATATGTAGGATAAATTACCCAATAAAAGCCTTAACCTATTCATTTTAACACTTTATTAAAGAATAATCTTGAGAGCCACCATCCATATCTAGTAGATTGTTGGGTGCTGAAATTTACTTACATCACATTCATTAACTGGTCCAAACGAAACCATTTTTTAAACAACCAAAGGGAAGTGCACCATTGAGAGTTTGACATAATCTCTTCTTACAAATTCATTGAAGAATTTAGACAACTAACTCAAGAACTAACATTTCTTTGCTCTTTATGGAAACACAATTAGCAGCATTTAATGCTGAACATATGGTGGGTAATTAGGACAATTTGCGATTAGCCCACGTACTCCAACTAAGAGATGCAAAACTGCCTGAACCTTATCCACGGGCTTTACTTGACTGATTTGAATATTTAGTGTAATGTAGAAAAATGGGAAGTTCATAAAATCAAGGGGGGACAGTACCCATAAATGAAACTTGTATATAACGTTATGAATAGCGCAATTGTATTAGGTTGTACTCCCAAACACGTTGCCTGCTGAGCTCATGATAAGGGGAACTTTGGATCAGTAATATGTACAAAGCAGCACTTAGTTGATCATAAGACTCAAAATATGCACATCATGCCTTCAATAGCTAACAATGCTACCTCTAATCATGAGCTTGACGGCATAAGGTATGGGTACAAGAAAGATATTAGAGGTACAGATATATCTCTGTAGCTCTTCAGATGAACTGAATTCTCCTGTGAGTTAGACAGCTATTCGGTTTCCATGGGAAGTGATGATTGCAGTCAATCAGGCACCAGTTAAAATGTACCCTGAGGTCTATACTGACCAAAAAAAACCTTTTTTTTCTTTTCTTTTTGCTAACAAAGTGCACACCTTTGGGGAAAACACACATCCTTTGAGAGCAATGGTTTTTCAAGTGGTTTTACTTCTACATTCCATTCAGCTCGTAAAAAGTGCAATTGGAAAAAATCTTCATGAAGCACAATTTTGCAGAATTTCAGTGTTTCGAATCCAAGCAATACATCCTGAACTTCTTTCAATTGTTAACACCCAAGGGAACAAAACATTTAGAGTGCTTAGGAAGTAGTCTGCAGGCTGCGGTTCCTTTTTACCTCCAACAAGTCACAAATACAGGAATATGGATGAGGCAACTCAGTAGGGGGTCATTGTAGCCACAAGAATGGGATGAGACACATTGGTTATGATGATAGATTGGAGAAATTGCAAACTGTTTCTTTGAAGAAGAGAAGGCTGAGGACAGGTTTCCAAATCCTTCAAGGAGTTGATTAAAGCAGCTAAGGAGAAATTGTTCCAGCTTGTAAAAGGATTGAGAAACAGGGGGCACAGTTTTAAAATGTTTTGCAAAACAAGCAGACATGAAGAGAGAAAAATCATTCTCGCACAGTGAGTAATTAGGGTATGGAACGCACTGCCTGGAAGTGTGGTGCAGCCAGCTTCCATCGAAGCACTCATGAGTAGTGAATTCAGGGATGATTATTTAATAGGAACAAAGTGGAAAATTATTGGGAAAAAGCAAAGGTTCTGCAAAAAATCAAAATGCTCAGAGACATGATGGATCAAATGCCTTTCATCTGCATCTTAACAATTCTGATTCTTTGAACTGACTAGGTAATGGGGTCAGATGGAAATCTGATTTTACACTCCTCCCAATATTTGTTTCAATGAAATGCAATGTACCAATTTTACACCCAGTTACCAACAGGCAGATTAGGTTATCACAAAAATGTTGAACTCCCAGGCATGATTAAAATTCTATGCACTTCTATGAAATTATTTTGCCACTGTGTATTTTTTTGTGCACATTTATTCAGTGACTAACCGACTCAAATGCACCAGGCTATAGTTAGAGAATAGTTCAACAGGAAACCACTTCTTTATTAATGTTCATCAGTGTTGATAGCCTATATATGTGAGCATCAATCATGCCCCTGTGGTCAAATTACCCTCTTAATAGTCAATAACATGTTATAGCTGCTGTATCAATATTAATTCTGTCTCTGCATCTAAAGTACAGGAGCTCGTTGTCACCTCTTTGATCTGAAAGTACTTATATGATTGCTCACTGCATGTCATTAATTAAAAAATTGTTGAACATTAAGTAGCACTTTTAAAGCTCTCAAGGCATTTTTTTATTTGTTATTCATAGAACTGTTCTCAGTTAAATTAGGGCAGTGTATAATACAGCAAGCAGATGGAAAAGCTTTGGGAACACAAGAGGTCACTCAGATTGTCCCAACACATTATCCCAGCCAGTAGTCAAAAGTTATTTGAACTGGTACATTGATTCCTCGTGTAGGCAGAAAGGCACTGGAAGTACTTGCATATCTTAAGCAGAAGACCATTGAAGATAGAATTCATGGAGATCATCCCAAGCAGGATGGAACAATTTTGTGTTAAGGAAATAATCAATAATCTGCTCCAGCAGCTTGGTACCTCTAGAGTACTTTTATGGCCAGATCTTGGACAAGGTTTCCCAATTTGTTACAGTTCCATGTGTGATACTGCTACTCATTAAGCTCCTAGGAAGGCAGGGTTAAATCAGCTCCCCTTCAGTATTCACTTGCCCGCTCAGTTGATCGCAACAAGGTTAATTTATAAAGGATCCCTTTTCTGTTGGTATCTTTCTCCTCAACCAAATGATGAGTTAGCAAAAGAGTTTATTACTTACTAAAAACACAAAGAAATAATAACACAACACAGATACACAGTAGGTAGTAGAAAATTGTGACAGTTACATTGAATGGTTCTGATCCCATTGATGGTGGTAGTTGAGCAGTAGTCATCAACTTCAGAAATAAGGGAGGAGAACACATCCGCATCTACATCAACGGAACAGTGGTTGAGAAAGAGGAGTTCCTCGGAGTGACGATAACCAATGACCCGTCCTAGACTTCCCAAGTAGATGCGACAGTTAAGAAGGCACAACAACGCCTCTTCTTCCTCAGGCGGCTCAGGAAATTTGGCATATCCATAAGGTCCTTCACTAACTTCTACCAATGCACCATTTAAAGCACACTGTCCGGGTGCATAACAGCCTGGTACGTTAACTGCTGTGCCTAGAACAGTAAGAAACTACAGAAGATGGTGTGCACAGCCCAGACCATCGTGGAAGCTAACCTTCCATCCATGGACTCTCTATACATGGCTCGCTGCCATAGAAAGGCTGCCAACATCATCAAAGACCCATCACACCCTGATAATAACCTCCTACAACCTCTTCCATCAGGCAGCAGATGCAGAAGCCCGAACACATGCATAAGCAGGTTCAGGAACATCATCTTTCTGGGCATTATCAGACTGTTGAATGGACTTTAGCCTCAAATAATGTATCCTGTATGCCTTTAAGTCTTTTTGATCTTAGCATCCTTTGCTTGCTGTGATTTGCCTGCTAAAATTTGGCAGATGGAGTTTAACATGGATAAACGAGAGGTCATCAATTTTGATGGAAAAACAAAAAAATTCAACATTTATCTGAATAGAGAAACTTCAAAACGATTAGGAGCAGAAGATCTGTGTGGCCTTGTGCGGGAGTCACAAGAAGCTAGAAAGCAGATACAACAGGTAATAAGGAGGGCAAATGGACTTTTGTCATTAATTCAAAAGGAATTGAGTATAAAAGCAAGGTTGTGCTGTTGCTACTAAGGAATTGCGAGACCATGCTTGGAGTGCTGTGTACAGCTTTGGTCCCCTTACTTGAGGAAGCATTTAATTGCATTGGAGGCAGTTTTATAGAAAGTTCACTACATTAATTTCAGAAATGAATGTTTTGCCTTATGAGGAGAGTTTGAGCAGTTTAGGCCTATGCTTGCGGGAGTTTAACAGGATGAGGGGAGATCCTCCAGGAGGTATATAAGATACTGAAGGGGATTGACAAAATAATCACAAAGCAGATGTTTTCCTTGTGGGAAATCTAGAACAACTGGTCATAATTTAAGACTAAGAAATTGCAAATTTAAAACAGAGATGAGGAGGAATTATTTCTCTCATGAGTCTGTGGAATTCATACCCAGAGTGCAATGAATGCCAGGACACAGAATAAATTTAAGAGGGAGATGGGCAGATTTTTAATTAGTAATGAGTTAAACAATTACAATGAGCAAGCAGGCAAGTGGAGTTGAGGACAAGATGAGATCAGTCATGATCATGTTAAATAGTGGAGCAGGTTTGAGAAACTGAATTGCCTACTCTTGATCATGGTTCTTATGTCCGTCTTATGAATGGAGTAAATGTATTCAATCCCAACCCCATCCACCCATTTTGTTTATCATGAGGCTGCGAGATTCCATTTTGGCAAAATGTCAATTTTAACCACAGTTAGCCTCATTTCCCAGGGCTTGGTAATCCTTACAATTGAACAGAGCTGACATACCCACCAGCAGAACCAATCCACCAGAGGCAGTGGCACAGTGGAATAGCTGGGAGAGAGTTACCTTGGGAGGCCTCAATGTTGACTCCAAACCAAATGAGGTCTCGTGTCATCAGATCAAGCATGGACAAGAAAAGCCCCCGCTGATTACCACCTAATATGTCTCTCCCCAACCAACCCTGGCTGATGAATCAGTACTTGACCATGTTGAACATCACTCAGAAAAAAGCAGAGCACTGAAAGTGGCAAGGGCACAGAATTCCTCTGGCTGGGGGACTTCAAAATCCATCAGAAAGAGTGACTCAGTTGCTTCACTAGTGACTGAGTCCTGAAGGAGATAGCTGCTAGGTGGGGTCTCAGATAGTTGGCGAGGGAACCAATAGTTGGAACAACTTATTTGACCTTGACCTCACCAATCTGCCTGTGATTAATTACGAGGAGTGGTCACTGCATGGTCACTGGGGAAACAAAGCCCCATCATCCCACCACCTCCCTCCACCATCCAACTGACAGCTACTCTTTGCTGGCTTTTTCACATCTGAGTAATTGGGCCAATGGTGTTAGGAAGAGGCTTTCACAAGAACCTAAATTGAAACTGAAAGTTTGAGTCATCAGCGAAGTAAATGAAAGAAATAAGCACACAGGGATAATTGAGATACTTATCTGGGAGAAGAGATAGCAAAATGCCAGTCAGATTTCAGCTACATTGCAATCTATAGATCTATAGTCAATGTGCCCCTTGAGAATGAATATTCTTAATGATTCAAGGAGGTAGAAAGTTTCAGGATTCTTTACAATTTACACAAGTGGATCAAACATTAAGGAAGCCACTGGAGAAAAGAAAATCTATGTTAGAAAACCCAAGAACAAATGTGGCTTTTGGATTCATTTGGAAATAGGTCTATTTTGGATGCTAGAGTTCAATGTTTGACAGCACATCATGAAAACATTAATGATGATGGATAGTTCATCAGAACTGTTAAAAGATTCAGTGATAAATGTAAGAGGAAGAATGTTGTAGTCAGTAAATCCATTAACTTAACAAGAGATATTACCTAAACTGCTACAACCAGATCAGTCATTAGTTCATCCTGACTTCTTTTGAGGCCATTTGGCCAATCAAGCCTGCAACAACCCTCCCAGAGCATCCCACCCAGACCAACCCCAACCCTGCAACACTGCATTCCCATGGCTAATCCACCAAGTTTGCACATTCCTGGGCACAATGGACAATTTTAACATGGCCAATCCACCTAACCTGCACATCTTTGGACTATGGGAAGAAACCAGAGCACCCAGAGGAAACCCACACAGACACAGGGAGAACATGCAAACTCCACACAGACAGTCATCCAAGGCTAGAGTTTAATCCAGGTCCTTGGCACTGTGGGGCAGCAGTGCTAATCACTGAGCCACATTTATCATTCACATCTGGCACATTATTGAATACCTGAATGATCTTGCATTATCCAGTTTACATTATTTTAACCTTTACACAGCTAACCAGCCTTTAATCAGCCAAAGAACCAGTGAATGAATAAATGGATGAATGAACCTCTTTTGACAGTCAATGAAACTGCACAGCAAAATAATGAACTAAACTTTCCTGACCAACACATTTAAGATAATACAATACCATCAATAGTATTGCATAAGCGGTGTACATCTGACTCAAGGAGCCTGAGGCCAACCTGTAAATGAATGCCAGGCCTAGCCTCAATATCCTGGATTGTCCAGTGATGTCAATAGGCAGCTTGGCTTTAGGAGAGTTTACTTCATTTACAGGGCTACAATTAACATTGCCATTGGCCCTTAGTCAACCTCTCAAACTAACTGAAAATACAAAGTTCCATGCATACCAGGGGCTTGTGTTCTTAGCACCCTGCTCTAAAACAGTGAAACATGGATGACTTTAGAAAAGTGGCTGCCTCAGATGAATACTGGGTATCTCCTTTCAATGCAGAGTGCTGAATGTGGAGGTACACTAGAATGCAGGGATTGCAAGTGTGTTTACCATTGAGCCAGCAGCATTGCTGTTGGCAGGGTCATGAGTTGAATGCATGATGACTGCACCCCCAAAGAGATACACTATAGTGAGCCATCTATGGCCACAAGACTGAAGGGTCATGGACATCTGTGTTACCAAGACATCTGTAGGTGAGACCTGGAGTTGACTGGGAAGCACAAATTCATTAGATGTTCTCACTGCTGATTGGAGCATGGAGATGATTATCAGGGTGAGAAGGTTAACCATTCACCTTCCTGCACAGAAATTAATTCCTATTGCTGATAAGGATCAGGAAGCACACAGCAGAGTTAGCCTTTAGTATTCTTTTGTATCCTGGGGTGGGAGACCTTATTTGGTTTTGATCTTCATTCTTTATCTGGCTCTACCCATTCAACTGAGATTGGGTGGCCAGTGTATAGCCGTCCATAGAATACAATCACGTCCTATTGTTTCATTGTACCATATTTAAACACATTAATTGTTTACAGTGTTATAATGATACTTTAATGTAGAAATAACACAGTGATATGATGTTTGACAGCAACATTAATCCAGCCATTGTTACTGTTTTTATTCAGATAAAAACCACAAACTATGTCTTGGTTTAAAATTATAGCAAACCATAGCATAATAGTATATGTAAAAATAAATGTCTTTCTAAAAATTAAACTAAAATACAAGTTCAGCTTACCAGCCAGGATGTATTCACTTATGTATAAGTGAATAAGTGCTCAAAATTTTTAGATGAGTGAAGAAAGGCAAGAGACTCAACAAAGATTCCAGTTCCAGGTACAGTAAAGTAACTTATTGGCTAACCACAGCGTGCCATTGGAACAGAGAAATTATCATTGTTGTTGCTACCAGTATAATCAGTATCATTATATAACAATGTCATAATCTAGGATTATCAACTTGCTGTGTTTGATTTGTGCTGCAGTGCGATATGCAAAGGATGACAGTGGAAGAGTTGAAGAGACTCCTTTATGAGGCATTCTGTGAACATTTGTCAATGAAGGACATAGAAAATATAATCATGACAGAAGAAGCAGGCCATGTTGTAAACCCAGAAGAATGTCCTGTTGACATTGACAGTAAGTCCTGTATAACACTGTACAATCTGTTTCTGCCTTCCAGTAAATCTCTACGCCAGTCATAAATCCACCAAGTGCGTCTGAATGAATGTCACGTTCTCTGACAAATGGATGAACACTTTTCAGTAAGAAGAGAAAATGCTGAAAATGCTCATCAGGTCTGGCAGTATCTGCAGAGAGTGAAACAGAGCTAGCAGGCTGGATTTTAATACTTGGCCTGCCAGAAATGAAGGTTCAGAAACACCATAGCAAAACCACAAGGCGCTGTTTCCAACACACTGTGGAATTTTAACTTCACAGCCTACTTGTGATACTGACAAGTGGTTCTCTACCAGTAGCCGGCCCGACTGAAAGTTTCTCGTTCAGACAAAAGGTCAGCAACCTGAACCAGTACCTCTGTTTTTCTATGCACAGAATCTGCCAGAAATGCTGAATATTGCCAGCATTTTCTGCTTGTATTTCAGTTTTCCACAATCTGCAATATTTTGCTTTTGAATATTTTCCAATATGATTTCAAGTCCCACCTAAACCATTAGGATTGTGTACACTATAACTAATAGGCGGTACCAAACGTAAACACTTCCCTTAGCCCATTTTTAAATTTCATCCACTTGATTCTTTTGTCATGAAGTCATAGAGGTGTACAGCACAGAAATAGTCCCTTTGGTCCAACTCGTCCATGCCAACCATATCCTAATAAATTTAGTCCTATTTGCCAGCATTTGGCCCATATCCCTCTAAATCCTTCCAATTCATATACCCATCCAGATGCCTATTAAATATTGTAATTGTACCAGCCTTCACCACTTCTTCTGGCAGCTCATTCCACACATGCACCACCCTCTGCATGAAAATGTTGCCCGCTTGATCCCTTTTAAATCTTTCCCCTCTCACCTTAAACCTATGCCCTTGAGCTTTGGACTTCCCTCTCTAGAGAAAAGAACTTGTCTATTTACCCTATCCATGCCCCTCATGATTTTATAAATGTCTATAAGGTCATCCTTCAGTCTCTGACGCTCCACAGAAAATACCCCAGTCTATTTTAGCCTCTCCCTATAGCTCAAACCCTCTAACCCTGGCAACATCCTTGTAAATCATTTCTGAACCCTTTCAAATTTCACAACATCCTTCCTATTGCGGGGAGATCAGAATTGCACACATTATTCTAATAGTGGCCTAAATCAATGCACAGACCAATAAAGGCAAGCGTACCAAACACCTTCTTCACTACCCTATCTACCTGGGACTCCACTTTCAAGGAACTATGAACCTGCACTCCAAGGTCTCTTTGTTCAGCAACACTCCCCAGGACCTTACCATTAAGTGTGTAAGTCCTGCCCTGATTTGCCTTTCCAAAATGAAGCACCTCACACTTATCTAAATTAAACTCCATCTGCCACTCCTCAGCCCACTGGCCCATCTGATCAAGATCCTGTTGTTCCCTGAGGTAACCTTCTTTGCTGTCCACTACACCTCCAATTTTGGTGTCATCTGCAAATTTACATCTTCCACTCCAAGTGGTATTAGCGGAGTAACTAACTCCTGGTCCTCTGCTCCTGCTGTATCTGAGCTATGAACATTGCAAGAGTAAATGAAAGTGATACCCACTCTAATTTATCATCTCCTCAATATGGATAAGCTCGTTATGTCTGTCACTTAAACCTCAGACATAACTTGAGCCCATGTGACATGGTATACCCACATGGGTATACCAATCTTTACTAGTCTGTAGCATAATGTTGGCACTATTGAGATGTTGCAACCACACCAATATGAAACAGTGCGCTTCAAGATCAAGTATCCTTTCAAGAAAACTTTATTGTTACTATATACTTACACCAACACTAGGAGATATCACTGTGGAAATTTGTACTCAAAAATGAGAGTTGGTAGAAATCCTTTCTACATTTCTATGCTAAGCAGACAGAGAAAAAATTATTTTGAATGCCCAAGAACAAAGTGAGTGAAATTAACAGAATGCTCAACATTTCCTTCAGAACAAAGGAAAACAGAGGTTTATTGAAAGAATTAAGGTTACAGTATGCTGTCACTTAAATATTCAATCCAATTGAAATTGGGACTTGTTAATTTTGGATATTTCTGAAATGATTCCAGACTTAAGTATTATACTTAAATATGACTTTCATCAAAATAATTGGCTCATTAATGTTGCAGTAATGAGGGAAGAATTATGAGAATACCAAAAACAAATTGAAAATAATGTCTGCAAAGCCTTTAATGTTATTCTGCAAGATCAAAGCTTCACTTTCTTAGAGATTATCAGTAATACAAATTTACATGGATATAATGACAGTTTTAAATTACACAACTATTTATCTTCTTGTGGAATTTATTGTAAGGAATGTTTATTTATTGTTTCCAGTACAAGTGATAGTTCCACTGGTGATAAATATTGGCCCTATAGCAAGATGCTTTACCTTTCCTATTACCACTACATTTGAAATTTAAAACATTTTGCATGTATTGCTAATCAATATATACCCCTATATATGAGATAATGAATAAGCATAGTTATCTCTTGTTTGCCAGAGATATTTAAACCATACTTGAGTCTCACACAAAGAAAAGAAAAACTACTTTCAACTTGTATGTTGCACATGTACTTATTTGTTCTCACCAGGCAGGTTTCATCACTCCTTATCTCAGACACAATACACAGCCCAACGCAACAAGAAGTGGTGGCGGTTTTGAATGAATTGAGAGAATAACCATTTTTTGATTCTATCTGCAGCGTGTTCCACACAGCAAATCAAACAGACATGTGTCAGAAAGAGTCTCATCTGTGCGTTCGCTATCGCTTTCATCATCAGTGTAATGCTCATAGCAGCAAATCAGGTGCTGAGAAGTGGAATGAAATAAGAGCAACGTCTCGAATCAGCCTACACCTGGACAATTCTGAAAAACTGATAGACGGCAGCCCGATTGCATGGTAGTCTTACTGATTTGGGAGATCCTGAAGGAACATCCAGCCTTTACAGAACTACAAGAAATTAGATGCATGATGATGCATGGATTTTCAAATGCACGGTGATATGACAACTTTAATTTTGTGCAACTCCTACAATGTTGATGAACAGCATCCGCAAGGATATCACAAAGTGATATCACTGGATATCACTGGCAGTTTAAATGTACAGTATGCAAGACACTGTTGAATAGGCATAAGCCTATGTGGAGACTGGAGCAATTCCTATATTGGCAGATAGTGAAACCAAACGTCCTGATGTAAAAAGAGTGGAAAAAAGACTGGTGAGTGAAAGCGTTCTGAACATTGTATTCGCATTTCCACCTTAGAAAAACAGTCATGACGCCAGCTGATTATTCATTTTGCGTCAGAATCTGATCTTTCAATGGACTTCAAACAAATATAACACTTCTAATTCCGAGGCTGCTTGTCAACAAAAAAATCAAGTCAGTTAGTTAAAAAGTGAAGTTCCATGTTTTAATTTGCATTACACAACTTAACAATTTTCAACTTGATTCAACATACAAACATGTAAAGTCCATGGTTAATATTTGAACTTTGCACAAATACCATTTTAAAAATTTACTTTTGTATTGTAGGGTAACATGGACAGTTGCAGGTAGGGAAATGATCAGAAATCAATTAAACTTGTATAGATTTGAGTTTTGAATAGTATCAATGTATCCCTTTGTAATTATCCTGTATTTACTCACAAAACTATATGTCAGCAAATGTAAAGAAAATGTCTGTCCCATCAACTAGTAGATTTCAACATTAAGTACAATCGTTTTTTTACAGCAATATTACAGATGTAACCTCCTAAAATAGCAAGGGGCACAAATAAGACCATCTACCTGACTTGATAGAGAAAAGAATATTACCCTTTCCCAGATCAAGCTTTTGTGCTTCCTTTTCCAAAAATAAGTAAGACAACTTGTTTTACCTGAAACCCAGCTTTCACTCGGTCACCACATTTAAGGAGGAAATTAATGGCAATGTTAGAGGTTTGGAATCGTTCTCAATTTGTCAGAATGCAATTTCCATGCCCCTACCCTCAAGTCAACAATTTTAAAGCACTTTTACTTTTTTAGCAAAATATGCTATGAGGAAATCTAGCTTGTTGCTTTATTAAAATTGCACAGATATATTTTTGCACAGTTTACTATAGTAACTTCTATTCATTTATGGAAGAAAGAGAAACAAGTTTATGAGGTACAGGGTGATACTTCCAGCATTGGATTTTGTTGCCACTGTTGATGGTGTTTGCTATGTGAACATAAGGAACCCAAGCCAAACTGTTGGAGGTTTCAGGGTCCTAACGACTTCTAAGAAGAGAAAGGATACTTTTATTTATTACATTTAATAGACTTGATAGGAAATTATAATCTGCATTGGAAGATGGCTGACAGCCAGCAGTGTTGTGCAATATAATAAAGAGACATGGGTTAAGTGTGAGATAGCAACCTTTTCCTTCCAGAAAAACAAATCAAACATAAATAATCCAAAGTCACTCAAATGGGTAGAAATCATAGAAATGGCAGGGTAAGAAAAAATTTAAGAACAGGTAGAAAATTAATATTATACTTACAAAATACTATATTTTATCTCAACAAGACATCAAATGCTTATTTGATAAAACTGAAAGCAAAGCATAATCGCTTCAATTCTATTATTAATATTTTAATCTATTTATTATAGTCCTGACAATCTTCATATTTCATTGAAAATCTGGGGGTACACAAAAGCTAATGAAATAGCACATTACACTGTAGCAAACAACTCAGGTTACATGACAGTTAATGTTGGTGATTTAGGCTTAAGTGTGAAGATCTAGCACTGTCAATAATTTAGTGCAGTAGAATCGCCAAAAACCACGTCTCTAACCGATAGTCTTAAGTATACATAAAAAGTCATCAGCACATTTTTGATTAGGGATGTATTTCTGCAAGGTTGGTTAGCTCAGTTGACTGCACAGTTAGTCTGTGATAAAGAGTGATGCCAACAGCATGGGTTCCATTCCAACACCAGCTGAGGTTACCAAGAAGGACCATCCTGCTCAACCTTTCCCCTTCAATGAGGCATGGTAACACTTAGGTTAAACCACCAGGCAATCATCTCTCTAATGAGAGAAACCAGCTCTGTGGTCTGGTAGGACTTTGGCAACTTTGCATTGCATCTACTAAAACCAAACGTGGGGGCAAATGATGCAGTTAAAAGGAAACAAGATTTCTCAGTACCTGGTTCGATAGAGAAAAGAACATCAACCTTTCCCTGATCAAGCTTTGTACTTCAATTTCCAATAATAAGTAAGACAACTTGTTTTACCTGAAACCCAGCTTTCATTCTGTCACCACGTTTAAAGAGGAAATTAATGGCAATGTTAGAGGTTTGGAAGCATTCTCAATTTGCCAGAATGCAGTTTCCATGTCCCTACCCTCAAGTCAACAGTTTTACAGTACTTTTACTTTTTAGCCAAATGTCAAAGGACAAAGGCGTAGATTTAAGTCTTTTTAAAGCCTCAATTTAATACCTTAAATAGCAACAAGAGGAGAAATGATTTCTTGTAACAATTAAAATGTTTATCATTTTATATTCTACTAAAAGAAAAATTCAAGATAGTATTGAAAATGTCTGAAATTCCAAATGTTTCCCTTTAGTTTACCACACTTTTTATCTCAACCAGCTAGCTGTTCCATAATGTTGTGAGTTATTACATTCTTGGCAATAAAGTCGTCTGTTCCCTGGTTGTTTGGTACCATCCAGTGGATAATGTGTATTAAAGGAAGGGATTTTCAAACTGTCAGAAACTCAGAATTTTAGAGTTATAAGCACTTTCTTAACCACTGAAAAGGAATTGCATAATACATATTCATATGTGATCTCTTTCTCTGTTATTTTGGTGGCAGCATTAATGCATTACTTTGAAGAAATGAATTGCCCAGCTAAAATAGCACAGAGAGAAATCTCAGACACACACATTAATATTCCAAAGTGTAAATTCAAAGTCACTGAAATGAGGGTCCCTGTGATGTTCAAGTACTAATGTTACACAGCTAGAATAAATTGTTCCAAAGTCTTTTTTGCATCTCTCCACCAAAAACAAGCTATTATTGACAGAAGCTTTTGCTTTACAAGTTGTCTTGTGAGCAGTCCAGTTATTCAGGTTTCATGTTGCTGAGAGAATGGGATTAATTTGCTCAGAATGTGGACTACAGGTGGCTAACAGCACACAAAGCTGTTCAGCCCCGTGATGTTCCTCCTACTCACAAAGTGAAGAAGATTAGTTATCCACGATTGGCATTGTTGGGCCCTGACTTACATACAGTAACTATCCTCTGTAGTCAGTGATCTGGATTGCTTATACAGAGGATTCTGGATAAATGTAAATAACCACAGTGATGGTAACAGTCATAGTCATAGAGTTATGCAGCAGGGAAACAGATCCTTTCGTCCTATTCTTCCATGCTGACCAGATATCCTAAACTGATCTAGACCCTCTAAACCCTTCCTATTCATGTACTTATCCAGATATCATTAAATGTTCTAATTGTACCTGGCTGCGCCATTTCCTCTGGCAGCTCGTTCCATACACGCACCACCCTCTGCTTGAAAAGGTTGCCCTCAGTTCCCTGTTAAATCTTTCCCCTTTCTCTTTAAACCCCTGCCTTTAGTTTTGAACTCGCCTACCCTGGGAGAAAGACCTTGTCTATTCACCCTATCCATGCCTCTCATGATTTTCTATGAACTTCTATAATGTCACCCCTCAACCTCTGATGCTCCAGGGAAAATAGCCCCAGCCTATTCAGCCTCTCCCTGTAGCTCAAACCCTCCAATCGCAGCAACATCCTGGTAAATCTTTTCTGAACTCTATGAAGTTTAGCAACATCTTCCCTGTGGCAGGGAGACCAGGGCTGAACGTAGTATTCCAAAAGTGGCCTAAGTAATGTCCTGCACAGCTGCAACATGACATCCCAACTCCTATGCTCAATTCACCAACCAATAAAGGCAAATGTGCCTAACACCTTCTTCACTACCCTGTCTACCTGTGACTCCACTTTCAAGCACCCTGAGGTCTCTTTGTTCAGCAACACTCCCCAGGGCCCTACCATGAACTGTGTAAGCCCTGCCCTGATTTGCCTTGCCAAAATACAACACCTCACATTTATCTAAACTGAACCCCACCTGCCATTCCTCAGGCCATTGGCTCACCTGATCAAGGACCCGTTGTACTCAGAGAATAACCTTCTTCGCTGTCCACTACACAATCAGTTTTGGTGTCATCTGCAAAATTACGAACCATACCTCCTATGTTCACATCCAAACCATTTATATATAGGCAAATAAGGTCTTCCATGCCATTGTAAGTATAACACCACACATTTACGCTGGGCAGTAGACCTTAAGGTTTGCCCTAATATACTGAAATAACAGATAGAATTATTAAGGGACATGTGTGGGAGTCAGAAATTAAAGGTGAACTGTTAGATTGGTAACTTACCTTAAAGATGTTCTATTGATTGCAGCAATAGCATCTGCACTGCGTGCAATATTATCACAGTAAACTGAAAGAAGCAAACACATCCACTAAAGGCACTCGTAACTATATTACTTTCAAGTACTTATCATTTTTTGTTACTAATTTGTTAGAAGCTTTAGATATTGAAAAAAAGAGCATGTGTACATATTTTGTAAAAAAAGAGACAATTCAGATTTAGGGATAGAGCTCTAAAATTTGTTCATTCTTCCTGTGCATTAACTGGAAGAGTCAGCGACATCCATCACCTAAGGATGTGTTCTGTAATTCCAATGGCATCTACAGTGGGCTACTTACTCTGCTAAGCCACTCTAAATATTGAATAGGGATATCACAATACAGGTAATATCACAAGAGAAAGCCTAATGTAAGAACCATACTGCACCAAAGTGTGTTCCATGCAATATATTTCTTTCTCTGCATTAATAGATATAAAATACACTTTAGGAAAGTGTATGCTTTATTTGATAAAATGTTTTACATTTACCTTTGAGTAGAAAATGTGACTTAAACCATAGCACCAGTTTTTCTTCCTCCCAGCCAGGGCTATGAACATCAGTTTTTAATGTCTTTGATTTTGTATCTTGTATGTCCCCATTAATGCATAATGAATTGAAGAACTGTATCATATCAAATTATGTTAAAGTTGTGCATAAGTGTGATGTATAACTTACAATGTCAATAGTTAGTTAAGTCCTACAAATGTTCAGGTAACGGTGATTGCATACAGAAAATATACTGTCTGTGAGTAAGGCATTTCACTGTCCTATAATTCATAAAGTGTGAACTTAAATTTATATTTACAGACTTGCTGAAAATGTAAAACAAATGCTATTGTCCCCTTTTTGTAATTCCTATACAAACTACTAATCTACAAATATTTATATCACTTATGCACATCCAAAGTTCAACTTAATAGAAATGTTGTTATGTTGCAATAGTATGTATAATCTACATTGTTTCCTGGTGTTTGTTTGTGCGTAGTGAACTGTGTCTGGTTGAATTAGTGCTGAATTTAGAATTCAGGCTGTTTTCACAGTCCGACAAAACCCCTCTGAACAGTGAGAACAGAATTAATTTAAAGAGCGGTATGTGCAGCAGATAAGGTCACATCTCTGGCATAAGGACTAGAAGTAAATATTCATGTACAGGAAAATATATCAGACTTACCCTGCCAACTAGTTTGTATTGTTCCCAGGCTGCATAATATTCACAAGACTTGATGAAAACCAGAATGTCAAACCAAATCTTAGAAGACTTTGCATTTCATATGAGAGAATCACTGCCACTCATGTTTATTTCATATCATTTGATAGTTGACTTTATGATTTTCTAAAAACAGATTTTTTGTTTAATTTAGCTGTTTGTCTTGCTCTTTACTTCATCAAAGACAATTTGACTCGTAAACACAGTGAATAGAAAAAGGAACTGTCTTCATTGGGAGCAGCCTTTTCTCACACATTTGTGCTCATTGCGATATTTTCAATTATCAATATGATTTTGAAATCTGGAAGAAGAAACAACTTTCGAGTTTTCCATTCCCATTGCACTTCCTGGGCTGCACCAGAGACACCAGTAATGACTTTGACGGTCTCATTATTGATTGCAGTATGTTAAAAACATAAAGGCTTCAGGCAGAGGTTAATTGGGACTTCAATAATGATGATTCATAGTTGTCAGAAAAGTGGCCATATGTCAACAAGTAATGGATTCCAAGTCATACACACAGAGAGCATTTGAAAATGACATAGTCTTTTGCTATGCAAGTTGCTGTTAGGTGGTATATCCTAAAATGTACAATATGTTGAAAGGGCTCCTCATTATTACTGTACTTCCCTGAATAAATAAAGGGAAGGTGTATTAGTTTTATTAAATGTTGCTAACTAATGGTTAATAAAATGCTTAAACAAAATGTAATTTTCAAATATGTAAAGTTATATTTTTAAAGCAACAGAAACCTTTTTGTTGATCTTTATGAGGTGGGCTTGATTGTAGAATTAAACATCAGTTTATTTTCAAGTTCTGTTCCAGGCAGCTTTCAGTTCAAGCAGTGGAAAATGTTCTCTTGAAATCACTTTGAGGGGAGATTTTTGCATTTCCACAGTCAAAGTACATTAGTGCACTTTAACAACTTCTTGTTCTGATACAGTTTTCTCCTACACGACAGATCTTTTAATAAGTGGATAATAGGTTTGGCTCTCCTATACCACAAAAACTTTTTGGTAAATGTCAAACGGTGAACACTGTGAAGTCAGACCTTCCAACTTATCCTTTAATTGTAAGTGGACGAGATGACATGCCTGGCATTTAAGAGCTGGGAAGCGAGCCAAATCTCTTTGGCTGACTTGATAGTCAAACATAAAAAGAGCAGGCAGCACTTGTGGAATGAGAAACAAAGCTACCAGGCTAAGATTTTGATTCTTGGGTCAGTATCCTGGGACTGAGTAAACTGGATGCCTGCTTTATGTGAGATACAGACACAGTGATTTTCTTTGAACTGACTAATTAGTGGACTGCCCAATCAAGAATGCTGGGAAATGTCTTGAGGCTGGAGGACTGATATGAAGTCCTCCTAGTCAGGAAGAGTAGCTGCCTGCCTTTCACATGGGGAGAGAGAGAGCACTGCTGTGTTGAGATATACTCTCTGCAACTTTGATAAAGATTTCAAATAGCAAACAGTTACAGCAGCCCAGATCATCAGCAAGGAGCAGAAAGACCTTCCAGCTTTGGGAGGGTCTTTGAACACAGCTCTATGTGGAGTGGTCCTCAAAGTCTGCCCAATTCATAGATCCAGTTTGTCAACTAGGAGGCCACTTCCAGGCAGATGATCTGCAGCTCCTCAAGGGTTTCAGTCAGCCAATGTTAACTGGCCTTGTGACCTTTCGATTAGCCTGACCTAACATAGCACCATGAACAACGTGGCTCAGGAGCCTGACAGGGGCAGAAAAGTGACGCTGTGAACATTTGTGTGCCCCCTGCTCCCTCAACCCCACCCCGCCTCCGTATGCACCCTCATATGGAGGCGAATACCTTGCCCAAAATTTCAAATTGTGAAGCTTTTTCCGAGTTCTGACTCCGTTTCCATGGATGCTGCCTGACCTTTCCAGCATTTTCTGGTTCTTGACCAAAAAGCATACACTCATTTCAATGGTAATAGCCTCATTTCTCAAAAATCATCTGTGTCTTTATCCAACAAAATAACAACCCAAAGTTTCTGCAGCTCCCCCCACACCAGAAAGTTTGGCTAGTCCTGTACCTTCAGCACTTAGACTGAGAATTTACCACCATAATAGTTTCTTTTAAGTTGCAAGGTCTGTAAAACAAACTCAACGGACAGCAATGTCCTGGAGTCAGTGTCACTTCCCAATACATTATAAAGGATTTTGTTGCATTTGGTTATTTTACACTGCTTTTACCACCAGTGTGATTTATACTGGTAGTGGAGCAAGCCTAAGGTGTGGGCTTTGAAATTATTTTGTCAGATAATTTCATTTGAATATTTAATGTATTCATCTGAAACTCCACTCTGCTATTTTAATGGAGGCAATCGGCTGTTTATGAAAATGGGTTTAATGTCTTTGGAAGTTACTGAAGAATTTCAGACAAACACTAATAAGTAACTGCAGCACAATGTCATGTCGATGCCACAATATCATCATTGAACTGAGTCACAGCAAATGAAATAAAGAGGGATTTGGATTGTAGTTTTAACAAGCAACGTGGATGAATTTTAAATGCTGAAAAATATAAAAATTAAATGTTAAGTGGATTTGACTTCTAACAAAGACCAAAAATACTCTTTAAATTGTTATGCATGTGATTTAGAAGTCTGTTTTCTAAATTTTATTTCAATATATGCAGAACTGATTTGTGAGTTGCTTTTAGTGCATGAACTAACTTATTTTTAATAAATTATTTGCAATACTGAATAAATATATCTAAGTTTAATTTTTTTTATTAAAATGTCATGTTTTAAAATTTGGTATAAGAAAGTTGTTTAATAAAAGTTTAATCACTTACTGAAACTCTGGATTTGTTCACATTTCTTCCAATAGATTCTGGTAAAATATTACATTAAGCATTATGTTGACATCATAGATTAGTGATATGTTCTTATCCAGAATGTGCAAGTATAAGTTAGCCAGCTATGTATTTTTCTATTAATTTAATGCATTGGGATTTCTCAGTTGTGATGCAAAGTGATTAGTTGAATGGGACAGACTAGATGCATCAGTTTGCCTTTTCCTGTCTGTTATTTTTGTATATATACCTGCACATTTCCATTATAATACATTTCTGAGGGGGATAATAAGAGGTTTGCCCTTTAGGTAAACATGGAAACATAGAAAATAGATGCAAGAGTAGGCCATTTGGCCCTTTGAATAGGCCCTGCACCACCATTCAATACGATCATGGCTGATCATGCAATCTCGGAATCCCATTCCTGCTCTCTCCCCAAGCCCCTTGATCCCTTTAGCCACAATGGCCACGCCCAGCTCCCTCTTTAATAGCTAATGAACAGGCCCTAAAAGCTTCCTGTGGGAGCGAATTCCACAAGTTCACATCTGTCTGAGTGAAGAAATCCTTCCTCATCTCAGGCCTGAATGGCTTAACCCTTATTCTTAGGCTGTGACCCCTTGTTCTGGGCTTCCTGAACATTGGGAACATTTTCCCCACATCCAGCCTATTCAGCACCATCAGGATTTTATATGTTTCTATGAGATCTTCCTCATTCTTCTAAATTCCAGCAAGTACAAGCCCAGTGGATTCAGTCTTTCCTCATATAGCAGTCCTGCCATTCTGGGAATCAGTCTGGTGAACATTTTCTGAACTCCTTCGATAGCAAGAATGACCTTCCTCAGACTAGGAGACCAAAACTGCACACAATACTTAAGACGTGGCTTCACCAAGGCCCTGTATAACTGCAGCAAGACATCCTTATTCCGACACTCAACCCTCTCGCTATGAAGGCCAGCATGCCGTTAGCTTTCCTCACCTCCTGCTGGACCTGCATACCAACCTTCAGCGACTGTTCCACCATGACACCCAGGAGTCGTTGCACCTCACCTTTTCCTCAACTGTCACCATTCAGGTAATAATCTGCCTTCCTGACTTTGCAACCAAATTGGATAACCTCACATTTATCCACATTATATTGTATTTGCCAAGTACTTGCCCACTCAGCCAGCCTGTCCAAGTCACCCTCTAGCCTCTTAGCATCCTCCTCACAGCACATACTGCCACCCAGCTTTGTGCCATCAGTAAATTTGGAGATATTGCATTCAATTCCTTCATCTAAATCATTAACATATATCGTAAACAGCTGAGATTCCAGCACTGAACCCTGCAGTACCCCACTCACCACTGCCTGCTACTCTGAAAAGGATCCGTTTATTCCAACTCTCTGCTCCCTGTCTGCCAACCAGCTCTCTGTCCATGTCTATACATTACCTTCTGTACCATGAGCTTTAATTTTCCTTACTAATCTCTTATGGGAGACCTTGTCAAAAGCCTTTTAAAAGTCCAGGTACACAACATCTACTCATTCACATCCTCAAAACATTTCAGAAGATTTGTCAAGCATGATTTCCCTTTAGTGAATCCACGCTGACTAGGGCAGATTCTGTCACTGCTTCCCAATGCTGTTATTACATTCTTAATGGTTGACTCCAGCATTTTCCTCACCACCGATGTCAGGCTAAGTGGCCTAGAATTCCCCATTTTCTCTCTCCCTCCTTTTTTAAAGAGTGGGGTTACATTAGCTACCCTCCAGTCCATTGGAACTCTTCCAGAGTCTACAGAATGCTGGAAAATGATCACCAATGCATCCGCTATTTCTAGAGCCACTTCCTTAAGTACTCTGGGTTGCTGAGCATCAGGACCTGGGGACTAGTGGGTTATAATCCCATCAAGTTCCCCAATACCATTACCTGACTAACAAGGATTCCCTTCAGTTCCTCCTTCATACTCAAGCCTCTGTTCCGCAGCATTTCCTGAAGATTATTTGTGCCCTCCTTAGTGAAGACAGATCCAAAGTATTTGTTCTGCCATATCTTTGTTGTCCATTATGAATTCACCTGATTCTAATTGCAAGGGAACTACATTTGTCTGCACCAGTCTTTTTCTTTTCACATATCTATAGAAGCTTTTGCAGTCAGTTTTTATCTTTTCCACAAACTTACTTTCATATTCAATTTTCCCTTTCTGAATTAAACCATTTGACCTCCTCTGCTGAATCTTTAATTTCTCCCAGTCCTCAGGTTTGCTGCTTTTACTGGCCAATTTATATGCCTCCACTTTGGCTTTAACACTGTTTCTGATTTTCCTCGTTAGCCATGGTTGAGCCACCTTCCCCACTTTACTCTTACACCAGACAGGGATGTACAATTGTTGAAGCTCATCCATGTGTTCTTTAAATGTCTGCCATTGCCTATCCACTGTCAACCCCTTGAGTATCCTTGGCCAGTTTGTCCTAGCCAATGCATGCCTCATACCATCAAAGTTAGCTTTCTCTAGGTTCAGGACCCTAGTTTCAGATTTAATTGTGTCACTCTCCATCTTAATGAAGAATTCTACCATTTAAATTCTCTCTTCCCCAAAGGATCTCACACCACGATATTGCTAATTAATCCTCTCACTTTACACAATACCCAGTCTAGGATGCTCTCTCGTTGGCTCCTTGACATATTGGTGAAGAAAACCATCCCTCATACATTCCAGGAAATCCTCCTCCATCATATTGCTACCAGTTTGGTTAGCCCAATCAATATGTAGATTGAAGCCACTCATAATAACTGCCGTACCCCTACTGTTTACATCTCTAATTTCTTGTTTGATCCAGTCCCCAACATAGCAACTACACTTTGGCGTTCTGTACACAACTCCCACAAACATCTTTTACCCTTTTGTGTTCCACAGTTCCACAGATTGCACATTGTCCAGGCTAATGTTTTCCCTTACTATTGTGTTAATCTCCTCCTGATCAAGCAACTCTACCCCATCTCCCTTTCCTTTCTGTCTGTCTTTCCTGAAAATTAAATAACTCTGGATGTTGATTTCCCATTTTTGGTCACCCTGGAGCCAGTCTCTGTAATCCCAATTACATCATATGAATTAATAACTGCTTGTGCAGTTAATTCATTCACCTTATTACAAATGCTCCTCGCATTGAGACACAGAGCCTTCAGCCTCATTTTCTGGACATTTATTGACATTTTTTGACATTTATTACCATTTTAGCATCATTGTGAATTGTGGCCCTTTTTGATTTTGGTCTATGGTTTCTCTGCCTTCCACTTTCACTTTTCCCCTTAATCTCCTTTGTTTCTGTCCCCACTTTATTTCCCTCTGACTTCCTACAATGGTTCCCATCCCCCTGCTATATTAGTTTAATCCCTCTTCAACAGCACTAGCAAACACTCCCCCTAGGACATAGGTTCCAGTCCTGTCCAGGTGCAGACTGTCCAGTTTGTACTGGTCCCACCTCCCCCAGAACCAGTTCCAATATCCCAGGAATTTGAATCTCTCCCTCTTGCACCATCCTTCAAGCCACGTATTCGTCTTAGCAATCCTGCCATTCCTACTCTGGCTAGCATGACGCACTGGAGCAACCTCGAGCTTACTAATTTGAGGTCCTGCTTTTTAGTTTAACTCCTAACTCCCTGAATTCAGCTTGTAGGACTTCATCCTGTTTTTTTTTTAAAACCTATATCGTTGGTCCCTATATGCACACAACAGCTTGTTGTTCACCCTCCTCCTCCAGAATGTCCCGCAGCCACCTGGAGTCATCCTTGACCCTTGCACCAGGGAGGCAACACACCATCCTGGACTTGCGCTTGCAGCCGCAGAAACACTAACCTATTCCCAGGCACGGTGCCATGTGCCCCAACAGTATCCAAAACGGTTGACCTGTTTTGGAGGGAGATGACCGCAGGGGACTCCTGCACTACACTCCTACTCTTACTCTGTCTGTTGGTCACCCAAGCCCTTTCGTTTTCAGTAATTTTTATCTGCAGTGTGACCAACTTACTGAATGTGCTATCCAGGATTACCTCAGCCTCGCAGATACTCCAGAGTGAATCCAGCCGCAGCTCCAGAACTGTCAAGTGGTCAGACAGGAGCTGGACACAGTTCCTGCACGTGAAGGAGTTAGGGACGTCGGAACGGTCCCCAAATTCCAACATTGTACCGGAGGAGCATGAGACGGGTCAGGGATCTCCTGCCATGACTTAACCCTTAAGTTAACAACAGTAGCAACGTGAAGAGAAAATAAGAGAGAAAACTGCTCACCAGCCACTCACTTACCTGCTGCCTGTGACTTCACAGTTAAACTTCTCATTTACCCTGGTGTCTTCAGCAGCTGCAGTCATTTGCTCCTCCTCCAACTGAGTTACTTCGCTGCCTCTCGCCCTCCTTACCAAAGCATGGTATTCACTGAAGCCTACACTTAAACCTCCAGTAGCACTTCCACAACAAGTGGAAGCAGCCCATCTCAAGATGGCCGTCCCAGAAATGCACGTATACAGTTGAATTTTACATTCCATTGACTTTGTATAATATTGGTCAAGCTTCTTGAATTTCTCAACACAAGGCCTAGTAAGATCTGTAACTATATTTTACCAAACTTGCTCATTAACTACTAACCCTGCCTGTATGGAACACCACCGCACGCCCCCGCCACCTTACCATCCCTGGTATCTTTAAAAGGCCACTGTGCAACTGGCCAAGTGTTGGCAGTCGGGCGTTCCTCCTCACCAGCAACGCAACGGAGCAGCTGTCTCAAAGCATTGCAGCTCACAGCACAATGTAGTTAACACTCCCTCTGACTTACAACTGCATTCTTTCACTAAGTCACTGTTTATCCAGCAGGTCATGCAGTTCACCAGTTTATCAGTGTGTTAGTATCGATGGGCTTTAAGCTCAGGCTGCAGCACCAACAGTTAACAAGTATAGAACAGCACGGCAAGGCATGGATGCTGCAAGTGTGAAGGTAGGCACTAAATGAGTAGCCCAGAGTTATAGCCTGGTCCAGTCCATGAGCTGAGTGCATGCCCTGCGTACATGCTGTCTTAATAACAGCCTTTCAATGCTTGTTGACGGTGCACCCTTTAATGTAGCTCCCTGCTAATCAACTGTCCCGCTAGTGGGGGCACCACCAGAATTGAGAGGGTTGGCAAATATCAGATACCAGTGTTTGTGGAAGTCACATGCAGCTGGTGCCCACGTCTCGGTCTCCGAGGAGTTGTTTGATGATGAGTAGCCAGTGACAAGTTGAAGTCACCGAGAATCTGCTCTGCCTTCCATGTCAAAACTTTTGCCACTGAGTTTGCTTGTGGCGGGTGGTAGGATGGAAAGTTGCATAAAATGGAGGGGAGATAAGTAATTAATAAGTTTGTTAGCAAGCAATAATCCCCATTGATAGGCAACTCACGCCCTAGCGCGAATCTCACCTCAACATCCAGAATTTACATAAAAGGTGCATCTAGTTGCTCATGATGTCAAGGTAGGCTTTGCCTAACTTTTCAAACAATTCTGCCATATTTCCTAGAGATCAGGTCCAAAACATTTTACAAAATGTTTGTTACCCAGCTCTTAATTAAATGAGATTAAGTATGTATACATTTTAAACAAAATGCAACTTACTTGGATGTCATGAATGCCTGAAAGAGTAGGTAAACAAGAACATATCCTCCATGTTGTGTCTGAGGCAAATTCCTTTCCAGATCCTGGCTTCCATAAACAGAAAAATGTGAACATGGCAGCTGTGTCAAATCGATTTACTTTCCAGAAACAAATGGAGGGGAGCGTTCTTATTGTCAGATGAACTTCCACCAAAAAATGCATTGAAGTTTTAAAATGTATTGGCCTCTGTCTAAGCAGAAAAATGATTGTGAGCAGGTAGACATGAATTTGGTTATTGTTTGGACTGACATTATCAGTTTCTATGGACGGCTGGTATTAAAGATAAGTTTCACAGCCCTTTTCAGTTTCCAATCTAATTACTGTGGCACAGTTAAAAGATAGAAGACACAAAATTCATCATTTTACTGTGCATATTCTGTGCAAACTCTCAATGGATTATTTGGTTTGTAAGAATAATTGGAACGGATGAAAAAAAGAGATGATGGATGAAGTTGTAACCTCATCAATAATCATTCCACTTTTTTCTCTTCAGTGTAATTTCATCCTTTCTCTCCTCTCCACAAGTCTCAACGTTAGTTATGGTGCCATCAGCTACTCATTTGTTTCAAAGAGAAAATATAAGCCCAGAAGATAGTGAGTAATATAATGTCATTTAAATGGATTAAGCATTCACATCCTAGCATGGTTCACAGCAATGTTTAAACAATAATGAGAATTCACTGAAATTTCAAACTTTTTCAGCATTAAAAGGAAAAAGAACTCAATTTTTATCTATCCTTTCCTTATCCTCTTCGCTCATTCGTCATTATGCCTTTTCCTCCTTTAGCTGGAAACCTCAAAAAGTACAGGGCATCAACTTCATTGACACACACAGCTCTGTTTTGCATTTTCCTGCTCTTCTCTTTGTAACCCCACTCCACCTAAAAATCTTTGGCTGAGATCTGACATCTGACGAAGGACCCTGTAATTCCAGAAATCTGTCTCCTATTTAAGAGGTGTGACCACGTAAATAGTGTGAGGCACTTTGCTGATCAGCCTTTCCTCCTTGGAGGATAGCATCTGCCTTCGCTGAGGCTCACTATTTGATGACATGATTGAGCTGGGACGCGTTAGAAAAGTTTGGTGGCTACACAGGCAGACAATATTGCAGAAGTCCTGTTTCATTTAACTGATCGGACAAAGAACAGCAGATACAAATTTGAGTTTGAACAAATGGTACTGGGGAGATGTGAGGAAGAACTTTTTATCCAATTGGTGGTAATCACCTGGAACTCTCAGATTATGACGGTGCTGGAAGCAGAGATGATTAATGATTTCAAAGAGAAATTAGCAAGGCCCAAGGGAAATCAACTTAGAGTCATAGAGCCATTCAGCACAGAAACAGACCCTTCGGTCCAACTCATCCATGCTGATCAAATTTCCAAAACTAAACTAGTCCCACTTGCCTGCATTTGGCCCATATCCCTCCAAGCCTTTCCCATTCATGTATCTGTCCAAATATCTTTTAAATGTTGTAACTGTACCCGCATTTACTACTTCCTGTGGCCGTTCATTCCATATATGCACTATTCTCGGTGTAAAAATGTTGCCTCTTAGGTCCCTTTTTAAATCTTTCTCCTCTCACCTTTAAAATATGACCCCAGTTTTGATCTCCCCACTCTAGGGAAAAGACCTTTGCTATTCACATTCTCTATGCCCTCATGATTTTATAAGATTCTATAACGTCATCCTTCAAACTCCTACGCTTCAGTGAGAGAAGTTCCAACCTATCCGGCCTCTCACAATAACTCACATCCTCCAGTCCTGGCAACATCCTGATAAATCTTTTCTAAGCCTTCTCCAAGTTAATAATATCGTTCGTATAGCAAAGCACCAGAACAAAGACCAACGTCCTGTACAACTTCAACACATCATCTCAATTCCTATACTCAGTGGTCTGAACAATGAGGGCAAGTGTGCTAAATGCCTTCTTAACCATCCTGTCTACCTGTGACATAACTTTCAAAGAACTATGCACCTGAACCCCTACATCTCTCTGCTCAACAACACCACACAGGGCCCTAACATTAACTATATAAGTCCTGCCCTTGTTTGCTTTACCAAAATGCAATACCTCACAACTATTCAAATTAAGCCTCCGCCTATTGGCCCAATTGGTCAAGATCCCTTTGTAATCTTAGATAACTTCTTCACTATTGACTATACAGCAAACTTACTAACTATGCCTCCTAAATTCTCATCCAAATTGTTCATATAAATGACAAACAACAGTGGACGCTGCACCAATCCCTGTGAAACACCACTGGTTACAGGCCTCCAGTCCAAAAAGAACCCTCCACCATCACCTTCTGTCTCTCACTGTCAAGCCAATTTTGTATCAAATTAACAAGCTCTCCCTGAATCCCATGTGATCTAACTTTACTCATCAGTCTGCCTTGCAAAACTTTGTCAAAGGCTTCTCTGAAGTCCATGTAGACAACGTCTACCACTCTGCCCTCATCTATCTTTTTGGTTACATTCTCAAAAAACTCAATCAATTTTATGAGATACGATTTCTCATGCTCAAGGCCATGCTGACTATCCCTGATCAGTCCCCACCTCTCCAAATACATGTAAATCTTATCTCTCAGAAACCACTCCGACAACTTACCGACCACCTGATGTCAAACTCACTGGTCTAAAGTTCCCAGGCTTCTACCTAGTGCCTTTCTTAAGTAAAGGCACAACATTAGCCAACCTTCAGTTCTCCTGCCCATACCTGTGGCTATAGATAATACAAATATTTCTGCTACAGGCCCACAATTTCTTCCCTAACTTCTCACAACGCCCTGAGATATGCTTGTAGATCAAGACAAGGAATAAACTGACTGATAGCTCTACAGAGAGCTAACAGGTACTCAATAGGCCAAATGGCCTCCTACTATACTGTAATGATTCTACGACTATGTGCACCTGGTTGAATTCATAAACCAAAGTATAAAGATGAACAGCAGTTCCTGGTTGATATGATTTTTCCATTCTGTGATAATAGAATCATTAATATTTCAATTTCCAATCTGTCAGCAGCTAACCCTACACTGACTTAGAACATCAGAAAGCCCTGCTCGAACTTTAAAAATTACCGCATTTTAGTGCTTCCCTGATTATGACATATTTCACAAGTGTGTTTTGCAGAAACTTTGATGATTACATTCTGACTGAGTTTGAGAACTTGTTCTGAAGTTAATGTCAGATTCAATGACATAAACAAGGAGGTGAGACTTGAGATTTTTGTTTCTTACTTCAGTAACATGACATTTGAACACATAAAAGCTGCCTTCCCTTCCCATTGCTGTTGCTGGTGAAGATCTGGGCACAACTGCTCAAGATCCTGTGCATGGTGTCCTGCTTCACTGTTGCCATGTGCTGATGGATGTTCTATTGCCCATTTCCCAGCTTGAAACCTGTGGAAGGTGACTGTTTGCTCAGCGATTGCTCGACCAGCATGCTTAATTGTTCTGTGCTGATTAGAATGTTCATGTCCACATTAATAGCAGCAATTCCTTTTGCGTTACTGATCTGGCCAAATGGTAAAAGTTGGAATGATATTCAGCTTTTGCTTGAGAAGATATTCCCAGACTCAATTGCTGACTTCCAAGGGATGTAGGCTTTGTGGCAAGGCACTCCTTTTCAGCTCTATGTTGGTCTGGGTACCAGCAATCTTATTGCCAGTGGGCATCAATTGGTGCTTCAGTTTACATTTGCGTTAATTTTACCTAATCTGTATCAGATCTGGAATCAAAAGGACACAAATGCAGCAGTTCATTGGCTACCTGTTGTTCTAAGCTTGATGGACATTTGTAAGTAGCTGAGTGGGCTGTTACCTGTAAACACTTCAAACTCTGCACCAATCAGAATGTCTCTGAAATACTGGGAAATAGCCCACTTCAGAAAGCTTGCAATTTGAGTTTCATACTGGAGTAATTCTCCGTATTCCTTTCGTTTGGCTTGAGACACCAACTGGCGTATATAATAACATCTCTTCTCTGCCCTTGAACCTCTGACAGCATTGCTCCCAGGACTATCCATTGTCAGTGTCAGGGGGAGTTAGAAGTCTAGGTGGCCAAGGACATGGGATGAGACAAGCTTCTGCTTGAAGGTAGAGACAGGAGTCTTCACGTGCTGGTGTCCAACTCCCTGTGAAATTATACCATGTACACCTTTTCTTAAGCACTCCTTTATCATATTGTGAGTTATTCAGCAAGTAGTGGAGTGGGGCAACCAACTGTACATAACATCCCATAGCAACATGCTAGACCAAGAAAACCATGCATTTTCTTCTCTTCTTAGATTGAGGCCACTCCTCTATCACTTGGATTTTTCATCATTAGGGGTAATGCCTTCCTTGACATCAGGTCAAGACAGGAAGAGAAATTAAGATTGAACAAGTATTTACATGGAATGAATCCAGAGTTGTAAAGTGGATTGAAAAATCCTTTGTCTGCCTGCTCTTTCTTCCCATGAAACTTCCTTCCCCCGAAACTTCCTTCCCCCCAAAGGCAACTGCTTTTTTACCCAGAAAGTTCATTCAACCACTCCCAGCTGCCCTTCCTCACTATCGCCATCTGTCGCTGGAGATTCTATTACACCTGGTTCTCTGTAAGTCTAGAAGACTTTCCAAGTTGCTTCAATCAAAAATCACAATGTGAAACTATCATCAAAGTATCACATTCCCAATAAGAAGAATTGAATACCTTCAAAAAATCTGATAAACGATTCTTGGGAAAAAGTCAATTCATTTGTTGCTGCCAATGGATTCCCAAATCACCTTCTCATTGCTTCTCTTTATATCGGGTAGGATTTCAAATGGTGGCCAAAGACTGACAAATAAATGCATTCCAGAATACTCACCATTCTAGTAAAAGGGTCACTGGACTCATAATCGTCAACTCTACCTTTTCTCCATCGATGCCATCAGAGTTGAGAATTTCCAACAATTCCTGTTTTTAGTTCTGTCTCTTCTAATGTTTACTTTAATTTGTTGATATGGATCCAATCTCGAGCATGTAACCATTACACAATGAGCATTAATTTCATGACATTTTACACTGAAGCCTGAAAACATTACAACGAAGTTATTGCGAGGAAGGAGGGAGCATTTCTTCCTTTTTTTTTTATTAAGTTTAAATGACTATGTTGCTGTATTTTCTTTTAATGTGAAGATTTTATCTCTGGTCCTTGAATGATTAACAATATCTGCCATGATGTTCAAAAATGAATAAAATGCTTATTGCGTAAATAGCTTAATAAGTATGATTAATATATTGTTGACAAGTAAAAGTATCATGATAAAAGGTGTATGATATATATGTTTTGTTTTAAGAGTCTGGATTTTAAATTAGTGAGAAATAGGTTCGGTGTATTTCAGTGCAGAGGTTTAATAATTAACTAGGCCAGTCTTTTTGGAACCATAATTTGAAACCATTATGTCTCAGGCAGCAGATGACTAAAGATTTCCTGGAATGTTAATGGGAGACTTTAAATATTTTGGTGTTTTGAACAACCAAGAGAAGTGGGGATGTGTCATCAGAGACCTATGTTCTTTGAATTTAAGAGGGACGTAGAGCATAGAAGATAGAAGAGTATAGCGCAGGAACGGGTCCTTCAGCCCACAATGTTGTGCAAAACATGACGCCAAAATAAACTAATCCCTTCTGCCTGCCCTTAATCCATATCTTTCCATTCCTTACATATCTGTGTGCTTATCTGAAAATTCTTTAAATGCCCCTAACGTATCTGCCTCCAACACCACCCCCTGGCAGTGCATTCCAGACTCTTACCATTCTCTGTGTAAAAAAAACATGCCCCTCACATCTTCTTTGAACTTGCCCCTCTCACCTTAAATGCATGCCCCCTAGCATTAGACATTTCAACTCCAGGGAAAAGATTCTGACTGTCAACCCTATCTGTGCATCTCATAATTTTATAGACTTCTATCAAGTCTCCCCTCAGCCTCTGCTGCTCCAGAGAAAACACCCCAAGCTTTTCTAGCCTCTCCTTATAGCTCATTCTCTCTAGTCCAGGCAGCATCCTGGTAAACGTTTTCTGCATACTCTCCAAAGCCTCCACATCTTTCTTGTAATGTAGTAACCAGAATTGAATGCAATACTCAATGTGTGGCCTAAGCAAAGTCTTATGAAGCTGTAACATGACATCCTGACCCTTGTATTCTGTTCCCTGACCAATAAAAGCAAGCATGCCATAGGCTTTCTTTACCACCCTATCTACTTGCGTGGCCACTTTCAGGGAGTTTTGGACTAGAACCCCAAGATCCCTCTGTATATCACTGTGTTTGGGGTCCTTAACTGTATACTTAACATTTGATCTCCAAAAGTGCAGCACCTAAAACTTACCTGGATTAAACTCCATCTGCTATGTCTCTAACCATATCTGCAACTGATCTATACCCCACTGTATCCTTTTTCTTGTTTCTCTTCCAAAGAAATGGGTCTGTGGAGGTGGTGAACATAAAATGGCTGTGCTGTGACGAAGTTTATTGCACATATTTTCAAAATGGTTTTGAATGTTACCAAGAAATCTCTACGAGTAGAGGATTTTACAGTTAAGCATTTGAAATCTTTAATTAAGGTTAAATTAAGTGAATTTACAAATGAATTGAAGGTAGAACTAAAGCAGGATCTCATAAGAAGAAGATATCAAGAGTGATCATCTAGAAGTTAGAGCTAGAGGAAGGGAAACCTAAAATTAAGAGGTCGCAGCTAGAATTAGGTGGGGAGAGTTAGAAATGAATGAGTGAGAAGAAAGATAGAGAAATAAAAGAATGATATAGGTAGGAAGTAAAATAGAAAGCAAACGAAAAAGAAATACAAAAGGAAAATGGAAAGTGAAAAGAGAAAAATTAAGACTAAATGGCATAGGGGATGAAATGAAGAAAAACCTGAATTCCAAAGAGATAGAGAAATCAGGCAACATGAGTTAGCCATCGAAAAGCTTAGAAGGAAAGAAGGAGGTTAATACTGATGCCAATAAAGGATTTGATTTAACTAAGAATCTATGCTTAGTGCCTAAGTTTACTGAGGTTGGAGTCAAAAGATATTTTACCTCATTTGAGAAGGCTAGGTAATGTGGTCAAAAGATGCTTGGGCTTTCTTGCTATTTTGATATGACTACGACTGCAAGCAAATTTGTCAGAAGGACAATATGTAAGTTTATGAAACTGTTAAAGAGGTAAGACGTAATATTTTAGGAGCTTATCCCTAAAGCTTATCAATTAAAATTTAAACCTACAAAAAAGAAATGAAATCAGACATTTGTAGAATTTGCAAGGGGAAAAGAAATGTCCTGCGATCAATTGAGTTTAGTTTCATCTATCTTCAATGACTAAATCTGAATAAAAATTTTGAGAACGTAAGCATAATTATGATCATGGAAGAATTCAAAAAATAGCATTCCTGCAAACCAAAGAACATATTTAGGTAAGCATCAAGTATCAAAGATCAGAGAAGTAGCAGACCTGACAGATAACTATGATATTTCATTTGACAATTGTAGATGGGGAGACAGTGATATGGGAATTCAACGGAAATTGGAGGAATAAAAAACATTCACATGTGGAGGCGGTACTGGTTTTAGGGAAAAAACAGAACGATGACAAAGTAATAAAAGAGTAATATTAGAACAAAAAAAAAGTGCTCAAGAAAATAACACGTTTTCCCTGTAATAAGACTGGACGTACCAAAGCTAATTGCGGGGAGTTAAATGGGAGACCAATTGCAGCAGTAAGAATATCCAAAAAATCTTCAGAAAAGGGGGCATTGGGAAAGGAAATAGGTATTAAAACTACAGCAATAGTGCAAAATGAATGTTTGCTTAGAATGTGCAAGAGAAAATGAAACAGGAGTCATGAAAATTATTTTTTCAAATGTTAACAGAGAATCAATCCTTTGGAGGTTCTGAATATTTTATCTCAAAATGGGAAGTATTTCCTATGTGTCAATCAACATGGTAAACCAATAAAGGTATTGAGAGACATTAGAGAAAGTCCATCATTGATTCTGGCTGATTGTACTATTTGTCTTTCAAAGGGGTTAACAAAGGTATAAATCCTAATTCGTGGTGTAAATGGAGGTTACAAACCAGTGAAAAGTTGGATTAAAGAGTGACTTATTAAATGGAGAAGTTGTAGTTGAAGTAGTTCCTATTTAGGTTCAGGACGACATTCCTAGAGCAATTGAAATCTCACAGAAGAAACGTTCTGGATTTTTTTCTTGACTAGATCTCAGGCCCATTTATCAGACAGGAAAAAGAGGAGTCTATGAAACAGGAAGGTGACTTGGAAATTTAGTTACAGATAAAATTATTGAAAAACTTAAATTAAAAAAGGTGTAAGTTAAGACAGCGAATCTGACATGACTAGCCCAACTTTAATTGAACTGCAATAAATAATTATTAATGGGGAGAACTTTCCTGAACAGCCCATCAGAAATTGAATCAGACCCATTACCTGAGTGTTATTATTTGAACATCTAATGAGGAAATGGTGACCACCTCAAAAGTTTGTATTCTAAACTGGCGGCTTGTGGGTTTGTCTGCTTGTTTAAAGGTGTTTAAGAGTGACTTAGTCATGATAAAATGATAGATGTCAGAGAGCAGATGACTGAAGGCCTCCAAAAGTGTTAATTTATTTCAGATAGCTTGAAAATTTGTGTTATGATGCAAATTTAAGAGGCTTTGGGAAGAGGACAACGGACTGTTCAGCCTTCAAAGGAGGTAACTTAGAGGTATTTATGATACAAGGTGGATTAAAAGATTAATCAAGCGACCATTTCAAGTTATACCACAAACCAGGGTATAGAAATTGGATTCAAACTAGAAAAAGGAAATTTCAGGAATGATGTTTTGAAATGTTTCCTCCTACAAGACTATTAAAGGAATAGACTTCCGTTAAGGTTTAACAAAAAGGAAAAAAATTCTGGACTGTTTAAAGAAATGGTTAAAACTTGAAGGGGCAGATATACAGTTTCTGTGGAAAGAAGAGGTTGTTGTGTTGAGTACTAATTCTTAATACATTTACCTTTGTAATTACAAAGATCTTTGCAGAAATATTTGGAAACTCCCAAAATTTACTTATGGTCAAATAATTCTATAATATCGTCGATCAGATTTAATTCTATAGGATCAACTATCAGATGACATACATTAAGAAATTTCTTTAACAAACACTTTCATCCTCTTTTTCTGAGGTTGTCAGATACACCTATCAATCAAGCATACCATTTCAGGCTAAGATCTCTTTCTTGTTTATGTGACAAAATAGCTAGCGATGTCCTCTGCCACTGCAGTGAGACAAAGATAAGTGTTGATAGAATTTCTCATAATTACATGAGGTGGAAAAGACTTTCATCACTGTTGAATAGATAGCCAACAGCAAAGATATTTGTATTGACTGTTAATGACACTGGTTGATTATAGAATTTCTTTAATAGAAGCCCCAGTGTAGAAATAGGCCATTCAGACCAACGAGTCCACACTAACCCTCCAAGGAGCATCCCACCCAGACCCATCCCCCTACGCTATTCCTGTAACCCTGCATTTCCCATAGCTAATGTACCTAACCTACATATTCCTGGACACTGTGGGTAATTTAGTACAGCCAATTCATCTAACTTGCACATCTTTGGACTGTGGGAGGAAACTGGAACACCCAATGGAAATCCCTTGCAGACATCAGGAGAATGTGCAAACTCCACACAGACAGTCACCTAAGGCTGGAATCAAACCTGGGTCCCTGGTGCTGTGAGGCAGCAATGCTAACCGCTGAGCCACCGTGCCACCCCAGGCAACATATCAGATAATCTGTTATGTTTGTCCTAGAAACTCTCACACTGTGAAGACCACTCCAGCAAATTTATGTGATCTGAGTGATGCCTTTCATTGAAAAATACTTTGTGCGACCTTGGGTATTGTATCCTTAAATATAGTTTCTAACACTACAAAATGCTAGTTGAAAGTACAGCCCCAACAGAAAGTACATTTCTGAGAAAATTTGAAACTATTCCTTAAATGTAATTACCCAAATTAAAGTTTTGGTGTTTCTTTTTAACATGGAATTCACAGCATAGTTACAGAGCATTCAAACTGAACAATCTTAGCCTTTATGTTTCATACAAGACTGCCTCCAACTTAAATTCTCAGACTATCAGCATCACCTTTTATTCTATTCTCCTACATATTGATCTAGCATCCCCTTTGTTGGAAATTAGGGTCTGCTTTAAAACGGAAATGTTTTCAGTGTTGCATAATTATTATTTTCTGTGTAGCGTGATTGACACTGTAGTAACTAGACTTCTGAAAATATAAACAGAGATAAAGTGCATGAAGACAGAGGAAAGGTTATAAGGATCACCAAGGTCGTGACTCACTTCAAAGTTGTATCATGTACCACACTACCCTATATTCGATACAGTGTTTTTAATAAAAAGAGGTTCCTAGAAGGAATGAAAACTACTTTTTAAATAAAGATAGGCAAGGTAACAATGGTCATTCCGGCATCACGAGTACCTGCCTATGATCATGGTACGAGAGGATTTAAATAGGTGCTTGACCAGCACAGATGGCGAGCTTTCAAAACAAGTTACATCAAAAAGGGTAGGTGAGGAGGAATTGTTACAAGAGAAAGGATCCAGAGAAATAAGCCACTGTCTTCTTGGCAGGAGACCAGGATTTCCCCTATATCAGCCGGAGGGAGAAACAAAGACAAAAACATCACTTTAAAACCATTATCCCTGCTTCTGTATTCTACAGAACAGCTTCATGTCTGGCAGCATCTGTGGAGAGAAAGCAGAGTTAATGTTTGGATCCAGTGACCTTTCTTCAGAACTGGACCTGAAATGTTAACTCTGCTTTCTCACCACAAATGCTGCCAAACCTGCTGCGTTTTTCCAGTCATTTCTGTTTTCGTTTCTGATTTCCAGCATCCGCAGTTCTTTGGTTTTTGTTCCAGATCAATGAAGTGTTCTCATCTGTCACGTTCATATAGTTTTCTTGGTCTAATTAACTGATGCATCATTTCTAAACTGGTGCTTCTTAACACACTATCAGAAAATTGCCACAAGTTATCAAATGCCAAGATTAGATAACAGTGATCATGAACCCCCCACAAAATCCACACCTTAAATGTTTTATGTTATTTGCCTTGACTTTCAATTGTTCAGAAAGACTAATGTTGAAATGAGTAATGCAGGATGATGTCATAGTCAAGTACAGTCTGACATTTTAGGCGTATATCTGAATAACTACTCACCAGAATTCATAGTAGAAGAAACAATAGGACAAAGTGAGGCTATGCTCCCAATCATTGATGGTGTCCTTGTTAAAGAGCTATCATGTTAAATATTCCTCATGTAAAAATTAAACATTAATCAGTCAGTCTTAATTCTCGCATTCATGTCAAAATGGACAAGTTTTTTTTTAATTTACATGGGACATGGGTTTCACTGGCTGCCAGCATTTATTGACTATCCCTACTTGCTATTGAAAGAGAGATGGTCAGCTGTCTCCTTGAACCGCTGCTGTCCGTGTAGTGTCGGTTGATCCACAATGCCATTAGGGAAGGAATTCCAGGATTTTGCCTCAGCGACATTGAACCAATGGCGATATATTTCCAGATCAGGATGGTGAGTGACCTGTAGGTGGTGGTGTTCCCATGTATCTGCTGCCCTTGTCCTTCAAGCTGGAAGTAGTTGTGGGGTTGGCAAGTGCTGTCTAAGGATCTTTGTTGAATTTCTGCAGTGCATCTTGTAGTAGGTACACAACTGCTACTGAGCATGGGTACCGGAAGGGAGTAGATATTTGTGGGTGATGTGGTGCCAGTCAAGTAGGCTGCTTTGTCCTGGATGGTGTCAAGTTTCATAAGTGCTTTTGGATCTGCACTCATCCAGGCAAGTGGGGAGTATTCCATCACACTTCTGACTTGTGCCTTGCAGATGGCAGACAGGCTTTACAAAGTCAGGAGATGAGTTACTTGCCACAGAATTCCTAGCCTCTGACCTGCTGTTGTAGCTACTGTGTTTACGTGGTGAGTCCAGTTCAGTTTCTGGTCAATAATGACTCCCAGGATGTTGATAGTGGGGGAATTCTGTGAATGTAACATTATTGAATGTCAAGGAGTGGTGGTTATATTCTGTCTTATTGGAGATGGTATTGCCTGGCATTTGCGTGACACAAATGTTAGTTACGACCTGTCAGCTCAAGCCTGGACATTGTCCAGATCTTCTTGTATTTGAACTGGACTAGTTAGTTGTTTTAGGTAAGGCCTTAAAACTACTTCTTAAAGTCTGAATATACATCAGACTTTTGTTTATGCGCATATACTGAGTTACATTTTGCTCCTTACATTGTTAATTTGAAGGGACAGCAGTCATTTTGCATTTCTATTCACCTCTTTATAAACATTGCTCAGTTTTCAATTCAGTCTTAGCTCCTACAGCTAATTTCCAGACACAGGTGACTTTACCAAAATTAGTGGGAATAGCTACCTTCATGGTTTTGGAGCTCAACCCTGCAAATTCTTTTTTGCATCTTGAGATAAGGTGGTTTTAGTTCTACGTAATATGTTGCAATGGTAACAACATCATTTATGTAGCATCATTATTAAAGCTCTGAATTGCCTCACAGGAGGGAAACAGAGTTTGAGAAGTAGTAGAAAAAAAATGTGCTGTCTGAAGAAGTTTCAGGAGATTGGACAAGTAACAGCAAGATGAAAGGTTTGTAAAGGGAATTCGAGAGGTGGAGTCCAAAATGGCTGAAAGCTGCCATCAATGTTGTTACAGAAGATGGAGCTGGTGCATGTGAGTCAATAGATTCAGTGATATCAGGATACAGGAGTGGAGAGGTTTCAGAAGTAAAGTGAGGCAATACTATGGAGGGAGTAGAAAAAAAAAATCCTTTTCTTAGAGATCCAGTCACAGGAGACTAGTGAGTTAATGAAGGACAGCAAAGCTTGAGGGCATATTATGGTGCAGGATATGGACAATCCCAACATGAAAGAAGCAAAGTTTGTATAAATTGATGCCTAGTGGTATTATCGCTGGACCTTTATTCCAGAGACCCAGATAGTGTTCTGGGGACCCAGGGTCGAAGCCCGCAATGGCAGATGGTGGAATTTGAATTCAATAAATATCTGGAATAAAGAATCTAATGATGACCATGAACCCATTGTCAATTGTCAGAAAAACCATCTGGTTCACTAATGCCCTTTAGGGAAGGAAACTGCCATCCTTACCTGGTCTGGCCTACATATGACTCCAGACTCACAGCAATGTGGTTGACTGTGAAGTGCCCTCTGGGCAATTAGGGATGGGCAATAAATGCTGCCTGGCCAGAGATGCCCTCATCCCGTGAATGAATAAAGAAAAAAAATTCTTGGGAAACTTTCCAGAGGACGTCTAAGATGTCAAATCTGGAGGTAACAAAAACATGGATATAATTTCAGTAATGATGTAGATTAGGTAAAAGCATTTGCAAATAACACCCTGTATGACAGACCAACTGCCAATGACTCAGTTAAGGCTGACAAACTCCCACAAACAATAATATCACAATGGCTAGATGGCCTGTTTTAGTAATATTGATGGAGGGATAAACAGTGGTCAGGATACTGGAGAAAATAACTCAGCTCTTCTTCAAATAATGCTGTGGGATCATTTGTAACCAGCTCAGGAGGAAGATGGACCTTGCTTTAACATCACATCCAACAAATAACAGAGCAGCATTCCCTCAGTACTGCTTTGCAGTGTCAAACTTGATGTTTGTGCTCACACCCTCAAGTGGTACTTGAACATACAGCTTTCTAAGTCAGAAGTCAGCGTACGACCAACTTGATTGATGGATTAATGGTTGTCACATGTACCGAGATATAGTGCAAAGTATTGTTGACCATAGTTGACACGAAGGACAAAAGAGGGAAAAATGTAAAAGGAACAGTTAATATATTCCCAACTATGAACTGGACCAACTGGCTCCATATCGTAGCTTTCTCCATCGTACCCTTAATCCTTGCCTATTTGAATTTTTAAAAATACATCCAATTGGAGGTCATCTAATTGCAGATCCCAAGCAACCAAAATTTGATATCAACACTATCCAAAAGCCACAGATTCAACAACTTCCGTCATTCAATATAAAACTGGAACCAATTTTTGCAAAATTATGAAAATTCACTGAATATTACCATCTCAGAAATAATGTGGTTTAAAGCATGAAGATGCTTTCAGCCATCACTGCAGAACCTGGAAAGTTATCAATGACTTTAGGAAACTTACTACAAAGATTTTGGTCAACTGAGAACCAGATGTACAGATGTGCCATCTGCTGCAGGAAGGCTGTCTGGTACGACGCAGCATGATTCTGGTACATCTAATGACAGCAACAGTAGTTGTGATTTAAAACTTAGCTCCAATTCTTTGCAGGCATTCGGCAAAGCTGACCTCCGGGGATGCTGCCTTGGGACTGCCACAGGCATCGACCCTCTTTGCAATCATGTCTTGCAGCATCAAACAATGTTGGATACTGAGTTCAGTATTTTCTGCAGTCTCATGGGTTCCACACTTCTTTACTTAATCTTTTGTTTTTCATCCTTTGCCCCTTCAGCTTGCCAAAGGCTGACAATGGATTGATGTTAGCCAAGGAATTCAGAGCAAAGAGTGAACTCCCATTTGAGTCTAAACTATTTGGGTTTAAACTATACCAGTCGTGACAAATTGAAGCCAATGTACAAAATCACCTTTTTAAAAAACGTTGAATAGTAATGTACTTTCATCTGTTGAATACAAAATGGCTTCATACTTCCACTATTATTAATAGGTGGTTGTTTCAGAATATTAAACTTCGTTCAAAATGGTTAAAGTAAATTTAATTCCAAACTGAGAAATCTTATTTGCTAGTTTTACATTTCTGAGGAGCATTCTAGTATATCTAAAAAAAAAAAATCTAATTAACATCACTTGTAATATTTGCATTACTTCCTTTATTAAATGACATCTGAATATTAATTTAAACTTATTTCACTGCAGAAAATGCAATTTTTCTGACCCTTTAATTAATTAATCACATTTACACCATATAGCAAAGTCTTGTTCCTGTTGTTTTTAAACATACTTGTTGACACTCTTTACAATGCAATGTATTTTTTTTGGCATGACAAACATCTTTCAATTTCTCCCAAGAACATTTTTTTGTTATGCACTCTGCAGTTATCCTTACTCACTGAACCGTCAACATAATGAGCTGAATGGTACTGTATTTTGGCAAAGTAACATGGTTGTTGAGTTTCATGAAGGAGTTTTATTGAGTCTTCTCCAAAAGACCCAGCATGTTTCTTCATCCTTTCATCCCAAATGAGCCCCACTACCTACCATGTCCCTAGGGTGCCCCACTCACTCATTGCTAGCCTGATTCTCATACTCACCATAACTAGAAGTTCTCACGAATACTGGGATGTCCTAGGATCCCTGGCAAAAGTGCCTTCTTTAAAAGGCGGTTGTACACTTGGTCAACCATTGGTCAGCCCACAATAGCCTGCAGTTTATGCCATTTATCTTGGAGGTGGCAGCTAAGGATAACTGATGCTGCGCTTTGTAGACAGGCACCTAGTGGACAGGTAGTGCAGATTAGGAACGCCTTTTCTCCCAGAACCAGCTGAGGAGACCACAACACCAGACACCTTGTCCAAGGTTCCATCCAGTTCAGTACAGTCTGAGCTGTCTGGAGGAATTTCCAGCAGTAGAGGCTTCTCACCCCTCACTAGCAAGAATCTCAATTCGACATTTGGAACTTAGTGGAAAATGCAACCTGATGCTCTCGCCTTCGAGACTTTCCCCATATCACACATGATTCTCCCAGATTTTTCATTATAGCTCAATTTCACAGAGGTCCTGGAAAGTTACAACCCATTGTTATTTGCATGACTCCAGTGCAACAGATTGGTGACACTATTTTCTAACTAACTAAAAACTAACACCCTTTAAATGTTAGGGCCTATTAAGACAAACTGCTACACATGATAACTAATCTGGATGTGGCCAATTTTGGTTATGCATCTTCATTTTAATTACTAGCCTCTAAATTCTAACAATTTTCAAAGAAAAGCAGATTTTGGTTGATTTTGAATCCATTTTGCCTGTATCTAAAGATCAAGTCATGTCGGATTAATTTTTTTTGAGGAAGGAACATTTATACAGTGGAATATTGATACTTTACATGAATTCCTAAAAAGGATTTACATTAAGTTTCCATACAAGTCTATAACAGTTAGAATTAAATTTCATGGAATGGAAGACAAATTATTGATCTGTTTATGAGAATGATGAAAAGCAAGTGGCTGCTGATGCCCCACAAGGATCAGAATTGGGATTTGCGTTTTTATGTATATTAACAGATTAGATAACAAATATATAGAGAGCTATACATCCATGTCTGCCAAAGATAAAAAGGTTAGTGGCATTTGTAGTATTACAGGAACAAAGTTACAGATCAGCACTGAAAAATAAACGGATTGCGCAAATGTGTGACGGACGATTTTAACATGGGCAAGCATGAGATACCTCCACCCTAGAAGTAATTACAACTTAAATTACAATGATTATGTTTATAGATTGTTATGCTTTAGGACTATGTCTTGAAGGTAAATTGAAGTGAGTCATGTGACTTGTTCTTAAGTCTACATGACAGCAAGTTTGGGTGGTTTGATTGACAATCAAAAAGGGAACCAGACTGTTTCACGCAGAAGGTGATGAAAGTTGTTAATATTTGAATGATAGCAGCCATTGGCAGCATTGTAGGGTAGCTATTTGAATAACAACACCCAGAGTAGGACAGGAAGGGACAGAGTTTACAAACAGGAAAAAAGCAAATTGGTCAAGTGCGGGAAAAAAAATTGATAAAAAGAAAAATTTGCACATAATATTTGGAACAAATGAATTAATAGCAAAATTGGAGGTGGAGTGGACAGCAAAGGTGACCTCAGAGTACAACAGGATCTTGATCAGATGGGCCAATGTGCTGAGGAGTGGCAGATGGAGTTTAATTTAGATAATTGTGAGGTGTTGCATTTTGGAAAAGGCAAACTGGGCAGGAGTTATACACTTAATGGTAGGGGACCTAAGGAGTGTTGCTGAACAAAGAGACCTTGGAGTGCAGGTTCACAGCTCCTTGAAAATGGAGTCCCGGGTAGATAGGATAGTGAAGGTGGTGTTTGGCATGCTTGCCTTTATTGGTCAGTGCATTGAGTATAGGAGTTGGGAGGTCTACAGGACATTGGTTAGGCCACCATTGGAATACTATATCAATTCTGGTCTTCCTGCTATAGGTGGGATGTTGTGAAACTTGAAAGGGCTCAGAAAAGATGAGGGTGTTGCCTGGCTTGGAGGATTTGAGCTTTAGGGAGATGCTGACTAGGCTGGGGCTATTTTCCCTGTGGCTTCAGAGGCTGAGGACTGACCTTACAGGGGTTTAAAAGATCATGAGAGGCAAGGATAGGGTAAACATTCAAGGTCTTTTCCCCAGGAGAACGGAGTCCAAAACTGGAGGGCATAAGTTTAAGGTGAGAGGGGCAACTTTTTCCACGCAGAGGATGGTGCGTGTATGGGTTCGCCTGCCAGAGGAAGTGGTGGAGGCTGGTAAAATTACAATATTTAAAAGGCATCCAGATGGTTATATGAATAGGAAAGGTTTAGAGGGATATGGGCCAAATGTTGGTAAATGGGACTAGATTTATTTAGGATATCTGGTCAGCATGGACTAGTTGGACCAAAGGGTCTGTTTCTATGCTGTCAATCTCTAGGACTCTAAGCACGCCCTTAGACCCTTCAAGCATGCTCTACCATTTGGTATGATCATAGCCGACTGTCCAACTCAGTACGCAGCTCCCACTGTCTGCTAATACTCTTATCCCTTTAGTCTTAAGGATTATATCTAAATCCTTCGTGGAAAACATTCAATGCTTTGACCTCAAGTGCTTTTTGTGGCAGAGAATTCCACAAACTCATCACTCATCTCACTCCTAAATAGTCTACCCTGTATCCTGAGATTGTGATCCCTGCTTTTGATCAGTGAATGTAGTTTTAAGCTATCCAATCTCTCTTCCTACAAGAGTCAGACCATGACAATTTCCTAGAAGATATTGGGATGAGGATACTTCGAATTGGATAATGTGTAATGAAGCAAATTTAATAAATCTGAGAAAACAATGACCATAACATGTGGAATTTAGCGTTCAATTTGAAAGTGATGAACACGAGTCAGAAATAAACGTGTTAAAAACTTAAATAAGGATAATTACAAAGGAATGACAGCACAGTTGGCTGAGGTGGTCTGGGAAAGGGGTTTAAGCAGTAAAATAGTTAAATGACTCATAACAAAGACGTATTCCAGTAAGGGGGAAAAAGGATCCTAGGAAAGAGATAAGCTAACCCATGGTCAACCAGGAAAGTTTAAAGATAGAAACCAAAGAAATGGAGTTGGCTTAACACTTTATTAGGAAGAAGAGTATCATAAAAGTATCATAAGAGTATCATAAATAGAACCACATAATATAATCAAAAAGAGTTAAATGGGCTTCAGGAGAGAAAAATCATGACAAATTTATTAGAATTCTTTGAAGGGGTAATAAGCTGGATAGACAAATGGGATAAGAGACAAGACCCCTTTGTGTTGTAGGTAGTATATCAGCATGGATAGGTTATCAGCTACCTAAGGACAACATCATGGGGGTAAAGGGAGCATTTTTAGGATGGCAACCTATAACCACTAGAGTGCCACAGTGGTTAGTGCTGGGCCACAATTACATTAATAACATAGATGAGAAAGCGGAATGTACTACAGCCAGGTTTGCAGATGATTCAAACTGGTGTGAATGCAAGCAGTGAGAATGAAATAGAGTTCACAGAGGGATATAGTCAGGTTAAATGATCAGAACCTTGACTGGTGGAATATGATGTATGGGAAAGTATGTGATTATACACATTGGCAGGAAGAATAGAGGAGCTAAACATTCATTTAAATGAAGAGAGACTACAGAAAGTTCAGCATAGAAGAATTTGGGAATCCTCGTGTATCAATTACAAAAGGTCACCTACACAACTTCAGCAGATAATGGGGAAAGCAAATGGAATAGGTGTTTCTATTTCAAAGGGAATGGGGTAGTCTGACAAAAACTACAGAGGCACCAGATAGATCACAACTAGAAAACTGAACAATTATGGTCCCCTTATCTAATGGGAGATATACTTTCATTGAAGGCAGTCCAGAGAAGGTTCATTAGGTTGACCCAAGCTATGTAAGGATTTTCTAATGAGGAGACGTTGAGTAGGTTGGATCTATACTTGTTGGAGTTCAAGGGAATGAGAAGAGACCTTATTCCAACATACAGACTCTTTGCAGACTTGTCAGTCAAATGCCAAGAGGTTATTTCTCCTTGTAGGAGAGAGTGTAACATTAGAGGACATAATCACAGAGTAAGGGGTCACCCAATTAGGATAAGATATGAAGAGGAATTTCTCACAGCAGGTGATGAATCTGGAATTCTTGTCCATAGAGGCTATTAGAGACAGTGTTGTTAAGTACATTCAAGGCTGAAATAGACACATTTTAATCAGGAAGGGAATCAAGGGTTATGAAGATAAAGACAGGAAAGTGGAGTTGAGGACTATCAGATCAGCCATGGTCTCACTGTGTGGTGCAGTAGATTCTACAGGCCAAATGGTTTGCTTCTGCTCCTATGTCTTAACAGTTGTAACTTTTTCTTTGTATTCCAATCCTTTAATAGATAACATTCACCTAACTATTTAAATTATAGCTTTTAATGAGTTCTGCACATGTCCATTTACTGTTCCACAATTCTAGGCTTTTACTATTTAGACATTATCTTAAATCTATCTTTTTAAAATCCAAAACCTTAGGAAAGACAATAGGCTATATCACGAAGAGATAGTAGGAACTGCCGATGCCGAAGCCTGAGATAACAAAGGTGCGGAGCTGCAGGACCTCAGCAGGCCAGACAGCATCAGAGGCTATATCACAAAGCTCATTTCTACCCAAGAGATAGCGTTTCAAGTAAACTTACCCTTTATCACAACATTCTTTTGTATTCAAAAATGTTGTAGAGCACTATTTCTATGCACCAATGGAATGACAATAGCTTAGAACTCAATTCACAGAATACTGCCAGCAGGAAGTAACTTTTCAAATCTAGTTAGGGATAGAAGTGGATTTGACAAAAAGTTGCTGCTTCGGTGCTCAGACAGTTGTTATAACATAAGCATCAATTCATTCTGCTCTCCTGCCAAGGCACACACAAAGGGCCAGGACTCTTGGGGAGCTTGCTGCACCAGAAGTAGTTGATACAATATCAGGCGTTTATCTTCACGACCAGTCTCCCATGTACCACATTGTCAGAAGCCCTACCAAAGTCCACAGTGGCTGCAACAACTGCACTTCCATGTACAAACTTGGTCATCTCCTTGAAACAACTCAGACATGGTCTCCAACTGACACAATCATGCTGATGTCCTTTACTAATACTTGCCTCTCCAAGTGAAGATTAATTCTGTCCCTCAGGTTTTTTTGCCCTTAAATCACCCTAACACTGATTCATTCTGAGTTCCCTGGCTTATCCCTGCCACCCTTCATGAATCATGGCACATTAGCTGTCTTCCAGACCTCTGGCACCTCTCCTGTGGCCAGGGGGGAATTTTAAAAAGAATGACAGTCCCTTGCATTCTCCTCCACTGCTTCCCACAGCAGCATGGACTGCAGCTCATCTGGGTCTGAGAATTTATCTGACTTTTAGTCCACCAAAACCATTATACTTCTTCATACTTGAACAAATTGCAGTCAAAGAGATTACATTCCTTCTCATGGATTTATATACTTACAGCATCCTTCTTTATTGCTAAAACACATACAAAAGTACTCAATTAGAACCTCACCCATGTCTTCCAGCTCCAGTTTGCCACTTAGGCTTTTTGGGGACCATTCCCTAGTTATCCTCTTGCACCCTAAATACACTTATAAAATGCCTTTAGATTTTTTAGTTGATTTTACATGCTGTTTCACTTTCTTAATTTCTCTTCTAAGCATCCCCTTGTATTTTCTTCGTGCCTTTAAGGCTTCCTGCGTTCTCAGCCATCAGAATTTTCATCTAATCCTGCGTTTTCCTCCAGATCCAGGGTTCTTTTGGACTTGTTGGTGCCACCCTTTTTCCAGGAACATTAGCTATCACTATTTCCTTCTTGGACAATGTCCACTGCTCTGATGTAGAGTAGTTTCCACAACTAGTTGCTTCCAGTCCACTTTGGTCATATTGAAATCAGACCAATTCAGAACCTTTATTTCAGTGCATATTTGTCCTTGGGTTTTAAAACTGGGGGTAAAAATTGACCCAACGAGTTCATTAAGTTCCCAGCAAATCCCTCCTCCCCCCACCAAATTCCATTCCTACCTAGCACTCAAAATCTCCTCCTGCCACCTGAACTATTCTTTCCTCCTCAAAAGGTGTCCCACAACTGGCAGTAGGAAAAGGACAATGAATAACTATAGGAAGAAATGAGTTATGGTGAAGTGGGGTGAACAAGACAGGAAGAAAAATATGTTCTCCTAAGTACAGAACACACTACATTGTCATTGTCCTCCTTGCCCATCTACCAACTACAAGGACAGTAACAATGGCCTTGGTATCACACTCGAATTGGTCATCTAATCCTGCAACTACCTTTGGCAACTTAATCCTTTTGTGCCCCTCACTGCCACGACGGTTTAGATCTGTTTATGTTCTCTTTTGTACTTCTGGGAGAAAGAGAAGGGATTTTTACTAAAATAATCTTTATCATTCTGTATCACTTCTGCAAAATCAAACAGTTGTCCTAATGATTACGCTAGCAAATAGGGGAACTCTGCACCACTTATGATTGTCTCGGTCTCAAATTGTACAACTTAAGCATTCAATGTCAACACGCAAAAAAAAGGTGACATCACAGAAAACGTGTTAAGTCAGTTTGTTTGTTAAGACTCTCTTTAAATTGCTGTAAATTAGAAAAGCGCATTATTTTTTATTGAAGTAACTTACTTGAATTTAACAGAGAAACATGAGGGAGAGGGAAATTCAGGGCCAATATAATAAAGTGAAGCAACTAATCCAAAGTGGAGTAATTACATGAGAGAAATATTTAAGAACAGGCAGTTGGATGATATGCAAGTGGGAAGTCATGAACCCTACCACATAAGATGTGCAGGAGATGCTGGTCACTGCATAAACTTGAACTCTGGGTTTCAGAGTTCAAGCAGCAGTAGAGTCACTGTCAAATCTCAAGGCTCGGTTAACACAGGTAGCACGATCAGAGAAATGGTGATATCACAGCTCAAGGGACTAGAATCAGAAAGAGAATGGGTGACAGCCAGGCAATCCAAGAGAAATGGACAAGTAACGCAGAAAGCCCCTAGGGTCCTGCTCTCAAACTGCGTTTCTATTTAGTAAGCTTCCGAGGGTGTTCACACCTCAAAAGGAGTTCAGTCAGAGTCAGATTTGTGGCACCATGAACAACTCAGCTGCACGGAGCCGGGTGGGGGGGTCCGGTGAAGGAAGAAAGAAAATAGGAAGAGCAATAATAATGGTAGCTTTGTAGAGGAAGAGACAGGCATCTCTAGGGCCATTGATGCAACTCCAGGATGGTACAGCATCTTGTCAGGGCCAAGGATGTCACAGAACAGCTGCAGAATATTCTTCTAGATGAGGGTAAGCAGCCAGATTGTGTTTCCATCTTGATACCAATGGTTTAGATAGGAAGGGAGATGCAGTCCTACATGCAGGATTTATGGAGAAGATGGAATATGAGAAAGCCGGACCTCAACATTACCCCCCTTGACACATGCGAGTAAAGAAATAGAAAAAAAAAATAAAGTAGATGAATGAGAGGATGAATAGGTGATGCAGAAAGGCAAGCTTTAGATTTCTAGGAAAGCCAGCACCTGTACAAGCCAGACAGAGAATGGAATCGTTCTATTTTAAACAAAAATCTGAAATGGATACAGAGTTTGATGTCAACACAAAACAGTAATCAGTGTGTTTGGGGAATAGGTTCAAACAGAACTGACAGCCTTTCTACTGCTGCAAAGTAATTGTATCCACCAACGAACAAGACAGGTGTCATCGAATAATAAGTACATCCAAGGGATCAATTGTGACAAGTGACAAATAACATACAAGTTTCACCAGTGCTTGAACATATTCCTCAACAAAATACTGAGATGTTGTTCCATACTAGATGCAACAGTAGTGAGCAACGGAAGGGGAAAAAAAAAATGATCTGAACAGTATGGACAGAAAATATTGGAAATACTTAGTAGGTAAGGAGCGAGTGGAATGAGAAACACAATGAACATCCACAGTATTTTGCTTTCATCTGAACAATATGGAACAAGGAACTAATTACACAGCGTACACATACAAAAATGACAATTAACATTAAATAATGCTCTTCTAACATCACACCACAGTTTAGAGAGTTGGTGCTAAGAAATAGAAGAATTGCATTTATATCACAGCTATTATGATCTCAGGATGTTTGAAACAATTTTCCAACTTCCACAAACAGCAATGCGATATAGACTGCAGAATAAATATAGCCTGGTCACCAGGATTAACTAACCTGTTCTTCCAAAGTGCCAGGAGATCTTTTACATTCTAATGGCAGACCAGAGCTCAGTATGTTTCATCCCAAAAGATGACACTTTTGACAGTGCAGCACTCCCTCAATACTTGGCTGAAATGATGACTTAATGAGTTTAAACTTACAACTTTCTCACCCAGAGACAAGCGTGCTATTAACAGAGTCAAGTTAAATCTGGTATACATGACAAAATTGGAAAATTGCCACAAATGCTTTACAATATACACAGTTAAAGAGTTCAAAAGAGGATCTAAGGGCTGCCAAGTGCAAAAATCATCAGCTCTAAAATCAAGCTTTGAAATGTAAAGCTGCTATAACAAAATGTTGAAACTAGAAATCTGTTAAAGAAACAGCATGTATTTTCATTCTGGTTACACCCCTGTGAATCACATTGCTGAACAGTGCATAAGTGACTGGGTGATGCCACTGTGGCCTGCAGATTATAGTAAAGCCCTGCCATTCAAATATTTGTACAAAACATTATGTACACCATACTATCCATCATTTACTTATCCGCAACTTTTAGAAGGCAAAACTGGGAAAAAAATGTCAAAGAATGAAAATGAGCCTGAAGCACTATAAAGCAAACTGATACAGAAAGTGTCCATGACATACAGCAGTGTACTTCCTGGACCAGAAAGTGCTTCACTGAGCATATACGTCATTTGCCATGTTGCTTTAAAAGCATGTATAACATCCAACTCCAATGAATAACTCTCCTTCACAAGAAAGTGAAAAAAATCAGCACTTTTTAAAGTAACAGTTATGAACATGAGCTTGATGTCATGAAACATTCTAAGTCAAAAATAAGATTTTTGTTAGAACAAAAATCACACAAACATATTTCATTTCTCTCATTACCAAATATATCACCAAAAGTTTTACATTTACTATGAGGAAGCAAGCAAATCTGGAAGTACACTTATATTGGACACTCTTATGATAGCTGTATTTCTCTAAAATTTGTAACAATTTATAGATCACTGAATTCCTTATCTGTGGATTTAAGCTTATGCTGGAGATGCTATACAAGCATGCAGAATATCAAGAACTGTGATGTTTATACATCTAAAAATCTTGATCACACCTATTAGCTACCGTGTTTGCAAAGGGCATGGCTTACTAATTCAAACATCAGCCAGACTTGTTCAATAATAAAAGCACCAACATTCTGTTAGAAAAAGGGTCTGCTTAGTTTGAAATAATTTCCATCAATATTACACTAATTATTACTTCTGCCCTTAATGTTTTATACTTAAGATGGTTGACAAATACCGCAATTTCAGAACAATTAGTCAAATCGCACAGCAATGGTTGCAAAAGACACCAGGTTGATTGGGTGCTGTGCTCCATGCATTGCTTTCATGTGGAAACAGTCCCACTTGAGAAGCTTTTATAAATTTTCAAAAGTGCATCATTTGACAAAGTGGCTCTCCAGTTAATTGAATTCCAGTCCTTGTACAACTTTCTTTTTTATTTCCCCGTACAAAAAATCTTGTATGTTAACCCCATTCAACATTTACTGCAGTCTTCCAACCTCCAGGAGGTGGAGGATGTAGAGATGGAGGTAGCTCATGAACTGTTTGATATCCTGGAGGTAGCCAGTAAACAGGTTCATCATCAACCTCTTTTTCCATTTCTGAACCACTGTAGAAAACAAAAAAAAAAAAGAATAAAATTCAATATTACATACCGTGAAATAAAAAACAAACTGAAGAAAGAATATGAATGATGTTCTATCACAACATAACATTAACACTAAATACAATGGAACAAGTTGCTGGTTGGCTTATTTTTAGTCAAACATTATGTCTCCAATTTAAACATTTCTAACACTGAAAATTGAAGAGAACATTAAAATTCACCAAAAACAAACAAACAAACAAAAACTGCTGGAGAAAGTAAGCAGGTCTGACAGAATCTGTGGAGAGAAAACAGAGTTAACGCTTCAAGTCCAGTGACCTCTTCAGATGTTTAAGGAAACAGATCACAACAATTTATTTTTGAAGAGTGCAAGTTCTCCCAAAAGCTAAGCAGAAATTGGATCATTGTGTGCTATTATGCTGGGAGATCAGGCATGTCCCAATTTTGATCCCAGGGCTGAGGTAAATGAATTAATCAACTGGTGTAGAAACAGAGTAATATAATTTCATGTTCCCAACTAGGAGCATTCAATTTAGTTATGGAACACTTTGACAGTCTCTGCTGACCTGAAGCATTTACTAACCAATCAAGTATTTTTGAAGTGCAGTCAAATATTAAGCACCATGGGTTAAGTGTTGGTTAGACAGCATCCAGGCATATACTCTTCTAATGGGATTTTATTTCAATATGAACAATACAAAATTCTAGTCCCATGGCACAGCCAATTATTCCTCACTTATCATTTTCACCTTTTCCCTAGTTCCATTTCATCTCAGGCGTGCGTGCCAGAGCTTTTGACAGTAATAGTCAATGCTGTTATGTAAGAAAAGCATAGGTAATTTGTCAAAACAAGTCCCACAAACAGCAGCATTACATAATCCAGTTTTGATGATATTGTTCACCAGGACACCTGGAGAACCCTCCCATCCCTTCAAAAGTGTCCTCAGAATCTTTCATATCGGGCAGAGTGGGAAACAGTAGAGAGTATAGCTAATGGTGATTAAACTTAGAATACTTATCCATCCAACCAACCAACTTTTAGCAGGAACCAAAGAGAAGCCTTCAAGGTTACTGCCCCAGTTGGCTTATTTAGCTGCTGAGTGGGCGTGGGGTAGTGGCTTGTCAAGAAACATATCCTAACCTATTATCAAATAACAACAAAATTGAGGGCCCCATCCTGCCTAGGCAATTTTAACTCCAAGCAAGACAATAAAGAATTGCCTACTCAACTGGTAAACCAGTACAGGTCAGCTGTCTGTTTTGTTAAAGGTGGCAGAGGAAGAAATTTGCAAGACCATGTTTAAATAGTCATGTGGCAGGGGATGGATGCCAAGAGACACAACTTCCAAGCACCTTTTCTCAATCAGCAACCTGTACAAGCTAAACGACTTTTCATCCTGGGAGCCCAGAGGGTAATATTCGCAAACAGTTGCATCCTCTGCACTGGCGCTTCCAAGTTCTGAGGCTGCTTGCCTCCGCTTGTTCTGGGACACCAATTCCAGCAGAAAGATTGCCAGCAGCTAATCAGCTACCCAATTGTAGAAGATGCAGTGACCTTTCTTACCTCAGCAGGTCATGTGTTTCCCTCTGGAAACCCTCCTGCTTGTGGACTTAATCTGAAAATGGGAAATTCCCAGCCTTGTAATCACATTAGAAATTCTCACTCTCAGACCCCTGGTTACCAACATTTGACTTTTTGTGTATTCTAAAAATTTTCTAGAACCCTATATTTGCAGCTGATCCTCTACCTTTCTCCTTGCATACTTGTAGAAGCTTTCATAATCTACTTTCAATTCCTTGCTAGGTTAGTCTCATTTTCTGTGTTTTAGCAATATTTTGGTTCTTAATTTCTCACATTCATCTTGGCAACTTGAAGAAACTCTTAAATTTAAGATTCTTAATTTCTTTAGTTAGTCACAATGGATCACTTTTCCCACAGACATTTCACTTAACAGAGTGTACATAGAAATTATTTATTTAAATGCTTGCCATTGTTCAACTGTCATACCTTTTAATCCAATTCTTCATTCTACTATAGCCAACTGCCTTTGTCATTGGCATTATTTAAAAATTTAATGTTCTAATTTCAGACTTAAACATGTCACTCTCAAAATAATATAAAATTCTATCATATGATCATCACTCTGCCCCAGAGATTCTTTACTACAAGACTACTAAATAATCTTGTCTCATTACAGAAAACAAGATCTAAAATTGCCTCTTTTCTAATTAGTTTCATGATACTATCTCAAATCCATTCCATGAGCTTGTCCTCTAAACTACTTTTGTTGATTAATTTGCCCAATCTGTATTGAGATTAAAGTTCCTTGTGATTTCTTCAATATTTTGGCAACAAGCTCCTGTTATTTCTTGATTAATTCAATGGCTAACAGTGTAACAATCAATATCGGATGATAAATGGCTTCCACCTTTCCCTTTTAAAATATCCATCCACACTAATGATACCTCCTGCTCTTCAAGCCTTTCTCAGTCCTGTAGGTATTTTACTTCACCTTATTTCAAGTTGCCAGTGGTGCAAGTACTGCATGGTTCACAGCAACAAAACTTCACTAGTACGTAGAAAAAATTCAAACATCCTTGGAAATGGTTCTGTATAGGAGTACCACGAAGGCTACTCACATGGTTCATTTCAAAAGTCAAGTGTCTTCTACCAGCAGGACATTTCAGAGCACATGTTTTAAAATTCGCGTGTGGGATGCGAATGTCACTGGTTGGCCAGCATTTATCACCTGCCCTAGCTACCCTTGAGAAGTGGTGGTTAGCTGTCTTCTTGAATGGCTGCAGTCCACGTGCTTAAGGTTGATCCACAATGCCCTTAGGGAAGAATTCCAGGATTTTGACCTAGCAACAGTAGGAACATTGATATATTTCCAAGGCAGGATGGCAAGTGACTTGGAAAAGAACTTGCAGGTGGTGGTGTTCCCATGTATCTGCTGCCCTTGTCCTTCAAAATGAAAGTGCTGGTGGGTTTGAAAGGTGCTGGCCAAGGACATTTAATGAATTTTTGCAGCTCTGTCCTGAATGGTGACAAGCCTCTTGAATGTTATTAGAGCTGCACCCATCCAGGCAACTGGGGAGTCATTCGAATTACTCACCATAATATTCAGAGCTTCTGATCTACTCTTGTAGCCACTGTGTTTGTGTGGAGAGTCCAGTTGAGTTTCTGGTCAATGGTTACCCCCAGGATGTTGGTAGTGGAGGAATTCAGTTATGGTAACACTTGAGTGTTAAGGGGTGATGGTTACATTTTCTCTTATTTAGTCTTTACCACTTCCTTGCACTGGTGACAAGGTACGTCAGCTGCAAACTGATTTAAAGTCTTGTTCATTTCTCTTTAGGTGTCTGTTGGTCTTTTATTATTTATACATTAAAAGCAATTAAGCTATCATCTATGTAACTTTCACGGGGTTCATCAAAACGGAGGCATCACTTTTCAAAAAGGCTAAATGAATTTCCACTGGTTTAGAAAGACAGTTCATCCAAACGTTTATGTTGAGAACATCCAAAGTCTGCCAGTTTAAAAACTTCCCTTCCTATCAAAGCAATACACTAACAAGCATTAATACAGCGTGACACACAACTAGAATACAATGGTGTTATCCCTCTAACATACAGATGTGCAACTTCCCAGGTAAAGACTAAAAATATTCAATAAAAAAGTTCCAAAAATATTCACATACTGTATTATTGAGTGCTGTCCAACGACCATGGTGCACCATTTACTTTGTTGAAGCATTCAATAAGTGTCCATTTTTATTATCCGAAATGCACTGAGCCAAACCCCACTCCCAGACACTTCACCCAAAAGTGTAGTAAGAAAAACACTACAAGACAACATGATCAGCACCCCTAAGCCTCCCTCCAGAAATAATACTTATATCAGCGTAAAACTAATGATAATACCTAGCTGCTTAGGTTTGATATTTTCAATTAAAATTCTATGATTGTACATTCAGTATACTTGTCCTTAATATAGCTGACACACTTTGCAATTTCTTTTTTTAAAACTAAGACCTAACCATGCTTAAACTTAAGCATAACGCATGGTGGTAAATTAACTCACTTTGAAACTGAATGCGGAAATAGATTTGTGTCTGTATTTCCCAACACATCAAGATATTTGAATTTAGCTGTCACTTAAAAGTAACAACTGAAAGCAACTGGGGAAAATGAAGTAACACTTCACAACTCAAAATGTGACAAATCAAGCCAGGTCATTCCTATGGGCCAGACCAGAAAATAACAAAGGGAGAAGCTCGGTAGCTGTAGTCTTGGCTGGAGGTAGCATATGGCAGTTTGGCCTCAGGGAAACTGAAAGCTGGAAATAAATGTAACACAAACAAATCTTTGGTTTTACTTGGAAGGAAAAGTAACAGTCATATGTTATCCATGTCCAAAACAGAATTCAGGGGAATTACCAAGATATTAAAGCAGAGTTGGCACAATATCCAATTTCTTTTTTGGTTGCAGAGAATAATAAGTAAAGGAGACAGAGTGAAAAACAATGAGGAGAGACAAATGATGCAGCAATAAAGGGCAGAGTCAGAGAACAACACAGGAAGAACTGCCTTGTGAATCACAGCACAAGTACAGGTAAGAGTAAATCTACATGTAAATGTATCATGGTTCTTCAATTTACCAAATGTAACATTGCATGTATAATAACATGCAGATTTTGTCTTTACACATTGCTCAGACCAATTGGTTGATTTGGTGGATGGAGCTTGGTGCCAACTGAGAACATGGAGTACAATCCTTACTGGCAACAGCAGGTGAGGCAGAGTGGAGGACGAGAAAAAAAACAAGGCAGTGGGGAGCTCAATAACAAAGTGAGCACAATTCAAGGGGTGGGGTGACAAACAAGGAGGTGGTAAGGTGAAGAATAAATGAGACCCTAACATACAAGGATCCCAACTATTCACTATTTATTAACTGATTAAATGTCAAGATAGAAAAACACATATCCAAAATTTGCTGATGACACACTGGTAGTTAATATAAGCTGCACAGATGGAAGCATAGCAAGGCATGACTGCCATAAGTGAGTGGGCAAAATGGATTTCAATACAGACAAATACCAGGTCATCCACTTTAAACTTAGATAGATAGAACATGACACTTTCTACATGGTGAAAAGATAAAAAAAAACGTGGAGGCCCATATGCACAGAACGTTAAAAAAGGTAAAGAATAGGTATACAGAAGTATCAAAAAAGCAAACAAATGCTACTTTAGATCTAGAAGAAGGGAATACGAGGGGATACAAGTCGTGCTTCAGCAATACAAAGTTCTGGTTAGATCTCACTGGAAGGACTATGAACAGTTCTACACACCATACCTCAAGACAAACGTACTGGCCTTAGACAGCATACAGCATAGGTTTACCAGCAGCGTATTTGGATTGCACACATAAATTATGAGGAGAAATCATACCAGCTAGGGTTCCATTCCCTGGAACCAAGACTAAGGAGAGATTTTAATCAATTTTTTTTAAAGACATTAAAAAGGGATAAAATACAGTAGATATAGAGAAATTGTTTCTGTCAGTTGGGGAGTCTAAGACTTGACGGCATGGTCTGAAAATTGGAGTCAGACTTTTGAATGATAATAGCAAACATGTTTCCACAAGGGTGGACAATTTATTCCACACTGCAGCTGCCATTACTTAACTGCAACAGCAATGACAAAATTACTGTGATTCAGGGTTGGGTCTCTTCCACAAACAGCAATTGATACTAAATCAATTTAAATTTAAAAATCAGAGATTGAACTACGTTGTTAATCAAAAGCAAAGGAAAATGGGTAAAGATAGGTATGTACAGTTAAGTCACAGATCGATTATAATCTCATTGAATGACAAAACTGGATCAAGGAGCTGAATGATTTATTCCCCTTCTCATGTTCCAAAACATACTGAAAAGTGATTTTCCTCAGTTAATCACAGTAAATGTTGCTATAATGTGTCAATTACAAGTCAGACACAAACCAGGTTTGGGTCAGCTGATGCTATTCTTGCCATTTGGATTCAAAGATATTAGAAGGGATCTTGTGGTGCAGTGGTAGTATCCCTACCTAATTTCACCTGCTCCAGAGACACATTATGACATTTCTGAATAGGGTGATTAGAAAACATCAAAGGTAGATTTGAGTTCTGTGCTAGCATTCGAGTTCTGACTAATTGGTTGCCATGCTACCGAGCCATCAGAAATCTGGCATTTGACATGGAAGAAAATTGAAGTCCCATTAGCTGGTTTTCGTAAATGGCAGTAAATTATTCAGGAATCAAGGATTTCTCCAACTTCCTAGCTAATATTGCTCCCTCACCCAGTAGAAAAGGCTCAATGGCCATTCCGTTTCATTCATACGTTAATACCAGTTTGTTGCCTTAACTGACAACTGAAGATACTGCACTTCAGGGAAATTTAATGTGTGAAGTTCAATATAAAATTAAAAATGCATTCTTACATAATGGAAACCAATGGGTGCATACACCATGTGACATTTCAATTTGTACATTTACAAAAAAAACTTCAAATGAAGGTTACTTTTATCACATTAAAAAGACATACACATGAAGCTAAGCAAGCAAGATACCCAGGGAATTTGAAGTTTTATTCCCCCCGACATATAAAAGTCAATATTAATTTGTGATAGATGGGTTCTGTGAAACTAGAAGCAATACATTCTTCTTGGATAAAAATAGCCAAAGAAAAAGCCTCACTCATATGCAACCTGGTTCCACAAAAATACTGACATGCATCTTAGGAATGCCCTTCACCTGGACAATTCACACACTGCATGTGGTCATCACGGCTGTGAAAAGGACAGGACTGAGTTTATAAAAAGAGCATATATTCTATCTGGCCTATAAATGTATTTTGTTAAGGATGAAAGAATAGAAAAAAAAAATTCTCATTTTTCAGGGCTACAGGTTTTTGTTATTAAACACGTCAACTCCATAACCAAAACTGTTACAGGTACAAACTGTAAATAGCTTTTAAAGGAAGCTCTGTTTTCATAATTTTCCAATGTAAAAGTAATATTACTTGTTATTCTTTTACTTTTCTGTGCTCATGTATTACAATTGAACTTGTAGAAAATATTCTGACTAGCATATCATTTGTATTTATTGTAAACACAAATTCCCCATTCATTACAAAGAAGTGGAAAAAAAAATCTTAGAAGACCGTCGTAAAATAAAAATGTGTATAACTTGTGGAGTTGTTTAAAGATAATTTGGAGAACACTCTTTTACAGGGACAGGATTAGAAGATATGACATTCAATGTCTTATTCTCCACAGAGGCTGCAGAGTAATTTGCTGGAATGCCTTTTCAAGGCCTTAAAATCCAATTACTAGCAAAATTAATCAGAAGCTAATTGTTGCCAAAAGGAATTTGTTCAAAAGCAGTTGCTGTAAATCCAGAACTCCAGGTTAGAACTAAACAGCAGCAACTAGCTAGTGTTTTTGCCCCTTTGTAAACAAAAAATTACTTGCGCATTGGCAATTGCCTACCTGGTAAGCCCCAAATTATTGCTGATCTGTGAACATGCTATTCAAGCCATTCAACCATACGGTACAACCGTAAAACAACACTGACAATACTGAATTTCACTTGTGATAAATATCAATTACCTGATGTTCGAATGGCTTTCTTTCCTTTTTGCTCTTTTTGACAACCATTCATTAATATCGGGCGCAGGTCTGTTATCATGTTCTACTTTGTTTTCTTCTGTAAAAAAAAAAAAAAAGAAAATTACAAATAAAATTTCCAGGTACTAATGGAAAACTTTAAAAGTACATATTAAGAATTGCTAATGCATAGTTAGTGCATGAAAAGAACCATTTTCCTCATCCAATGCTTATTTTTAAAAAGATAAACAATGATATTGTCCTGATGGGACAACTAATTGGGTGGCATGAGAGAAATAAGCACAATATAACCATTCCATTTTTGTACTTTCACTCAAACATATGCTAGCTTTTCTTCATTATATTGCAGCTCAATGAACTCCATAAATTAGATTCTCAGGTAAATTTTTAAAATACTTTTTTCTGTCTTTCTAACTTTACTGCTGCTTTCATTTTTGTAATTAGTTCAGAGTGCCCCACTCATTCCTCACTCCCCATGCCAAGTTAGTTAGTTAGATTGTAGATGTTGCTCCATTGATTTGCAAAGTTTCTAAGACATTCCCAGTAATTCTTTGTCACTATCAACATTTTAAGTAATCTGTATATATGGGATATCCAATAACTGGAAAACAAGCAATTAACAAAGCAAAGAGAATACAGAAATAACTAGTGCAAGCTGGAGGAAGTAATGTCTAAAGTATATAATGGTCTGGTCACAATACACTTTGACCACTGTACGCTAACTCATCTTCAAGATGCATCTCAGCAGGTAGCGAAATGCATAGCATGTGACTGATTACAGAAAGGTGGGGGACAACTTTACTTTTTTCAGCCTTTCAAAGATAACTGGAAGTCCTTAAATAGGAATTTAAAGATGAATACAGAACAATATCCAAAATTAAACCACTCTAGTCAGACAACAGGCATAGGTTCAAACTAGCAAAAGTAAATTTCAGACAGATACTAGCAACTTCTACCAGAACACAACGCTTTTCTGGATAGATTAGTTAAGGCAAACCACTTAAGAAACACCTAGATAACCTAATTGGTAGTGGGGTCTTGAGGTAAAACTTCAAAGCTCTTTCTGAATGGAAGGACTGAAGAAAGAGAAATGGGGTGCAAGTCTTACAGTTAGCATCAAATGTTTTGGGTGAAGAGAGAGAGACTAGAGAAGCAGGCTTTGGTTTAGCCTCAAGTACACGTAGTGATGCAAGCGTAATGATGATTTGAAATACTTAATGCTATCAACAAAGTGAAAGTGAATAACTGCTTACCTAGTCCCAAAACAAAAGAAAGAATACAGGGTGAAACTCTGAAGAGGAAAGGAGAATGACTGCCCCAATTATAAGTTTCAAAAACAATACTGACTATTTAAAATGGAATGCTCAGGGAGGTGACCTGAGCCGACAGCATCAGTATTTTTAACCAAGGCTTGTGCAGACATTTGAAGGGGAATTGTTGGGTAAAATCAATGGGAAAACTGCCAAATTTTCGGCAAAAAAATTTAAAGTGCAACTGAGCAGGCAAATGCAATCTTGTTTAGACAATTCATGCAAAAAAAGGATACTGAGAAAATACTGCAGAGTTACTACTGTTTGGACCTGATGTTAAACTGAATCCCTGTCCACTTCCAAGCAGCTGCAGGACTCCATGGCCATTTTCAACGAACAAAGATCTCTTCCAATGGACTCTTCAACTTTCTTTGCCCAAAGAATCCTAAAATTAGTTTATTACATCATTCAAACTGCTATTTCTGAGATCTTGCTACTCACAAACTGGCTGTTAAAACAACCACTGAAGAAGCAACCCACTGGCTGTAAAGCATATTGAGACATTGTGGGAATGAGAGAAGAGTTCTTTCAAAAAGAAAATCTCTAGAGTCAACCATGTCTAAATGGCCTTTTCCAACCGCACTTCCTTGAATTGAGATAGAAAAAGTGAAATGCTTTGCATGAATCACAGCTGTTCACTTGTGTACACACACAACAATGCCATCTGCTGGAAAAACGTAGCTTTTCCTTTAACTCGTTGTTGACTATAAGCCTATTTTCATAATGCAGACACTTCTACAGTTAAAAAAAGCTTCTTCTCTTCACTTGCTGTTCTTTACAATGGGTCAGCTAACATGCCAGCTCATTTTGAGGATAAGCAGCAGCTGACAGCCCAAACTTTACTCTTCTCAATGATGTCATCACTCTTAGAATTTAAAAATAAAACCACACTAGTTTAAAAATTTAACCTTAGAAAATACGGTCAAAATAACAGGCAACCGAATATAAATGTGCTTACACAGTTGTGTAGGTCAAATTTCGTATATGTTTTACAAGCTCACTATGAAATTGCTGAAAGGGCTTTTTGCTTCTAGGCTTGCCAGCCACAATTCTGAGACCATTAAAGTGAACCGGTAGGAAAACGGGGTCTGTGGAGCACAGGAATATATAGTGGTGTGTTGACATGGGCTAAGTGCAGTCACAGTTATTTAAATGAAAAAAAAAATCAACTAAAATGTTTGAATCACCTTCACAAAAGCACAGTGAGCCTTGCAAGTGCAAAAACACAATTCAGGTTAGATGAACACCAAATAAATTTGGATGATACCATCGCCAATGGCATCGAACCATGTACTGCACAACTGTCAATTTTCAAGTTGGATATTGATATCTGTGGGGAAAATCAGTCAAAAAACACAACACAAGTGGTTAAAAACAAAAAACTTCGGATGAGTAGAACTTCATACAAGCTGAATTGCAGGGGCAAGTAATCTCAAACAGGAATTAAAATAAATGAACTGTTCCACAGTATTTGAATCACCCAGAGACATATAATTTGTACTGAAAAATCATTCTAACTACACTCCAGGCAACAAACAAAACAAGTTTTCAGGTAGCGTGTTAGGGTTAGGGTTAATCAACCGATATATCAGTTGTTACAGTAACAACCAATCTTGCTGTTCAGAGAATGAAGGCGATAACGACATCCATGGCATCATTAAAAAATGTTCTAATCAGATAAGACAGATAAATTACTCAGGTCAACGTGGATAAAATCAGATCAGTGGACTGTGGAACTGACATGGCAAAATTGATGCAGTGGTACTTAGTTAGCTGTTGATGAACAGCCCACCAATGCATATAAAGATTTTTCTTGAACATAGGAACCCCATGTTAATATTTAGCAGCTTATACAATCACTTGAACTGAATCTTGTCTATATCCAACACTCACATGCATGTACTTTCCATAAAAATCTTCAAGATCAATTCCCTTCCCCAACTCAAGGGCATGGAAACTAATTCGAGTTACAGAGTTTAACACCCAGAAAGAAGTCCCTCAGCCCACTGTGTCCATGCTGGTCATCAGGCACTACCCGCTTTAGTCCCACCCTCCAGCACTAGGTTCATAGTCTTGATGGACCATAGCATACTAGTGTTCACTGGAAGGTTACTTAAATGTTGTAATGGTTCCCATCTCTACCATCCTTTCAAGCAGTGAGTTCGAGATACTCTCAAAACACAGTGAAAAACCTTCCCACCTTAAATCTATGCCCCTTGGTTATTGATCCCTCTCAAGGGGAACTCCTATCTACCATATATATATGCCCTCAATTTTGTATACCACAATCACATGCCTCCTCACACTTCTCTGCTCTCTAAAAATTAATCCCAATTTACCTGGTCTCTTCCCATAGCTGAAACATTCCAGCCCAGGGAACATCACGGTGAACTTTCACTGCACCCTCGATAACACTCACATGCTTCCTATGGTATGGTGACCAGACTGAAGACCGTACTACAGCTGTGGCACAACTAATGCAACTCCATCATAACATTCCCATTCTTATATTCAATGTCTTGACTAATAAAAGCAAACATCACATACCTTCTTAACCATATTACCCACCAGTTGTGTTGCCTTCAAGAACCTGTGGACATGCACACCAAGGTCCCTCTGATCTTTTGTAGTTCCTAAGGTCCTACTATTCATCACGCCCTTGCCCGGTTAGTCCTCCCAAAGTGTATCAACTTAGACTTTAAGACCATCTGCTGTTGTTCTGTCCATCTGACCAATTTGCCCAAAATCATCCTGTAGTCCAAGGATTTCCTCGTCATATTTACTGCACCATTTTTCATGCCATCTGTGAAGTTACTGATCAAACATCCTACATTCATGTCTAGACCACTGAGGAACACTACAAAATAGCCAGGGGCCTAAGTGCCAAACCCTGCAGTAGTCAACTAGTCACACATTTAATCACAAAAAAAAAAAAAAAAAAAACTTCCTCTACCACCAACCTTTGCCTCCTCCCATTAAGCCAATTTAAGATCCAATTTGCCAAACTGCCCTGGCTCCCATGGGCTCTCAACTTCTCGACCAGTCTCCCATGTGAAACTTTGTCAAAAGCCTCAAAGTCCAAGTAGACTACAACCACTGCCATACCCTTATCCATACATTCAGTCAACTCCTTGAAAAACCTGTCAAACAAGATCTCTACCCTGGCAAAGCCTTGCTAACTATCCTGGATTAATCTTTGCCTAGAGTATTGGCAAAGATCTGTAGCTCAGGTTGTGAACGAGGTTGTTGACTGGCTCGCTGAGCTGGCTTATTTTTGTTCAGAAGTTTCGTCGCCATGGTAGGTGACATCATCAGTGGAGCCTCCGATGAAGCGATGTTGTTCTACTCCGCTTGGAATTTATACTGTCCAGTCCATTATGGGGAGTACTGTCATTTCTGGTTTTGATCTGTATGGGTGGAAATCATACTTCAATCAACAAATATATAGAATTGTACCCCATATATAAACCCATACAGATCAAAACCGGAAAGGATAGCACTCACCATAACGGACCAGACAGTATAAATTCCAAGCGGAGTAGAATAACATTGCTTCAGCAGAGGCTTCACTGATGATGTCACCCAGCATAGTGACGAAACGTCTGAGAACAAGCCAGATTGGGAACAAGTCACCAACTTTAATCTTTACCTCTAAATGCAGATTAATTCTGTCCCGCAGGATTTTTTCCAATAGTTAGATTCACTGGTCTATAGTTCCCAGGTTAATCCTTACCATCCTTCTCAAATAACGAAAAAGAACGAATGACATTACGAATGCACCACATAAGCTGCCCTCCAGTCCTCTCGCACTTATCCCGGGTCCAGTAAGGATTTGAAAATTAATGGCAGGGCCCTTTCAATTTCCATCCTTGTCTTCCATGGAGCCTAACACCATTACCGAACTCTGGCCAAGATGCACAACAGCAGGACCTAGGGACTTAACTTAGAAAAAAGGGAGGGTTGCAATGCTCACTGAGTCACAGGCGAGCCAGAGGTTTCATTTGATAAAAGCAAAGTACTGAGGATGCTGGAGGTTTGGAAGAACTGAAAGTACAGCACAACGTCAGCAAGCATCACTGGAGAGAAAGAGAGAGAGTTATGTTTAAGAGTCCAATAGAATTCTTTTTTGGAATGAAAGAAGCCATCAGATTGGACTCAAAACATTAGTACTCATTCCACAGATGCTGCTGGCCTGCTGAGTTTCTCCAACACTTTCTGTTTAATTAAAACAGAACTATTTCAATTTGGTTTTTCTACCCCCCTTGCTGTGAAAGGTGAGGCTGCCCCACAAACTATTACTTTCTTTTCTTCAGCAGATGACAGCAACACTGAATCTCAGCTTTCTGGATATTCAAGTTAGGCAGTTTGTAAAGAATACCTCCTTTGTTTCTTTTTTCAAAAAGTTCACTCACAGGATATGGGCGCCACTGGCTGGGACAGCATTTATTGCTCATCCTTAGCTGCTTTCTCAAAGTGCTGCAATCCGATTGGCATACGTACACCCACAATTCCATTAGGCAGGGGGTTCCAGGATTTTGGATTAGTGACACTGAAAGAACACTAACATATTCCCAAGTCTGGGTGGCAAGTGGCTTGAAGGGGGACTTGTAAGTGGTAGCTTTTCCATGTATCTGCTACCATTATACATCTAGATGGTAGCGGTAGCGGTCGTGGGTTTGGGAGATGCTGTCTAAGCAGCCTTGATGAATCTCTCTAATGCATCTTGTACATGGTGAACACTGCTGCTACTGAGCGTCAGTACTGGAAGGACTGACTGTTTCTATATTCAGAAACAATCTTTTTGTTGCTCTCCTGAATCATTTCCAGAACCTTGAATGGTGCTGGAGCTGGCCTCATCCATGCAAGAAAAGAGCATTCCATCATGAACATGATGGGAGTCTTGTAGATGGCGGATAGGCTTTGGGGAAATCAGAAGGTCTGTTGTTTGCTGCAAGGTTCCCAGCCTCTGATTTCCTCTTGTAACCACAGTGCTTGTATGACTCGTACAGTTCAGCTTCTGGTCAATGGTAACCCCCACCCCAGAATGTTGATGATGGGGTAGTAAGTGATGGTAATAGCACAGAATGGCAAGGGAAGATGGTTAGATTCTCTCTTCATGTGCCTCCCTCTTAAATAGCAAAGAAATATGTACACAGTCTTATAAGTACTGTAATTTAGACTAGGGAAATTAACTAAGAGGGAAGACAACCATGTTTTATTAGCTGTTCGGTATAATTTTATGACGGGCTTATACGCAGTGATCTGAAGATAAATTTTGTCAGTACATGTAGTTTCAAAAACAAATGCTTTAATTCACATCGATTACATATCAGATTGACTTGTTCGTACCTTCCACGCTTTGTCTCAGTTTCTGAACATCGTCATCAGTCATATGAGAGAATTTGCAATTTGCACCAAAATCACACTGACCTACAGGGGAAAAAAAAAGTCATTAAAATCATAACAGTAACAAAGGATGTATTCAAAACAAAAAAGGTCAAATATAGTATTGATAATATGGTGTCGGAAAGCAACATTAGAGAGAAGCATGAACATGGTTCTCAATTTAAGTCACATTCAAAAGGGCGGCCTCCAGTTGATAAATCAGGTGGGATATCTATATCTTCAGTTGGCTACCCAAAGAATATACATGGAGGTCTGATTGTAGTCTCCTTTCCGCTCAACTGAAGGCAGGATTCAAAGACATAGAAATAGAAAACAGCACTTTTCTGTTCTTGACGTTACAATAGTGTGAACTTGCCTATAATTTTAGAATTGTTCAATTAATTGTGGTTTGTTACTTATAAGATGATATTATACAGTTTTGGAGTTAGTTTTCAAACAACATACCTCAGACAGAAGGATGGAAAATAGACCTCTTCCCAAATCTCTGCAACTGACAGCTATGATCTGCATCAAGAATTCCAAGAGGCTTTAATACCTCACCACTCACTGCACCTGGTCACTTCTGACAATTTTAAGTGTACCAGAGTGGAATTAGAATGTCTTCACTTAATCCAACCCTTTCGTAAATCCAGAAAATTTACAAAGAGACAGCCCACTGTGTCAATTCCAGCCAAAAATGCAAAATTCTGCCTAATCCCACTTTCCAGTTCTGGTTCATATAGGCTACAGCATTTCAAGTGCAAATCAAGATTTTGTTTTAAAATGCACGGAGGGATTCTGATTCTCCTACTTTCAAAAGGCAGTGAATTTTAAACCACCTCACACTCAGTGAAAACTTTCTCCTCAACTGCCCCTTAATTCTTCCTCTAATTACCTAAAATCAGGACTTCCCAAAGTGGGGGTCAGGACATCAAATAATAAACCCTGGTGAAAGCAGCACCAAAATGAGAAAAAGCCACTTGTATAACGTCTTTTTTAAAAAAAGTAAGATAATGCCGAATTCACAATATCCTGACAATGTACAAGGTCAGCTAAGATTAGAGACTCTCTATCTTCCTGCAACTACACAGAGAAAAAGGGCTTCATGATCAACAGAACTTTTACAAGTAATTTTTCCTTTAAAACAAACACTACATAACTGCACACGAAAGCGTTTAAGTATATATTCAACTTGCCATGCAAGTGAAAATGTGATTGAGGACTGATGAACTTACAGGAAAGGACAGTGGAAATTAGTATAACAATCTGAAATACCAGTCTTACACGCTGGCAGCAAACTGAAACTTTATCTTATTGTGTAAAGGCTCTCAGTACCCAAAAACCCTTAAAAGTACCTGACCATTACTTTCCTGATAAAAATAGATTACGCAGTTAGAGGCACAGAACAATTCAAACACTTCTGACCCAATGTAGCTTGTAGGGAGAAGTGAAATTACAACCAAATAATAGGTTATGGAATGATAGTTTTAATTCATCATATCAGATCATTCCCTCTACTAATTTAGGATTACCAAGGACATCCCCCATTGCCACGTCTCTCCCCAAATTACTACTTCAGACAACCAAGTGGTGAAGAATAGAATAAGAGCCTAGTTTTTACAAGTTCAGTCAAGGGATGTTGGTTTTACTGGCCAGTATAGCCAGGACGGCCCATCTCTAAAGACAGTGGAGGTAATGGTTGCGAACTACCTTCTTGAATTGCTGCAGTCCTTTAGGTTTATATATATCCGCAGTGCTTTGAATAAAAGGAGCTCCAGGATTTTGACCCAAGCAACAGGGATATAGTTCTAAGTCAGGATGGCGTACGGCTTGTAGGTTTTTAGTGCTGATGTGGACAGGCATCTGTTGCCCTTGTCCTTTTAGATAGTAGGGGTTGAGAGTTTGGAAGTTACTGTCAGAGGTTCCTTAGTGAGTTACTGCAGTGCATCTTATTGATGTTACACACGGCTGATACTGTGTCTTAGTAATAGAGAGAGTGAATGCTGGAGGTGGTGGAAGGGGTGCCAGTCAAATGGCATGCTGTGTCCTGGATGGCATCAAGCTTGAATTGTCACTGGAACTACACTCATCCCGACAATTGGAAAATTGAACAGACTTTGGGGAGTCACAAGGTGAGCTACTCACTGCAAAATTCCTAGTCTCTGACCCTCACTCGTAGCCATACTACATATATGGCTGATCCAGTTCAGTTTCTGGTCAATGTTGATTACAGGGATTCAATGGTAATGCCAGTGATGTAATGTTTAGATTTTGCCTTGTTGAAGATGGTAACCACCACTTGCAAACTTAATATACTTCCATTTACAGAGATGCACACTATAGACACACACCTCCAAATTTAACCCACATTGTTTGCCTGATCCTATGTAATCCACCTGTTCAAACATATCATGACATATCATAAGGGAGTAGAACTTAAAAACAGAGCTCTGGCTCAGAGGTAGGGATACTACCACGCTGCCACAAGACTATTTGTGTTGTTTTTTAAGCACGTGGTTCCTCGAGACAGGAAAGGTAGATTTGTACACATGGGAAGTGAACCCATACCCTGGCCTTAATGAGCAACAACCACAGCTCGGAGCCTCCTGTGGTCAAAAAGAATCTGCTAACACTGACACTGAGGCTCACATGAATAATGGTTGCTTGGGTCCAGTACCAAATGGAAATTGGTACTTCAGCAACAAACAAGAGAACCAAAAAGTCACCATTGTTTTGTTTACCCATAACTCAGCTGGAGATATTACATTATAATCATTCACATTCTCTCATTTAACGAAAGCAGAGTCTTTTGGGAATAGGGAGCATTATGGTACTGGAGTGCAACCTTTGGCTTTTAGACCCTCATCACTGGGAAGACGGACAGAATATAATTATATTAGCATGAACGAGATTTAAATACAAGCCCCAGAGTTGACGAAAGAACATGCTTGACACGTTGTGCTGTTCCGTTCCTGTACTTCCTTCTTTGGACATTTCGGCACTTACCCGATTGTAGAAACTTTCTGCAAGGCTTTTTGGCAAGTTCTTCTGCCAGTATTGTGGCGCTATCTGAAATCCAAAAATCAGATTATTTTGTACTTCAATTAAAAAAAACATGTCATCTTGTATCACAGTTTTTCCAAAGAAACAAGTGCATTTCAGCTTACTTCATGATAGGTGAGGTCCCACAATTGATCACAGCATACTAGGCAGAGGAGCAGAAATTCAGTGACCTTTACTGAAAACTAGGAATGAATTTGACTCTGAAGGCTCCATAACTACCATAGTCAAGCAGCTGCGGAAACAAGACTCACAAGGAAACAAGACAAATTTGTCTGAAAGGGCAATCAGCATCTACGTGAACGTGCTGCAGTGAAGAATTAATACTTGCAAGGGGAGAAAACAGGTTGATAAATCAGCAGGGAAAGATAGTAAGTTTTCAGAACAACTGACTAAAGTCGGTGGAGTTGTGGACAGTGCGAAGGATGTTGCAGGTTACAGAGGGACATAGATAAACTGCAGAGCTGGGCTGAGAGGTGGCAAATGGAGTTTAATGTGGAAAAGTGAGAGGTGATTCACTTTGGAAGGAGTAACAGGAGTACTGGGCTAATTGTAAGATTCTTGGTAGCGTGAACGAGCAGAGAGATCTTGGTGTCCATGTGCATTGATCCCTGAAAGTTGCCACCCAGGTTCATAGGGTTGTTAAGAAGGTGTACGGTGTGTTACGTTTTATTGGTAGAGGGATTGAGTTTCGGAACCGTGAGGTCATGTTGCAGCTGTACAAAACTCTGGTGCAGCTGCACTTGGAGTATTGCGTACAGTTCTGGTCACCGCATTATAGGAAGGATGTGAAAGCATTGGAAAAGGTGCAGAGGAGATTTACCAGGATGTTGCCTGGTATGGAGGGAAGGTCTTATGAGGAAAGGCTGAGGGACTTGAGGCTGTTTTCGTTAGAGACAAGAAGGTTAAGAGGTGACTTAATAGAGACATACAAGATGATCAGAGGATTAGATAGGGTGGACTGTGAGAGCCTTTTTCCTCCAATGGTGATGGCTAGTACGAGGGGACATAGCTTTAAATTGAGGGGTAATAGATATAGGACAGATGTCAGAGGTAGATTCTTTACTCGGAGAGTAGTAAGGGCATGGAATGCCTTGCCTGCAGCAGTTGTAGACTCGCCAACTTTAAGGGCATTTAAATGGTCATTGGATAAACATATGGATGATAATGGAATAGTGTAGGTTAGATAGGGCTTCAGATTGGTTTCACAGGTCGGCGCAACATCAAGGGCCGAAGGGCCTGCACTGCGCTGTAATGTTCTATGTTCTATGAGTTTTCTTTCAAGTACTGCTTCTTCCGCTTTAAATCTTCCCCCAACAAATCCAGCACGAAGGTACAATTCTACTGTCAGTCAGTAATCACCAAATAATACCTCACCTAAGTTAATGCACACAAAAAAAGTTCTTAAATCAGGGAAGAAATCAAATCAGTAAGTACTGTTCTTGTTTAATCACACAAACTCAAAACAGGAACTTTGTTAAGGACAAGAGCGTGGAAAACAGTACAGCCATTTCAAAATAGAAAACCAAGATAATCCAAAAGGGTTTTAACGTAATTAATCTTGATTCAGTTGTAGCTGCTGGAAAACTGAGTCATTATTAAGATTAAATCATACTTCAAAAGAGACGGGTGAATCAGAGAGGTAGAATGAACAGTAAGAGACAGAACATATTTAGATAAATTGACTCTTTTTTAAAAATGGGAAACCTTAGCTGCGTTTGGAAATTAATATGAAACTGCAGGCTCCCTACTAGAATATTGGAACCATAGGGAGGGAAGCAGATAATTATTTCAATTCCAAGTTATAATTACAAAGAAAGGCTCAAGAAGCTGGCCTTTACACTGGACTAGAGGTTAATGGGGAATCAAAAAGGTATTTACAAAATAAAAGATTTCAGATGGGGGGGTGGGGCGGGGGGTAGGGAAGAGCGAGAGCCATCATATAAATGGTATTGTACAGTACTGATAATCCAGGGGCCAAAGCTACAAAACTGGAGATACAGGTTGACATAGCAGCTGATAAATTTTACATCGAATTGATAAAATCTGGAATTGAAAACCAGCCACCACAACTGAGACCATGAAACTATCATCAATTGTCATAAGACCCAGCTGGTTCACCAAAGAAATAAATATGTTACGTTAGGAGTGAAGTAGAACGCGAACTTGTCATGACTTAAGCTGTATCTATCCGATCAGTTATGATGTTTGTTAGGGAAGGGGAAATCTGTCTTCCTTGCCTGATCTGGCCTACATTTGATTCCAGACCTAAAGTAATGTGGTTGACTCAGAACTGTTCTATGTGGCTACTCAGTTCAAGGGTAATTAGGGATTAGCAACAAATGCTGGCCTTGCCTATCATGCCAGCATGGATTAAAGAATGCTTTAAAAAAAGTGATTGTACGTAAATATATAACTGGAGATGTTTGCTAACTTATTGAGTTTCTGAATATAATCACTAGGAAAACAAAGAACTGGACAAGTATTTGAGAATTAGTGCAAAAGAATAAAAAGGAAAGAGGATTACAAAAAGTTTCACATGAAGTATCAGCATGATGAACCAAATGATCTCATTCTCTATTGCAAGTCACATTTTTTGTTTTAAACATGGACTTTGAATAGTGAATACCAATAGCTGCAGAATCTGATGTGCTTCTAGTAACCCACAGCACTGCAGCCAATTGTAGGACCCCAAACAGCCCACCTGATCTAACTCCAACGAGAATCAAGGATTCACTGAAAGTATTTCACATTAAGTCACAAGATATTGGTGCATCTCTGAAAATGATATAAGCATTTTAATTTATCTTGGCAGTAATGGAGGAGAATGTTTAATTTCAAACTTACATCTTCCAAACATTTTCTTCTCCAGGGAAATTAGCTCTACGTACTTAGTTTGTGCTATGCAGTTCACATACTACGTAGCTCGGTCAAAAACAGAATCACCTGAGTCTACTTCACAAAAAGGAATGTGTCTGGATGTTATCACATTGTTGCTCACAGAAGTGATCAGGGAAGGCAACGGCCAACTGATATTAAAAACCGAATGAACTGCAGATGGTGTATATCAGGAACAAAAACAGAAGTGGCTGGAAAAGCTCAGCAGGTCTGGCAGCACCTGTGAAGAAATAAAAAATCAGAGTTAACATTTCGGGTCCGGTGACCCTTCTTCAGAAATGATGCTGCTGCCAGACCTGCTGAGCTTTTCTAGCAACTTCTATTTTTGGCCAACTGATATTATTAGGTTATAAATCCAGAAACTCAAGTTCAAATCCTGCCATGGCAGATGGTGGAATTTGAATTCAATAAAAATCTGGAATTAAATCAACAAATCTAATGATTATCATTGTTGATTGTCAGAAAATCCTCTCTTGTTCACAATGTCCTATAAAGGAAGGAAACTGCTATCCTTACCTAGTCTGGCCTACATGTGACTCCAGACCACAGCAATGTGGTAGACTCTTAACTGCCCTCAGTTAACAAGCCACTCAAATGTAACAGAAAGTTTCAAAAAAAACAAACAAACAAAAAGAAATTAAACCAGACAGACCATGTAGCATTGACCTACACAAAACAGAAATGACAATGGCAAAGAAACAGCCTTGTCAGTCCTGCAAAGGCTAGTCCTGAAACTAGTAGAGCTCTCTCAGAGTAGTCAAGCAACACACTATCGTAGTCATGCTCACGGAATCATACCATCCCTAGATGTACCTTGTCCCACCAGCAGGACAGACCCAGCAGAGGTGGCTGCACAGTGGCATACAGTCAAGACAGCATTACTCGGAGGTCCTCACAATTGACGGCAGACAGCAAGAAGTCTAATGGCACTAGGTCAAACATGGACAAAGATTATCACATACTGTCCTTCCACAACTAATGAATCAGAGCTCCTCCAAGTTGAATAATGCTTAGAGGACAGCAAGGGTGCTGAATACACTCTGGTGGGGGACTTCAATGTCCAGCACCAAGAGTTACTCAGCAGCAGCACTACTGATCAAGCCGATCAGGTCCTAAAGGACATAGCTGCTAGACTGCGGCTGTGGCAGGTGGTGAGGGAACCAAGAGGGAAAATATACTTGACTTCATCCTCACCAATCTCCTTGCTGCAGATGCGACTATCATAAATTTGGTCAGTGTGACCACTTTAAGAGATGATACCCCACCTCCACATTGAGAATACCATAATAGTGCATTACAATCAGTCCACTAATCAGCGCAGACTTTGAACACATCGAGAAACTGAAAGACACCGGAGACACCCTTTGGGCCACAAGCAGAAGAATCAATCATTCTCCAACACAATCTGCACCTTCATGGCATGGCATATTCCCCACTCTACCAATACCATCAAGCCGGGGGTCAATCTTCCTGGTTAAATGAAGAGTGCAGAAGGGCATGCCAGGAGTGACACCAGGCCAACCCAAAAATGAGGTGACATTGTGATGAAGTACAAAAAAGGACTATTTGCATGCCAAACAGAGAAGCAGCATGTGATAGACAGAGCTAAACGATTCCACAATGAATGGCTAAGGATTAAACTCAGCAGTCCTGCCACATCAATTTGTCAAAAGTGGTAAAGCAGGTTTCATCCTCAAATCAAGGGGAAGCCCTGCACATCAGTGTAAAAGATAATGTTGAAGCATTTGCAGCACTTCTGGCTGAAGATTGTTAAGTGGATATGTGAGACAATGTGCCTCCTCCAGCAGGTCCTCAGCATCACAGATGCCATTTTGAATCGCTCCCTAATATGCCAAGAAACGGTCAGAGGTACTACAAAGGCTATAGGCCATGACAACATTATGGTAGTTGTAACAAAAACATCCTCCAGAACCCCTAGCCAAGCTGTTCCTGTACAGCTACAACACTGGTATTTACCTGACAATGAGGAAAGATACGTTCTGCACACGAAGAGCAAAACAAATCTAACCCAGCCAATTACCTCCTCAGCCTACCCAATCATACATAAAAGTAATGGAAGGCACCAAAAATGCCATAAGCAGCACATGCTTAGCAATAACTTGCTCATTGATACCCAGTTTGTGTTCTGACAGGGCCATTCTGCTCCTGACCCCATTACAGACATGGTTCAAGCGTGGACAAAAAGAGCTGAATTCCAGACCATCTTTAACATTAAGGCTACATTTCACTGAGTAATGCATCGAGGAACTGATCAAAACTGGATTCAGGAAGAAATCTCTCAGCTGGTTCGAGTTTACCTGGAACAAAGGAAAATATCAGTGGTCGTTCAAGATCAGTTATCTCAACTCCAGAAGATCTCTGCAGGAGTTCCTCAAGGTTATGTCTTTGCTCATCCTGCAGCGGCTTCATCAATTATCTTCCCTCCATCATCGGGTCAGAAGTGGAGATATTTGCCAATGACTGCACAATGTTTAGCACTATTTGCAATATCTTGGATAACGTCCAGAGTTGGACTGAAATATGGCAAGTAAAATTCGCACCACACGCAAGTCAAGCAACGACGATTTGCAACCAGAGACAACTGAAGTATCATCCCTTGACAGCACACGGCGTCGGCATCACTGAATCCTCCATTATTGACATCCTGGAATTTCGACCGACCAGAAAGTGAACTGGACTCACATAGAAATACAATGCCTACAACGGCATAAAAAGGCACACCATCCAGAACAAAGCAGTCTGTTTGATTTGAGCTACATCCACAACAATTCACTCCCCCCACCACTGACGTTCAGTTGCAGCAGTGCACATCAACTACATGAGGCATTGTAGAAATTCCCTCTTAAGATTCACAGATAGCACCTTCCAAACTCTCAACCACTTCCATCTGGAAGAACAACAAAAGTCACATGGAACACCACCAGCTACAAATTCCCCTCCAAGCCACTCACCAACCGGGGATGGGCAATAAATGCTGGTCCAGCCAGTGACGTCCATATCCAGTGAAAGATTTTCTTTTTTTAAAAAGATATTGTGGCGCAGATGAAAGCCATTCAGCCCATCAGCGTGCACCGGTCCCCAAATGACCATAAAATAGTGCCATTCTCCTGACATGTTCGTTTTTCCACAATACCACAGTGACTGCAGTTCTAACGTTGTTAAATTGGTCGTAAAATAGTTTGGGAGACCTGAGATCATGCCATTTAAACGCAAATCTCAACTGCTCCTGGCGACAGAAGTAACTAAAACAAAACTTGAAAACGTCTACCTTCACTTCCCACAATTTCCCCCTACTTGAAAAATCACAATGTATTTTGAATTCACGGGACTTAAGTGCAGTCTGCTCCGAAGTATCCACCCACACTAATCAGCCAAGCTGTTCCAGAACTTTCTACGGCCACCAACCCACCCTCACCCCGGTCAAAGGCAGGACTAACTTCTTCCACATTTACCTCGGAAACAGTCGAACCAGAATTTCTTGGCTCTCTGGTGCTGAACTCCTTGTAAGTGTTTCTTTCTGTTGTGGAGATTGTCTTGAAACGATCTGCTGCAATAATCGCAGAAATAGGTTTTCCCCATCGCCGAAAAGACAACGGACGATTGCGAATCTGCTGCTGCTGCCGGTCACAGTACCACTCCCTTTCCCAAACTGAGGGATGGGGGGAACCGGCGCTGGAGAATCCCGACCCGAAACGTCGACCTTCCTGCTTCACCAATACTGCCTGGGCTACTATGTTAATCTGTGACTCTAGCAGCGGCAGTTATTGCTACCTCTGATTGAATCTGCGGATGCCTTTACCCAAACGGCGCCGATTAACGCCCATGTGTTAATGCGCGGATGATACCGTGAGAAAAGGACGGGGGTGGTTTCGCGGCCTCTTTAACGGATACCGCGCAAGAGGGATCGGAGTGGGCGTTCCAGGCGGCCGCGGCAGGATTTATTTTCCCCACCCCGCCACCGCGCGGCTGTAATCGCGGAGGAGGTGGTTTACTTGTGAGCGGTGGAAGGTTACGGAAGGAGTGCAGCGGGGAAGATGGCGGCGCTGAGGCAGGTTTACAACATGATGTTCAAGAGGACGTCCACTTTCGCCCTCACCATCGTGGTGGGTGCTGTCTTCTTCGAGAGGGTGTTCGACCAAGCGGGAGACGCTCTGTTTGAACACCTCAATCAAGGGGTGAGTATTCGGGCGGCTTCAGGGAATGTCACCAACATGAGGCCCCTGGAGAGGGTTCACCTTCAGCTGTCCTGGAACCGCCTTTCTTCTCCAGGGCCGGCTAACCGCAGGTTTTTCTTCTTGTAAAAAAAAATTCAAACAACACGCTGCAGAAACTCGAGTTCTGCAGCACCCTTGTAGAGAGAACAAAGTTAACATTTTGAGGTGTGTCGGTGTTGGGCTGGCGTGGACAAAGTCGAACTCTCAGGCTTTCGGACCACTGCTCCTTCGTCAGGTGAAGCAGCTGGTGTCGTGTGACTTCTGACTTTCTTTTTAAAGATTCACAAGATGCAGGCGGGCCAGCGTTTATTTCCCGTCCGGAGTTACCGTTGAGTAGATGGTCGTGAGCTGTTTTCTTGAAACGCTGCAGTCCATGTGCTTCACGTAGTCCCACCAAGCCCTTTAGAAAGGGGATTCCAGGATTTTGTCTGAAGGAAAATAAATTTATTCCTAAGTCAAGATGATGAACTTGCGGGGTAACTTTTTTAGGTGTTCGTGGTCCTATATATCTGTTAACTGTGACCTTCTAAACGGAAGTGGTTGCAGGTTGCTGTGGGAGAACCGTTGTGAGTTACTGCAGTATATCTTGTGGATGTACGCATTGATGCTATCGTGCATCAATAGTGAGGGGAGTGAATGTTGAAGATTGTAGATGTAGTGCCAGTGAAACAGGCTGTTTTGTCCTGAATAGTAATGAGCTTTGGTGTTGGGGATGCATCTACCCAGGCAAGTGGGGGGTATAAGAGATAAAAGGTACTGCAGATGCTGGAGAATCCAAGATAACAAGGTGTGGGGCTGGATGAACACAGCAGGCCAAGCAGCATCATAGGATCTAGGCCCGAAACGTCAAGTTTTCCTGCTCCTATGGTGCTGCTTGACCGGCTGTGTTCATTCAGCCCCACGCTTGTTATCTCGGATTCTCCAGCATCTGCAGTACCTTTTATCTCTCATAAGAGCAGGAAAGCTTGACGTTTCGGGCCTAGACCCTTCATCAGAATCACACTCCTGATGTACTTGTAGATGGCGTTCAGGCATTGAAGACATCGGCCGTAAGTTACCCAATGCAGAATTCCAAGGACTTGACCTACCCTTGTAGCCACAGCATATTGGATGGCTGGTTCTTTTTCAGTTTCTTGTTAATAATAACCTCAGTGTTTGGGGAATTAAACTGTGTAACACAATTGAATGTCAATGGGGGTGGAGGGTGATTGGATTATCTGTTGGCCCTTGCATGGTGTAAATATTTCTTGCTACTTATTAGCTCAAGTTTGAATGTTGTCCATGTCTTGCTGCATTTGAGCATGGACTGCCTTAGTATCTGAGAAGACACCAGTAGTACTGAACATTTATGCAAAACATGAGCGAATGTCCCACTTCTTAGCTTGTGATGGTGAAAAGTTTATGGATAGAGCAACTGAAGATGGTTAGACCTATGACACCACCCTGAGGAACTTCTGCAGTCATGAAACAGCTGACCTTCAACCACAAACATCTTCATTTGTTAGGTATGACTCCAACCCGTGGAGAGATTTCCACTAATTCTCAATTTCAGTTTTGCTAGGGTTTCTTGATGCTACACTTGGTCAAATACTACCTTGATTTCAAGGGCATCTTTAGTAAAGCTCTTTTGTCCATCTTTGGACTAAGAGTGTAATGAAGTCAAGAGGTGAGTGTGCCTGACAGACCATTGTTGAATGAATGCTGCTTGATAACACTGCCAACCACACTTTCTGTTGCTTTTGATAAAGAGTAAACTGCTGTGATTCTGATTGGCAGGGATAGTCCTGCTTTTTGTGGACCAGACATAATCTAGATAAATTTCCACATTGCTGATTTGTAACTCTACTAGAATAGCTTTGGCTGTGGGGTTTGGTTAGTTATAGGGCACATCTTTGGTACTGTTGCAGGAATGTTGGTGGCTTTCATAGCCTTTGCAGTGTCCTTTTTCTTGATTTTTATGTAATTGAATCAATTTGACGGGAGGCTGGCTTCCGTGAAATTTGAGCATCTCAGCAGGGTACTGAAATGGGTCATCTGTTCAGCACTTTTAAATAAAGATGCATGCAGTAACTTCAGCCTTGTCTTTTGCTGGGCTCCATCATTGTTGAGGATGGGGATATTTGTGCAGCTGTTTTCACCGGTGGTGGCAATTGGGTCAACTAGGTCTGTGTTCACTGGAGTTTTGAAGAATAAGAGGGGATCTCATTGAAGCACGCAAACCTCTGACAGAGCTGGACAGACCAGGGCCAGGGATTGTTTCCCCTGGTCAGATCAGGGGGAAATTTCTTCCCTCGCGATGGTGCACGTGTGGAATTCTGTACCACAGAAAGCTGTAGAGGCTAAGTCACTGAATATATTAAGAAAGAAATATATTTTTAAAGGTGTTAAGGATATGGGGAAGAACAGGATTATGGTATTGAAATGAAGAATTGTCTATGATTGTGTTGAACAGTGGCTCAATGAACCAAATGGCCTACTACTCCTATTTTCTGTTTTAATTTTTAGAAAATAAACACTCATACTGTTAGAATTTTTTCCTCAAACAAATTTGCACAGCTTGCTCACTTCTTCCCTCTCACCTCATGGAAAAAATAAAGTTTAAAACAGTGAGTGGCACTTTCACGTAGATCAGTAAAGAGCAATTTCTATTTGGTCAAATAATTTCTTCAAACATTGAAAGCGAACTGAATCGCAAGTGCATCCATAGAAGTCCCTGGTTTGCTACTTAGCCATTCTTTCAGAATGCTCCAGTCAGAGCAGCAAACGAACAGTCACTGACCTGGAAACATTAACTCTTCCTCCACAGGTATTGCCTGACTTGCTCGGTGTTTCCAGCAATTTCTGTTTTTGCACTTTCCTGCATCTGCAGCATTTTGCTGTTGGCTCGGTGACTGACTTATTTGGAATAGAGTAAATTTAGAACTATCAGCCAGTGACATGTAATGGTAGTCTTGCTCAGTTTCGATCATCTCGTACCGCTTCAAAAAATCTCACGAAAATAAACAAACTAACGGATGAGAAGGTTCTGGTGAAAAGAGATTTAGAAATCCCAAGAGAAGTAGCAAGGCATCAAACAATTATAGCAGTGTCAGTAAAGTCAAGCAGAATGGGATCAATGGTAGGAATCAACTAGTACAAATGCATGTAAACATTTTGGTCCAATTGCCATCACACAGATATGGTTACAAAATGATCAAGTGTGGAAAATAAATATTCCAGGGGCACAATATTTGATAAAGATAGAATAACGGAGGAGGAGGAGGAGGAGGAGGAGTGGCCTTAGTGAAGGATGACATAAATACATTAATAAGAACAGATGCAGCCTCAGAAGATCATGATATAGAAAGGATATGGTTGGAAATTAGGAATAGAAAGAGTTTGAAAATACTCATGGGGATAGTTTTACAAGCCCCCAGTAGTAGCTATACTGTTGATAGAGCATTAAAAAAAATTATTGGATCTTCTAACTAAGGCAAGTAATAATTGTGACAAACAATCAAAGCAGCAAGGGTTGAGTAGAATATGAGTTTCTTGCAGTAAATATTATGGAATGGACTAGCAATGAAGTTATGTTGGATCTTATGTAATGGAGCAAGATTAATTAATGGGAAATGGTGGTTGTAACACCATTGAATTCCACATTGAGTTTGAAATTGTACTTAATTGTGTAAGAATCTTAAATTGAAACAGTCAGTTGCCTAGAGATGAAGGAAGTATTGGCTAAGATTAGGTGGTTTAGTAAGTATGATAAATGAACAGTGGGCAACATTCAAAGAAGCAATTCAAAATGTTCAACCAAAATTCTTTCCATTGGGCAAGAAAGAACTTCCTGATTGAACTATGGTCAGATAACGGTTGTAAGCCTCTTTAAAATACTATGTTGCAAAGAAAATACAGTAAATCTGAGAATTGGAGGTGTTTGAGAAGATGACTAGACTAGCAAGAAATACAAAATTTTAAGAGCTTCTGTTAAGTCAATATAAAGGAAGATATTGGCAAAAGTAAGTATTGGTTTCTTAACAGCGAAGGGTGATGACATAAAGGGTTAATCAATAGTTTGAACAACTCTTTAGTGTTTTCCTGATAGATTTAATTAAGTAGGCAAATGGAGTATTATATGGGAAAATGTGAAATTGTTCATGTTGGAATGGAGAACAAAAAGTAGTACTAGTTAAGTAGAGAACAGTTGCAACACACGAAGTCTTGGGGTACTTGTGCACAAAACACAGAAAGCTAGCACATGGGTGCAGCAGGTAATCGGGAAGACTGATGTAACGTTGGCCTCAATTTCAAGAGGATTGGCGTATGAGTAAGCAAGTCTTATTGCAACTGTATAAGGTGCTGGTGAGACAACATCTGCAGTACTGTGAGCAGTTTTGGTCTCCTTTTTAAGGATATTGTTTCATTGGAGGCAGTTCAAAGAAGGTTCACTGGGATGATTCCTGGTATGGTGGGGGGGTTGGTTGTCTTTTTAACAGAAGCTAAACAGGTTGGGACTCTACTCATGGAGTTTAGAAGAATGAGAGGTGATCTCATCTTAACATATAGAATTGTTAAGGGACTTAACAGGATAAACGCTGGAATGATGTTCCCCCTCATGAGAGGGTTGAGGACCAGCGGGCATGGTCTCAAAATAAAGGGGCACCAATTAAAGACTGAGATGAGGAGGAATTTCTTGAGTGTCTTTGGAACTCTTTGATACAGAGCTGTGGGGGCAGAGTTCTTGTGTATTTTAAAGGCTCCTAAGATAGATTATTGATCATTAAGGGAATCAAAGGTTTTGGGGAAAGACAGGAAATTGGATGTGAGGAGTGTTGGATCAGCAATGATCCTATTGAATGATTGAGTAGGCTCGAGGGGCCAAATGGCCTACACCTGTTCCTGTTTCTTATGGCCTTATAAAACGGAGCTAGTAGATGTAGTAAAGCTGGCTTTCCAAATGGCATCAGTCATGTGCCACACAAAACATTAATAGGTGTCATAAGTGCTCGTGGAGTCGGGTGATGTATTAACATCCCTAAGTGTTGATAGGTGTGCACATAAAACATCAGCTCATACGTGCAGCAAACATTTTTGGATGTGTTGAATTAATTGCCTCTATCCAATTGTCCTGAGAAAGGTGGTCAGAATTTGAATTGCTATTGATGGTTGTATGGTGCTCGCACATAGATTACCATAAATCTGAAAACCTAACCAGTTTCTGTAGACCAGACGTGCAATATTTTTTCCCCTCTTCCTACACTCTCTCTCTCAGTTCTTAGGTGTTTTATTTCTGTGCTTTACCCTTCCATTTCTTAAGCTTTTGTTTTTTTCTGTATATTGTACCTTTACCTATTAGCATGACCTTTTCACACAGGGTGGTTTGTATGTAGAATGAACTGCCAGACGAAGTGGTAGATAAAGGTACAGTTACAACATTTAAAAGACATGTGGACAAGTACGTGAATAGGAAAGGTTTAGAGGGATATAAGCCAAGTGCAGGTAAGTGGGGTTAGTTTAGTTTGGGAAACTTGGTCAGCATGGACGAGTTGGACCGAAAGGTCTGTTTCTGTGCTGTCTGACTCTGACTCATGGGATGTGGGTGTTGCTAGTTAGGCCTGCATTGATTACTTAACCCCGGTTGCCCTTGAAGGTGATGGTGAGTTGTCACCTTTTAACTGCTACAGTCCATTTAGTATGGGGGACCTACAATGCTTTGAGGGAGGGAGGGAATTCCAGAATCTTTCCCTAGCTTTCCTGAAGATTGGGCAGCACAGTAGCTCAGTGGTTAGCACTGCTGTCTCACACTGCCAGGGACCAAGGCTTGATCGCAGTCTTGGGTGACTGGCTGTCCATGTGGAGTTTGCTTGTTCTCCCTATGACCAGTTGGATTTCTGCTGGGAACTCTGGTTTCATCCCACAGTCCAAAGATGTGCAGGTTAGGTGGTCATGCTCAAGAAAAATTGCCCTGTAGGGCTCAGCTTGGTGCAGGCTAGGTGGATTAGCCATAGTAAAGACAAGTTTACCAGGATAAAGTGGAACTCGATGGGCTGAATGGCCTGTCACTGCACTGATTCTGTCACTGCACTGATTCTATGTTCAAGAGTGTGGGGTATGCTCACTGTTCCTGCTCTTCTCGCCTAGTTTAGCAATATATCTCAAACAGAACATTAAATCCCACTTCACAATTTTAGTATGTGAGATTAAACTGGCATTCTGGTGCACTGAATTAACATTGCATTGAGAATCTTACATTTTGCAAAGTGGCTAACCAGCCTGCTTGCCATGGAGTGTAATGAACAACAATGTCATATACATTTCTAAAGCAGCTAAATGTCTTTTTTTCATAAGTTTTGCCTCAAACTTCTAAAGTCACTAGATTAACTTTTTTCCTAAGCAGCCTTCTGTTAATGTACTGATTAATGCGTTTCTGCTGTCTCTCAAAATGAATGTAAAATGGCTGGATTCAAGCTGTGTACATCATTAAAGCAAACAGCACATACTGCCATTGGTATATTGATGTACTAAGCCACTACTACGTGTGATATTGTTGACTGGGGAAGTTGTGCCTGCCTATCTCGTGAAGGCATTGTGATATTGCTAGACAAATGACCAAGCTGCCTATTCAACTTTTAAGTTGATTTGCTGAATTTGAATGGAAAAAAAAAATTAAGTATAAAACACTTGTCTGGCCTCAACTGGCACATTATACAGAGTTTTGGGCACTGAACTTCAGAAAATGTGAAAGTATGACAGTGTAGAAGAGATTCATGTGAATGATTTCTGGAATGAGAAACTTCTGTCTTAGAGTTTGACTGAAATAGTTGAAACTTTCTTCAGCAAAGAGAAGGCTGAGGTATTGAAAAGAATGGAGGGTTTGGACATTGATCGACTTCCTATTGGAAGATAGATCCAGAACAAGAGGGATAATAGGAACTGCAGATGCTGGAGAATCCAAGACAACAAAGTGTAGAGCTGGACGAACACAGCAGGAAAGCTTGACGTTTTGGGCCCAGACCCTTCATCAGAAAATGTTAAATTTATCTTGCCATCATTTTCTGATGGCAAGCTTTCCTGCTGTGTTCGTCCAGCTCTACACCTCCTTATCCAGAACAAGAGGGCATTGATTTAAAGATAACTGGCAAACAAAACAAATCATGATGAAAAAACCTCTTTACACAACAAGTGGATCAAGCTTTGGAAGGCAGTGCCTGAAAGTGGTGGACGGAAATGTGCAAGGTTACAAAAAGGTGAGGAAATGGCAATAGATGATTGGCTGTTTAATGGAACTGATAGACAAGGGGAAACCGGCCTCCTGTCCTGTAACAGTTATGATTTGAATGTACTCTAGCTTAAATTTACTTGCCATTGTTGCACCTGGTTCATGTTACAGGTTTCAAAACTAGTGGTCAAATGAACATTTATCATGAAACAATGAAATGAAGGGGATTTAGTGACACATTTTTTCTCTTTTTTTTAAGAAACTTTGGAAACACATCAAGCACAATTATGAAAAGAAAGAGGAAGAATAATTAGAAGCTAATACTGCAAGGTGTTCTCCAACTGCCGTGTTGCTACTCTTGAATGGCCCAACACTACTATGCCATCCACCAGGACCATTAACTTTCAGATCGACTTGAAATAGTGAGGAAAATGGATTGATACTGTAATAGAACAAGTGCTGGGCCCATTTGTTGAAAATTACTAAAACCTGTATCTAATGAATTCAGCAATTTATCTGCCATTAATCATTTTTCCATCCTGATCACAATAAATACTTTAACAAGAATGAGGATTTTTTCATTTCACTATACTATTTCTTGTAGTTAATTGTCCTTTTTATCTAGTATTTCAGTATTTAAAATTTTCTGATTAGATTAATGTAATATTGCTGTTAAAGATAAATCACTAACTTACCTCCCTGCTAGACTGAGCTACATTGGTCAACAGAGATCTCCATTTCAAAATTGTCCTCCTTGTTTGCTCTTTATAAGCTTTGTTCCTCACTAATTCCTTAATCTCTAGCCTCCCAACACTTGAGTTTGAATGTTCAAAAGTTGAGTTTAGCTTCCTGAGTATTCCCACAGTTGCAGCTATCACTGTAGTTTAAAGTATTGGCAAAGATCAGTAGTTCGGGTTGTGGACGAGGTTGTTGACTTGCAAACCCAGCTGGCTTGTTTGTTTTGAAACTGTTGATTAAGTCCCCATATCTGGAATTTTCTGCTTTTGTAGCTCTTTCCCACTATAAAACCTACCCATCAGCCCAAGCTTTGGCATTTAGCTTAATATCTTGTAGTTCACTGGCAAACTTTGCTTAATACTTTTAAGCAGTTTACTGAGACAAAAAATTGATTTTTTTTTTTTAAAGGGAAGTTGCATTAATCTAACCCCAGAAAAAACTCAATATTAAAATACTAGATTTTAAAAACTGGACAGGCTGATAACTTGCATTGAAGATTCTGTTGCAGATATTTATAAATGCATGTTGCAGCAAACATACAAGTTTAAAATACATGAAAGCAAATGCTGCTGTTTTCAAAAATCAAATCATGGGAGGATGTGGTTATACAGCAGTTATTTGTTAGCCAAAGCAGCTCACTAATACAAAGTGAAGAGGATTTAAAAATCAGGCTCAACCTTGGGCTTCTTCACTAAGCATATTAAATACTCTGTGCCTCTGTTCTCTAACAACAATTTGGAGGAGTTCATAAACTTTGTTAATCTACCTCGGGGAGAAAAGTTAAAGCTTTAAATCCTTTGGTTTTCAGACTCACCTTCTTCAGCTTTGTGTGAATACCTCTGATCAGATTACTGTGTTCCTGTCCAATATACAGTAATGTTTTTCCAACAACACATTGAATAAAACAAAGCCATCCCTTTTCCTAGGGCTTGTCTGAAACCGGACTAGATAGTTCAGTTGTGAACTGATTTTGACTTGACTAATCACCAGAGGACTGAAATAGATCCTGTTTAATTGTGGTCAACTACAAAACAATTTAAGGTAGAAGAGCCACATGGCACACCTCAAATGTAAGGCACAGGCTAATGTGCAATTATGCCAAGTGAAAATGCTTCCAGTAATATAGCTTTCAACTGTTGGCATAATTTTGCATTAACCTGTGCCATAAAACCACAGCCAAGTTTTACAAAACTCAACTGTTTTGAACTTTGTATGCAACAAGCCTACTTTAACTAGTTCTGTACAGTTAGAGCGTTTTTTTTTTCTCCTCCAGGTATCAAGTTAGTCATGTTAATTCTTTCAACTAAAGGATATGGACAGGTTTTGGAGAGATCATTTAGGATAATAGTTAATCGCCAGTAGATCTCTCAATGTAGCCTAAACAAATACAAGTTGCTCTATTGGTGCCATCTTAGTAAAGGGACAAGCTCAAAGAACGAATCAGGAGAGACAAGGAAGTGATGTCATCAAGGTGACTTTCAAAGAAACTGATTAGGAATTGAGCAATCACTGGTCAGCCAATTTGAGATTGATAGTGTTGTCTATGCTTTAACAAACAAGTCAGTGTTCAAACAAAAACAAGTTACTAGAAAAGAGCAAGTCTGGCAGCATCTGTAAAGAGAAATCAGAGTTAACGTTTTGGATCCAGTGAGCCTGCCTCAAAACAGAGTTCAGGATGTCTGTGATCATACACAGAAGCTAGAGGCCAGGTAGAATTAATAAATGGTAATTCTTAGTGGTTTGGTGCACAGAAAAGAACTGAAGACAGAAGGGTAACTTTAGCCAACAGAATAGAAGTAGTGATGTATCAGCATGCCAGAAATGTGAGCTGGCATCCTGAAATGAATCAATTGGAATATCATTTCTTTTATACTTGGTTTCATAAAACTTATTCTAGGCAACTTTGAAAATACACTGACCTTGTGCTGCACCAATTATAGCCTCGTGTATATCCTAATTTTAACTGCTGCGCTATTGGTGGCCATAGCACTAAGTCTCCCTCCAAATCACACTATACTCCTTTAAAATGCTTCTTAAACTTTTGTTTTAAAACCACATTTTGGTCATTTGCCCTAATACCTGTTCATGTAACTGTCAAATTTTACTTGCCCCTGTGAAGCATCTTGGGCTGTTTTACTATCTTAAGTTTGTTACCTGATACTCATACTAATGTCAGCAAGGTCCAGTTTCTTTTCAACAAACTATTCCTATAACTATCATCATTGTTGTTTTCCTTCATCATACATCTACTTTGATAACCGTGTATGTTTATTTTATACAGTTCCTGTACCTTTTTTTTTGCACCCCTGCAGTATGCTGAATCGGAGAATATTCTGTTAAAGATATGGCAATTGTTTGCTACCATTTCAAGCAGAAGTGGATCTATAGAGTTGCAACCTGAATAAAAGATGATAGAGACCATTTAAGGCTCAATAGAGGCTTAACTAAGGCAGTTGACTTTAATCAGGAAATTTAGAGATGGGCAATAAATATCAGCTTTGCCACTGATGCAACTGAGAAAGAAAAACTACCACACACTGAACATGGCTGTCTTTATTTTAAAATTCCTCATGAACATTTATATTAGATATTTTAAATTGTACTCTAATAAATTGGTTTTAATAAGAGGGTAGATTATGTAAATATTCCAAACTAAAAAAGGAATTAAGATTGTGCAAAACAAGCAATGGTGCACTACGTAAGTGTTTCTGATGCTGCTGTGGCCTCAACAATAGAGTTAAAAATGATGAATTGTGCACGTTGCAGTCTGCATACTGAAACCATCCTTAATTTTGAGGAAAAAAAAAATCTATTTCAACCCTCATTTCATTCTTGTTTTCACATTTAAATTATATAATCGTAATACAACTGTGCTCTGCCATGCATCTGGGGAGAGCAAATCTACATCAATATCTTCTCTAAAATGAATCATGAAGTAAATGGTTAAGATGTTTTGAGCAGTCCGGACACCCAAGCTGACAAGGTCAACTGTGCAAACTCATCACAGCACTCAACACCAGTGAAAGATCCGACAGCAGGATGTACAGAAACACTTTTGGGACTGTGAAAGTTACAGTAATACACCAAAAGAAATATTCAAAAATTGTCTTTTCTCATTTAAAAATAAAATTTCAATCAATGCAGTAGTTTAGCAATAATGTTCAGGGTATTAAAATATATTGCCGGTTTTATGAGTTACAGGCAGATTCGAGCACAACCAAATAAGCAGAGGCACTGCTGCATTGAGCAACTCCATTTGAGTTATCAGTAAATAAACAAAAGATGACTACTCCAGTCATGCAATAGCTGATAATCTAACTGTATCACTGTTTATTTCAGTCGTCTTGACTTGTCATTCAAACTACAAGCCAACAGAAGGAAGGTAAATTGGCCAACTGACATGACAAATTATGTGGCAAAATATTTCAAAGATTGAATACCTTCTCCTGAGGAGAAAAATGGACATGCCTTACTGTGCATCACATTTGGCTATACTTGCTTGAGAAAAGAAATTGTGGAAAGTTAGAACCCAATTTACTAGCTGGAAGTGGCCACTGGAGGCAAAAATGTTTCAAAAATAATTAAAATGGAATCATTCCTTTGTTCCTCTTCCTATCTGCAAGTGATCGCCGATTATGATTAGCTCGAAGGGATTTATTGGCCTCTTTCTTTCTTCTCTCTATGAGCGTTTCTTTCGATTGCCCTTGGCCTCTTGCATTCCCCACAGCAGCACTACTGTCATGCTTGAACCTGCAAAAGTAATATATAAATATATTTAGAAGCAGTTAATTGAACAAGTTAGACAATTCCTTTTGCTTCTACCAGAGAAATCAACTATAATGGTCACAACTGGATAATTATGGGAAGGAGGGACAAAAGTCTGGGAAAGGCAGTGCAGGAATCAGCTGGATTTCTAATGTGTTACAATGTGCAGTTCTGTACGAAATTCTGTACGAATTTCCTAAACGCTATTCAATCTAGACTTCCCACCAACAATGTGAATGCAAATAAGACATCTAATAATTCCAAGGGAGATGCAACTATTTCCTTTACAACACACTTTTGATAGATGTATATCCCAAAGTATTTAAAGGATTACTAGAACTAAAAAGGAATGTCACAAGCTGGATTTTTTTGGTTAAGCTACATGTTCCTTATATAAACCTAGTTGCAGGATTTTAATCATTAAAAACTTAAATGGTCTAGCATTTTTGCATAACTTTGATAGCTGGAAACGGATGTGTCCAATACAAAAGAAGATTGAGATGCAATTCATTGCCTGCAGGAACTTAGAAGCTGTTATTCATACTGGTCCCTGAAACAATACTTAGTTTGTTACCTTCTTTGACACTCAGATACTCATGTAAAATGGGCTTAGAAACAACCAAGGATAGTTAAAGATACAGTAATCAAAAGCCAAGACAGATAAATGACTTTACAACATCTAGACTTTTGTTAACACACTTCTGTTTCAAAATGTTTATAAAATTATTCTTACACCTTAATTCTTACCCTCTTCTGGCATTGTAGGTAGCACGTCTTGCCTCTGCTCTTTCCCTCAGCAATGCTGGGTCCTGTACAAACAGATCCCTCTTTGGAACTTCCTCCTAGAAATCAGAACATCATTACATTTTTCTCTATTTTCCACATTGGCAGAATCTTATTTATATGAACAGAAACAGATCTTTGGTTGCTTGCTAGATGACTTTCATAAGCATCATTAGTTTTCAGACATGCTTCATATTGCTTTATTTAGATTAAATTTTATTGGAAAATGAATGACGTTGGTAGTTGGCTGACCAGTCTGAAGTTACATTCGTAGTCAGCACAATGCGCACACACAGTCAAATATGATCATGATTTAGGACAGAGAAGTTTTAAAAATTCAAACCCTGTTTTATAAGTATTTTGGCAGGACACCACAATAAAGTTACTGGTCTACTTTAGAAGTCCCCTACTCCATTAATAAGTATGGGATGGTAATAACAATGACTTATACTAGCAAAAGCACTAAAGATATTGGGAGACTTTTTTAAAATTTAGAAATAGTAACAGAATACCAGTTACATTGTCCTCTCCATAGATGTTTCCTTCAAAAAAAGAGTGAAGTAAAATGGCCCCTCCTGAGTGAACTACTAATTTAACAAAATGATTATGAATGATTAAAAATAAATGTAACAATAGCCAAAGTTCAAACACCCTCATCCTTAAGATTAAAGTATTTTTCACAGAATAGGAGAGATTTAAATTGCATCATATTTTAGCTAAATCAACAAAATTGAACCAAAGATAAATCTCCACATTGACATGATTGTAAATAAAACTGACTACTTTTGAATAAAAGTAACCTCAGAATTGTGTAATGAGGAACTTTTCTTTTTAAATTGTTGCACAAGAGGAACAAGCCAGATTTCAAGTAAAATTATTTTCAAACAAATATTTTAAATGAATATTCAGACTTTCGAAACATGAAAGTAGGTACTACAAACATATAATTAGCAATCAATAATGAATGAAATTTATAAACCTCTATGAGAAGCTTCCCAAATAACCCATTGAATAGCTTATAGGAATGAAGAAGTGATTGTGGAAGATGATTTCAGGTTTAGAAACAACCATTTCAAATTCATTATCAGTTGAAAGTGTGACTTGTAGCAATTTGAAACAGAATGTCATAAGCACTGAATAAATTCATTGGATTTTAAAAGAAATTGCACCTAGAACCATCCTTCTTTAGCAAAACATAAAACATGTTTCTGAAAAAAGATTGCTGCTATTACTTGCACGTATTGGCTTCCATAAACAAGCCAAATCCCAATGAATTAGATGTCATTACTAATTTGGATTACCTTTGGTGCTTCCTCTTCAGATTCGTCGTCATTTTCCTCTTCATCATTTTGTCTCAGGATTCGAGGGATTGTAAATGGTCTTGGAAAAACAAAGTGAAATATGACATGTCTATAGCTGATACTTTTGTGCAATTAGCATAGTAAATGGCAATTATCCTTAATGCACTTGTCCAGTTTTAAAAATCCTATCTAGATGATGAAAAAACAACCAGCTATATTAATCTCATGACAGCATGACTAAGACCATAATATATAGGAACAGAAGCAGACCATTCAGCCAACTGAGTCTGCCCCGCCATTTAATTTACAAGTGACCCAGCCTCAATAGACCTCTATGGTGAAGAATGCTGCAGATTTACTACCCTCCTCATCTCTACCTTCAAAGGATGATACCTTATTCCTTATTCTGACATTATGCCCTCTGGTCCTAGACTCTCCTACATGGCAAACAATTTTTCCTATCTATCCTGTCAAGTTCCTCAAGGAACTTGTATGTTTCAACAAGGTTGCCTCTTATTCTTCTATATTCCAATGAGTACAGGCCAAACTGTATTTTGTAACTAAAACCACATGACAGATGATCGATCAATCACTAACTAACTACTTATAACATAGTCCTTCCATACCTGGTATCAGCCTAGTGAACTTTCCCCAGACTGACTCCAATGTTAGTAGATTCTTGTACTCCATTTCTGCAAACTTGGCAATAATACATTCGCTCATCTCGTCCAATTCGTCTATATCTATTGTAAATAATTAATCCCTGTGGCATATTACTAATTAGAGGTTGCCACCCTGAAATGTCAAACCTGCTACAACCCCCAACCCAACACTTATTCTATTGGTTAGCCAATCATCTATCCATGCTCACACATAAATTCCAACATCATGGGCTCTTATTTTATTAAGTAGCCCAACTGTTGTACTTTATCAGATATCTTTTGAAAATCCAATTATATTATATCTACTGTTTCCCCTTTAACCACTTTGCTTGATACTTCCTCAAAAGAAGTCTAATAAATTCCTCAACTTCAGGTGACAATATTAACTCTGCATTAATTTCCTTATTCTGGAAATATATAACCAGGAAAATTATAAAAAGAAAGAAACATAATGCAACATTTGACCTTTTAAACAAAATTTGATTCAATCAAAACAGCTCAAGAGAAAATTATGTAGCATAGTACTATGCTCTACAACTCTGCTGCCAAATCACTTTCCACTGCTTAAACATGCACAAACTATATCTATACAAAAATAGAACCTCCCATGGTCTCACATCATCAAACTTTACACTGCTTGTTATAAATTTCTCAGTTTATACTTAAAAAGACATTACACCTTTCAACAGTTATACTATCATAGGAACTCAAAATTCCTCATTCTGGCTGCACAAGTCTACTATGATCTCTATCGATTCCAAAACACTTAATATTTGCTGATCAAGATAGATGGCTTTTGCTGGAACTGTGTCATATAAATCTAACAAAATTATCAAAATGTCCAAATTTGTTTGTTGCTCAATAAGTTTGCATTCACAGCCTCTCTATCTGCTCCCAAAATCAAAGTAATTAGCCCACTCGAATCTATGGTTACTATTCAATTTTCTTCCCAATACTCTTCATCCACGTTCTCTACAATAATTTGTTTCATAGACAAACATATACTTTACCACAAGTCCAAAATACTAGGCTACCAAATCACAAGGCAAATACTAAACTCTTATATCACGGGATAATAATATCATTAGTGCACCCTTAATTTTAAATGGCAGAAAACTGGCACACCTTATATCTCAGGCTAAAATATTACTATTCAAACATTGAAAGAAGTGAAATTATCTAGAGAAAAATAAATCCAATTATACTGTTTTATAGCACAGGTACCAACTGACTGGTCATGCAGATGCCAGCTCACAAAATACTACCCACAGTGCCATTCTCCTGCCCATTTCGCCATAATCTTTTCCAATTCCACAAGCTTTCACTCTCTCCAGCACAGCATAGCAGCAGTGTGTACCATTTACAGGATGCACTACAGAAATTCACCAAGTTTCTTTAGACAGCATCTTCCAAACCCATGACGAAAACAGCCTAGACGAACAAGCACCACTTTGCAGGTTTCCTTCCAAGCCACTCATCGTGATTTGGAGCTATATTATCATTCCTTCACTGTCACTGTGTCAAATCCCTCCCCACAGCATTTTGGGTCCACTTATACCAAATGGATTGCCACAGTTCAAAGAAGGCAGCTCACCATCTTCTCAAGGCCAACTAGGGGTTGGCCAATAAATGCTGGTTCAGCCAGTGGTGCTCATACCCATGAATGAATTGAACAAAAACCCATGCAGCCCAGGCAACATACTGGTAAATCTTCTCTGCACCCGCTACAAAGCCATCACATCCTTCTTGTAATGTGACAACCAGAACTGTACACAGCACTCCAGTTGTTCCAAGAATACCCCGTCCTTGTATTCTATGTCTTGGTCAATAAAAGCAAGTATCCCATATGCCTTCATAACCCACTCATCTATCTGCACTGCTATCTTCAAGAATCTGAAGACATACATATCAAAGACCCTCCGATCTTCAGTATTTTGCAAGGATTATAATATAATCCCTTGCTATGTTAGTCCTTTGTAAGTGCATTACCTTATACTTTTCCAGGTTGAATTCCATTTGCCATTGTTCTGCCCACCCAAGCACTCCTTGGGCATCCTCCTCCAGCTTAGTTATCCTCCTCACTATTTATCTCACAAGCAATATTTATGGCATCTGCAAACCGTTATTTGCATCCCTGACATTTAAGCCCAAATCATTTAGGCATAAAACAAAGACCTAGGGCCCCACTACCAATCCCAGCAGAATTCCACTAGAAACAGACTCCAGTCACAGAAACATGCCTGCACCATCACTTCCACTTCCTGCCTCAGCAAATTTTTGACCCGATGTGCCACTTTGCTTTGCACCCCATAGGATCTTACTTTCTTGACCTATATGCCATGACTAACCCAATCAAATGCCTTGCCAAAGTCCATGTTGATAAGTGAAATCATTGCCATCATCAGCACTTCTCGTTTCCACCTCAAAAAATTTGATCAAATTTGTCAAACACGACCTTCCCTTAACAAATCCATACTGATTATCCCCAATTAATTAGTTTCTCTTCAATTGCAGATATATTCTGTCCCTCAGAATTCTTTACAATAACATCTTCTCAACGAGGTTAGACTGACTGGCCTGTAATTTCCTGTCCATCCTTTCCACCATTTTTAAAAGAATAATGCGACACAGTTAGCAGATATCCAGCTCTCTTGCACCTCACCTATGGCCAGAAAGGATTTGAAAATTATAGCTAGGGCTCCTAATGACCTCTCCCTTACCTCTCTCAAGAACTTGGAAACACTTTATTTGGGCCTGGTGATTTATCCACAGCTGCCAAAACTCACTAGTACCTTCTCTTTCTTTATGTTAATTTCTTGTAATAGTTCACAGACCTCCATCCTGATGTCCATACCTGCACCATCCATTCTCATTGTAAAGACTGACACAAAGTTTTCATTAAGAACTGTTTCCATGTGTTCTGGATCCACACATACGTTGCCTCTCTAGTCCCCATCTTTCTCCATAGTTTTTTCCTGACTCTTTATATATCTTTAAAACTCCTTTGTCTTTAAGGTTTTGGAGTAGATTTGTAGCTCGAGTTGTGGGTGTTGAGGTTGGTTGGATCGCCGAAGTGGTTTCTTGTTTCGCAGACGTTTCATTACCATGCTTGGTAACATCCTCAGTGCAGCCTCTGATGAAGCGTCGGCATGTTTTCCCGCCTGGTTTTTAAAACTCCGGAGTCTGTTGAGATGGATTGCCTCATTTCCGGTTTTCCTTCGTAGCGGAATGTATATGGGGTCAATTTCAATGTGTTTATTAATAGCATACTTCGTGGAGTGCCATGCTTCTAGGAATTCTTGTGTTTGTCTCTGCCTAGCCTGTCCCAGGATCTTGAGACAGGCTAGGTAGAGACAGGCACGAGAATTCCTAGAAGCATGGCACTCCATGAGGCATGCTATTAATAAATGGGACAATACCAAGATCCTGGGACGGGCTAGGCAGAGACAGGCACAAGAATTGCTAGAAGCATGGCACTACACGAAGCATGCTATTCATAAATACATTGAACTTGACCCCATATACATTCCACTACGAAGGAAAACTGGTAGTGAGGTAATCCATCTCAATAGATCCCAGAGTTTAAAAACCAGGCGGGAAAACACACCAACGCTTCATCGGAGGACGTTACCAAGCATGGTAACGAAACGTCTGCGAAACAAGAAACCAGCTCGGTGAGCCAGCAAGCCTCAACATCCTTTGCCTTTCTTTTATTCTACCCCCAAGACATTTTCCCCCCACACACCGCTTTTCTAAGTTCTTCCCCGCCCTTTGATATACACCTTTAGGGACTCTACTGATTTAGACTACTAGATTTTTCAGTGTTTTGACCAAGAGACAAATAAACATGGGATGGGAGAATTTTGCACGAGAAGGGCACCTTGCTAACCTAGATTTTGTAACTGTGTAAACATTTCCAAGTATAATCTATAAAAAAAAATAACAGTATGTTCTGTTAGGTGTATTTTACTTATAATATTTTTACCTATATGAAAAATCTGTGCGCTAAAATTAATGGCTATCATTCCAGTCTCTGCATTTTGTAATAATTTATTCAATTGTGCTCATCCATTCATCCTACCTTCTACTGATTAGTTCATCATCTGAATCCACATCATTTGCTCCTACTTGGTTGCCATCATAAGTATCATCATATTCATCATCATAGTCGCCTGCATAAAACTGGACTCCGTCTTCTACTGGTACTTCCTCGACTACTACACTGTAGGCATTATATCTTTCCTTCTGCTGTGCAACGTGTGTTTTATCATCAAGCAGGGTTGTTCCCTCTTTCCCTTTTCTGCAAAATAGAACACAAATATCATCCAGCACTATTTCCTCAAAGATTGGTCAGTGTATTTTGGGTTTATTTCATAAATTCAGATTATTCAGTGACCAGTGTATACAAAAAAGGTGACTTCAGAGTTACACGAATCACATATTACTGTGATCAACACACAGAACAATACCGTATAGAAGCAGCCAGTCTGCCTATCGGCCTTTGTCAGCTTTTGAAGAAAAGCTATTTAAATTAGTCCCATTCCCTTGATTTTTCCCTAGTGCTTTGCACAATATTTGCCTTGAATTAGTTGTCGAGTTCCATTGAAGTTACTATTGAATCTGGCAACACATTCAACATAATAATATTCCACTGTGCAAATAAAACTCCTCATTTCTCTTCTAGTGCTTTTGCCAAATACCTCGGGTCTGTGCACTATGGTAACAAAGCATTCTGTCATTTGAAGCAGTTTCTCATTAATTTATCAAACCGATTTGAACACGTCGATCAAATTACTCTAAGTTAAGGGGATCAATTTTACCTTCTTTGTCTCTCCATATAACCGGAATGTTGAACCCTGGCACCATTCCAGTAAATCTCTTCTGCACCTCCCCCATGGCCTTGATAGCCTTCCTAAAGCATGGTGTCTGAAATTGGACACAATACTCTTTCTGGGCCCTAACAATTGATATTTAAAGGAATATAGTAACTGCTGTTGAATTTTATATTTCTGTGCATGAAGCCTAGAATCTGATATGTTTTTCAGTAGTTTTCTCAAGTCGAACTATCACCTTCAAAAACTTGAGTACATATACCTTAGTTTCTATTTCCTCACCAGCTGAGGTTATCCTGCAGGATTCTTCTTCTCAACCTCTCCCCTTGCCTGAGGCATGGTAATCCTCAGGTTGAACCACCACCAGTTGTCTCTTATGGTTTGGTAAGACTATGGCACCCTTACATTTAAGTTTTCCTGCACCCATAAAAATTGTGTGATTCAGTCTACATCACTTTTCCTCATTCCTTCTAAAAGGAATGAAGGACTTTGCTCTCTTCTGTATTAAACTGTATCTGCCATGAGTCTTCCCAATGCACCAATCCAAGTCAGATACAACCTTCCCCACTGTTTCCAATTGTTGCAAGTTTCATGTCGGGTGCAAACTTAGAAATTATGCTCGGTGTTCTCTAATTCAGGCTATCAAAAACAGCAATGGTCCCAATACCAATGCTGGTGGTGGTGATTTTTTTTCTGGGGGAGTGGGGAGGAAATCAGCTTTGTACAATATCCTTGGAAGCAACTGTTCACCATTACTTTCTGCCCTTTATTCAGTCTTGGATCCTCAATATTACTGCTCCTGTAATACTTTGAAAACTTCAATTTTGCTATCAAATCTATTGTGAGACTTTAAGAAATGCCTTTTTAAATTCCTATACAATCAATTACACTACCTTTGTCAGCCTCTCTATCTTCAAGAGGACTCAATCAAAATAGTTAAATATCCTATTTGCTTTTAATGAAACCATTCTGGCTGCCATCTGTGAGCCCCTATTTTCCAAGTGACAATTAATTTTGGCCTGGATCAATGTCTCAAAGTTTCTGCACCACCAATGTTAGTCTGATTGACCTGTAAAAGTCACATTTACACCTCTTCTCTTTTTTAAAACAGAGGCATATAATTTGCAACCATTCAGTCCTCTGGCATTACTACATATCTCAAGAAAATTGAAAGGCCTTGGCTGTAACATTTGCTATCTCCACTTATGATGTACCCTGTCCAGAGCAGGAAATTTTTCTAGAACAAAAAGCAAGAATAAAATTCGATGCCCAATAACAAGAGAATCAGAATTGACCCTTTGCTACTTGCAATGAACTTGAATGCATGTCGATTTGAATGCAAACTCCCTGGCAATATTAAGGATCCTAAATCAAATCAGTTTGTGCAGCTTCAATATAGTTGATAGTGAGTGATTATGAGTTAACACCATAAAGCAGAAAAACTTCAAGTACAGCCACAGTAGGATGTTGAAATTACCATGTTTAAAACATGATAAATTATTTTTTGAAGGTAAGATCAAAGAATATGACTAAGATAGAGTGAATGGTGGCTATTCAAGTTAGGTGCCAAATACAGGCAGACATTTAGAATGTTAAGTAATGTGTTTCCTATTAGAAGGGGAATAACAACATGACACAACAATAAATGGTACAGGATAATGTCATGAAATCTCAGTTTTCAAAATCTGATTCAGAACTATTTTCTCCTTCTTCGGGCTGATTCTTTAGGTTTTATTCTGCTGATATAACAACCCTGGGAGGTTTTACCTTGTGATCATTCAACCAGTACAAATTTAAGACAGACAGCATTGAAAGGTTATTTGACATGGTACATTTTTACTTAGTTATTGCGTTAATCATTTTACGTTAAGCCTGATCCTGTTTTCATCCAACATCTATACATCCATTTTCCAGCAGAGGTCAGTAGAATACCTTATAAAACAGGAGCTCCGACTAACACCGTCCTAAAGATATTAAAGCAAAGTGACAACTGCTGCCCTAATTGAGATCAATTAATTTGACTTGGAATAGGAATGAAATCTAGAAGCCAATGGTCAGAAGGGTTTATTACTAGTCCTGGTAGTGCCACTTGAGCAGAGGATCCCAGTGATACAAAACATAGTATTGAGGGGACATGCAAACATTCACACACAAGCTGCAAAATTAAAAAATAACTCTAAAAAAGTATAAAACACAGCTTGAAAATAGAAATTTTTTAAAAAATCCATTGTATGATTACCAAAGGTTTATTCATTTAAGACAATATTTTGATCTTTTTAATTGCACATAAAGTTTGTATTGATCTCAACTATTTCAGAATTGAAGACACTGGTAAATCTTCTACTTATTAGCTGCCTCAATTTGGACAGCCATAAATATGCCTGCACAATTTCATCAGCTGAGTAATTGCAGATGTAAATACACTTTCTTATCAAGAAGCTGAACAGCTGTTGAAATATTAGTAAGCAATATCTCGCTAATTTCTAGCCTATATTCCAAAGTATAACATAAATCACTATACATCACTAAATATTTTTATTTGTGCTCAAGAATCTTAAAATACACCCAGGAGCAATAGCCTAGGAAGCTTAAAATTAAGCCATAAAAGTAGAGTTACAATGTTTGATTTTTAGGCTGAATCACTTAGATCTGTTAGTCTCAGCAGCATATTATCATTACTTTTAAGTTGACTACAAAGTTATGGCATGCAGAGAAGAGGAAATTCTCCATAACCATGTTCCTCCTCTCAGGCTCCCAATAGTGATGCCCAGTGCTATGGCAGGTAGTTATTCAGTCCACTGCAGTCCAGACCCATTGGTTCCATTAGGAAGTAGTTACAGAAGCACTCAATAGAGAAATTAAAAATGCAAAATGTGTCACTGTGTTATGTATTTAACCACTGAAACATTAGGGGTAATGCTATTTAATCTTGTGTCAATTTTTGGCTTATTTTAAGTTTTGAAATCATCAAAGGATTGCAATACAAAAGATTTGCATCTCGTCTTGCCATGGAAGTACGTGGAACTCTGAATCAACCATGATATATTAAGATAAATGACTTTAGCTTTTTTTTTGGGAGAACGTGCAGGTGATTTGTGTAAACGCAAAGCCACTTTGAATTGTTTGTGCAGTCATGACAAATTAAAGCAGCCAATGCTCATTTGGTCTGTGCTGGAACTTTCAGGTTGTTCTACAGCTGTGAAACTGAGCAGAAGACTGATTAGGGATTTAATCCACAATTCCATAATAATCACATCTTTTAATTCAATAAAGTAGCAAACTCACTTCTTGCCTTTCCAGATTTTGGACATGTCCACAGAATTTTTGCTGAAAACATCAAACTCATCATGGTCAAATACATTTTGTCGTGTTGACAGAATTGATTCTTGTTCTTTTTTCACCTGCCTAATAAAAACAAAGTATACAAAATAGTTTGGCACTGCTATATAGAACACTACAACTACAATTTGTATTTAGAAGACTATTAAATTCCACAAGGCATCCTTTAAAAACGCAGTGCTAGCATATTTAGCAATTGAATCCGATATTCACTTTGAGAATAAAGACTTCAGCAAAATTACTAAACATCAAATGTTTGATAGTGGAGATCATTAGGGATAAAAATACAAAAACTAAATTTTAGAAATATAAGGACATGGTAAGTTGTACAATCAATCTGGAATCAAAAGGTGTTCAAATGCCTGTATACGATATTGCGTCAAAGTGCAAAAAACCCAACAGCTTAAATCCTGTGGTCAGTGTGTTTTTGGGTATATGTTGTACCCTTCATTACCATCCAATACCTTTTTAAGCTTTTAAAATATAAGCCAACTGCAAGGGTAACTGTTAAGTGCAAGTGCCTCATAAACATGTTTAATGAGCTCCTTTGCATTAATTAAAAAATAGAAGTTATCTTGGGAAACATTTGTATGCAAAGAATTTCAGCCTTCAATTCAAAAGTATTGTGAGTACATACACTTGTTTACTTCCGTTTACAAACAGATCTGATGACATTTCAACCATACTGTAAACCTCAAAACAACTTAAAGAGCTGGGATGCAGAGGATGGAAACAGAAGGAGATACAACTCACACTAGGACCTGTAGTTTGTTTTCAGTGGACACACCGAAGCAGGAGCCCTAGTTTAAATGTTATAGCAAAGTGATCTTGTCAAAATTTCATGAAAATATTTAGTATTAAAAGGCTTCATCTCTCATGTGTGCTGCTTACGGTGAAACACAAGATCTGTTGTTTTAAAACAAAAACAAATGGCATGCCAGATATACATCAAACTAGAGGTGTACTGGTTGTGGTGACCAAATAAGTCAAATTATGTTGATTACTCAAGACCATGTAACAAAAACAAAATTGTGTGAAACTAGTAAATGGAAGGCCTTTATCTATTGACACATACACACACATACACTTATATATGAATATTCTGAACGTATTTAAATTTTTATCCATTACCATTTTGGAACCATGAATGTAAACAATCGTGTATCTCTCTCAATTTGGACACATTTAAAAGGTTAAAAAAAATAGTTAATAGCTTTCACTCAATTCTCATTTAATTCTTATGTCCAGCTGATATTTAAGTCCTTTTCACAAACTGAAATAGTATATAGATAAATGGCAACATTTCCAGCATAGATTGTATGGAATTGACACAACTCGGTCACAACTATTTCTCAAATACATAAAAGAACTGCAGCTGGAGATATAAAACAAAAACAGAAACTGTCAGTGAAACTCAGCAGGTCAGACAGCATCTGTGAGAGGAAAGCAGAGTTAACATTTCAAGTCTAGTCATCAGACACAAAATATTAACTCTGATTTTCCCCCTCGGATGCTGCCAGACCTGCTGAGTGTCACCAGCAATTTCTATTTTTGTTTTGCAGCTATTTCTCACACTGATGCAAACCAAACAAAAAAAAAATGCTCAATATAATCTTAACCAATGTTTATGAAAATTTGTGCTGGAGCTTTTCATGAAATAATAAAAAAAATGCTGAAAGAGTGTAACAAGTCCAACACAATAAGTACAATCTGAAAAATTGTACATACTTCCTTCATTAAATATATCAAGCCCTTGGTCTATGGCTTCCTAACTCGAGTGGTGAATTGTTATTAATTTACACTTATCCAACTGAAAAAAGTATGACAGCTGAAGTACAATGAGAAGTAAATACAACAACAAACATTGCCCATTATTTGCAAAACATCCAATAAAATGATCAAAGAACCCTATGGATAAGGGGATGGCATTTACACACAGTTGTGCGGGCCACATACAGCATAGATTTACATTCTGATATACCATATTAGAGACGTCAAATCAGAAAATGTAAATAATTAAAACAATAAACTTTATTCTTGTGAATTTGACAGCTCAGGGTTCTAAAACAGAATCTAGATTCAGGTAGATAACTGCAACAAAGACAATTAAACATTACGTTGAACGCACTCAGACACCAGCTTAGACATTATGACCAAAGAATCTGGTTCCAGCTGAGAAATCAATCATGGACAATAGGTCAAGTATAGTTTCAGCTTGATAATTTGCAGTTAAGTGTAAACAAACAGAGGCAATTTGCAAACAAAACTTCAATTTAAAGGTATGCATCTTGATTTCTTACCTCTGAAGAGTTCTGTCTAATTTGCGAAGTGAAGGCGCTATTTTATCTTCAAGGATATCATTAATTACTTTTTCTGCATTGTAATTATATTCTTCCAGACATTCAAGAATGAAGCCTTCCCCAAGGTGTGATAGAATGTCCTTCACTTGAAAAATTAAAGACTCCAGCTCGACTCCTGTTATTTTGGCAGCTGTTGCACCTGCACACTATTTACAAAATCAGGAATAAATATACCTTTCTAATTTCAGTAAATAGTTTTAAAATAAAGGCTACTTTTTCACACTTTAACTGAATCTGCTGTGACAGATATATTAATCCACCCCAAATTTAATTTCAAACTTAATTAAACTTCAAGGTTACAAAACGTACAAAAAGAATACAATATTAATAAAATTTCAGTCTGCATGCACTTCACATCATTTTTTCCTCCGTTATAAATTCTCCAATACCCAGAGTTATAATTCAAAACAGCTGTGTAAACGTTATGATGTCATTACATTCTCCTGTATGTGGAAGCATTAGGCAACCAAGAACAATAAAATCATGAACAACAGAGAAAAAGAATAAAAACAAAATGGTGGAGAAACTCTTCATGTCTGACAGCATCTGAGGAGACAGAAATAGAGTTTACAGTCAAGTCCAATATGACTCTTCTTTGGAGCAGTCAGAATTTTTCAAATGAGTAAGGCTTGTAAACTTTCAAATAATATTTTGTACTCTAATTTCAGAATTGTTCTCAAGTTTTGTTTTTGGTCAGTTCCTCAATTCAATTAATTTCAGAAGAGTATTTGTCTAAATTTTTTTTTCTCTTTTAAGTCTTCTTTTCTCCCCATTATTTCATAGGATGTCAGCATTTGTTGCTTATCCCTAACTGCCCTTGAACTGAAGTGGGTTCCTAGGCCTTTTCAGAAGGCAGTTAAAAGTCAAATCACATCACTGTGGGTCTTGAGGCACAAGTACACCATACCAATGGCAGACTTCCTTCAGGGAATTTGGTGAACCAGATAGGCTTTTTACAACAATTTATGACAGTTGTTAATTTATCTTGTGCCTTAAGCCAATAATGCTACCTGCACATTTAGATAGTGGTCTGGAGTATCTTGGGCTTTGTATATTTGCACATAAATAAATCATTGGGATGGTGTGTTTCTTTTCTTCAAAAGAGGCTCTTTCACTCCTGATGTACTGTAGCACTCCTTTATTTACAACTGTACACTGCATGTTACTAAATACATCCCTCTATTTGACCACTCTCTTTACACGCTCATCCTAGTCTGATGTCTTCTCTTCTACTTATGCCTCATTCAGGTCATCAGTTATATCATCTCATTTACATATTTCTCATTGTACCATTGTTGGCATAGCCACCCATTCCTGAGCCTAGATTTAAAGATTTAATTAACTGAATTTAAATCTCACCAGCTGACATGGTGGGATTTAAATGCGTATTCCCAGAGAATTAGTCCGGATCTCTGGATTGTTAGTCTAGTGATAATATCAGCATCTCTTGACAATAGACATGTAGACTTAGGAAAAACAAAGGATGCACATACAATGAGCAAAATTCAGAATTGCTTGCCCCAGACTTTTTAATGAACTATTGCTTTCATTCATTGCACGTACTGCTTCAGCTGAAAATCTGGGTCTCACCAGCCAAAATGTGTTGTAAACAGGTTGGAATAAACCTGCCAGGTAAATCTTTTCCTTTCCACTATGTTTACTTTCTTTTCTGAACCAATCCATGCATTCACTACCCACTTTAAAAGACATAGGGTGTACCAATTTGAATAACTCTTATCCAGCACTGTAATCTGTTCGAAACACACAGGAAGAACATGTTCGCACAATATGGTAACTGTGACTCTCTCCAATTTAAGTGGTGATACTTAGAACAAAACTTTAAACTTTCTCCTGAAGAACTGGTTAACCAATACAATTTGGTTCTTTTGAAACCAAGTTTCATGCATCAGAGGGGCTCCAGCGCAGAATCATAGAATTGTGACAACTCAGAAGCCCACAAGTACAGCCTATTCAACTAGCTTAATAATGAGTCCAAACATTATCTTGATCTCATCAAATATTCACATACATAATTTGTAATAATAGTCATTTAGACATCAATCCAGAAGGGAATATTTGCCAACTATCCCTTCCCTGAAACAGGGTCACACTGATGTCAATTTATCCTTGTTGGTAACCAAGACCAGTTTGAACTTGTTATCTTCCTAGTCTGTAAAACTCGACCTATCGTTGGGTAAATTTACAATTCTATCCTATTTAGTACTTACATAATCATCATTTTCATATTCCGGCTGTTTAAGCTCTTGCTCTGTTTCACCATTTACAGCTGAAATTTCATTGCTACAAGAGGCATGTTGAATGACAGTATTTCCAGTGGCAAAGGTAGGCTTGTTCCTACCACTAGCTTCCCAGGCACTGTCAACAGCTTTGGTGATGTAAGATGTTCTAGTTTCATCACTATAATTTTAGTTAAGATAAACACAAAACAAAACTAATGTACAATGATGCGCACGTTATACTTAACCAAAGTAATAACAACTGAGGAGATATCTAAAGAGTCAGTGCAGTCACATAATAGACTAAATGGTGTCCTTCTCACAATAACAATTCTGTTATTTCTTTGAATTCCAAAAAGGTTAACAAAAGATTTTCATTCAGAAATAACTGTTTTGTTCCGTACAATTTTTTAAGCAATCTTTACTCCTAAAAATTGCCCAAACTATTTTCTTCTAATTTGTTGTTAACTCTTATCACATTTTTAAATTCATTCTAGTTTAACAGGATTAAGTTTTTCATGTTAAAACTTCTTATGCCAATTCAATATTAGTTGTTTAAAAGACTGTGGTCCAAATAATTTCAAATGCAACACTTTCCAATAATGAATGAGTGCCACAAGTCCTCTAGAGCAGTGATATCACTTTGCTCTCCATTCCCATTACACACAATGCTAACAAATACCACAGAAACTATCATATCATTTCCTTGCTTTCTTCTAATGCAAGAGAATTGTAGCATTTTTCAGTTGATCATGGTCACATCATTGGACAGGCTTGAGAACAGTGGGACTCTAATGACTGCATTTCTTAATATGGAAGTTTAGGGCATAGCAAAAGAAAAAAAAAAACAAAATCTGTAAAACAAAGGTGCACAACTTGGTTGAGTTTTGTTTGGGATAAATATTATCCCAACAAATGGTAGTTGTTCACTGCAGCTCCAACGTACAAGTCGTTGGGCTTGTCTTTCACTAGGTTTCTCTTCCTTTAAAATATTAGCTTGTGTATGTAACAAAGGAAATGTTGGGTTGAGGTCCAGAGCTTATATGCTTTGAAAATGTCTGTACCGTTGTACTTTTCCAATACCTGTACTCAATATTCTTTTCCTCAAAAAGTTTTTAAAGCAAATAAAAATATCAATTCACCAAACTGCACAACACCTGCATTTAGTCACCATAGCCAAGTAATTTCTATCATGGTATCCGAGTGGAAAACATGTTTATCCAATCATAGAAAAAAAAATCAAAACATTACTGAAAAAATTCATCACCCCACTGAAATTAATTTGTAAACTTACATTAAGTTATCTAAATATTTTAAAAGGACCACAAAGAATGTGCTTTCGTGCCGCATTTATAACAAAATCATAAAGTATTCTATTTTCTTCCTCCAATCCTAACCAAGGCCCAAAATTCCAATTTTAGCTGTCATGAACTCCCAAATCAAACAGTGAAGGATACAGCGCAGGAAATGCCTGTTGTAGAAGGCTGATATCATCAGCCACTGGAAATTGCTCATCATAGTCCATCAGAAACCTATGTAGAGAATAATGAGATTTCATATAGAACACATTTTTGAAGTGAGATTTAATAATACTGTTTTTGTGCACAACCACAGCATTTACAATTTTAGACATAAATAATTGACCTGAATCATTCGTAATGATTATACCCAAAATTCTATTTTGAGATGGAGATACGAGTGGCAAGTAAAGAGGACAACTTTCATGAACAATTCTGAAAATAACTGCTTTTTTGGGGGTTAAGAATGCTTCCTCCTCAATTTGTTGAAGTAATTTGGATCGTGTGTTGGCTTAAACATGCATACTATGTTCATAGCCTGCAAAAATTTACTTTTTGCCTTGCAGTTTCTCTCTCAGATTTATACAACTGCCTCCTGCAGCTGCAGATTCAACACAGTAAACAAGAAAATATCAGGGATGCACTTCATCATCATAGCAATCATTGCAGGTCAGTCACTGATCAGCAGAGGGTGGAAGATTACAGCACTGAATTATATTCAACCTGGGACCACGATCAGTTCTCCCCATCTCTGCGCGGGTTTCCTCCCACTGTCAAAAGATTTGCAAGGTAGGTGGACTGACCGTGCAAAATTTTCCCATAGTGTCCAGGGATGCGTAGGTTAGGTGCGTTAGCAATGGAAAATATAGGTTGGGGGATGGGTCTGGGTAGGATGTTCTTTGCAGGGTTGGCGTGGACTTGTTGGGCGAATGGCCTATTTCCACACTGTAAATGTTCTATGATATACTAGCTAAAAATTCCAATGTGTTTAAGTTTTTGTTCTTGAAATAGGTGGCAGAGGATGTCAATATAAAAGGTACTCCTGACATCGATCCTTTAGGCCATTCACAAAAGGAAAATGACTGGTGACAAAACTGATAGCTATTAAGGATTTATTTATCGAGTTGAGTATTAGGAAATTCTGTCCTCCGAGATTGTGCCAGTTTGGATAAATAGGCAAGAAGTGAATCATTAGCATTTCAGAATTACAGAGTATCATTGAAATTTCCTTATAGTTTTAGATGTAGTAATATTGTGTAAAGGCAATTTTATGAACACAGACTTTCTCAGATTGTCTATTTGTTCCAGTAACTCAGATACATATTTTTCTCACACATTAGGTGTCAGAAAGGTATAGCTATAAAGGAAAGATGATAAACCGTTAACAACCACACAAGACAACTTGTAGAAAATCACATCTTCCCCATAAGCCAATGTGTTAACAGTAATAAAACAAGAAAATAGATTTTGTTAATTTATTCAGCTCATACAACAAAGTTAATTGGACCTCTCCGCTCTTAACCTCTTCCTTTTACCAGTGTCACTTCAAGATTGACTTTAACAATTTCCCCCACCCCCAAACCCCCGCCGTGGTCTGACAACATTATCACTTCTATCATCTCCAATATTCAGCTGTCTTCTGTGAATAAAGGCCCAACGCAGGCTAATTTTTTCTCCCCACTTTCCCCTCTGGCTGTGTTTTTTTTCATAAGTTGTTCATCAGAAACATCATCTCACTACAGTTGTCTTATCTGCTGAGTGGTTCCAAAATTTTCCATGTTCATTTCACATTTCCAGTAACTTATTTTTATCAACAGCATCAATTTTTCGACCCTTGCATTTGAACGTCTAAACTGAGCTTTAATAACAATTTCTTCCTCACGTACATTATTCACTTCCATCTATGTAACATCATGCATTTTTGCCCCTACCTCAGCTCTTTCACTGCCGAGGCCCTAACCACATGTTTGTCAAAATAATTCTGAAAGTGACAGTCTCCTCACTGGATCCATTTTTCCTGTCTACAAAGCTCTGTTCGTCTAACACTCCATTGTCTCGGTCAGTCACTAATCTACATCAAGTCTTGTTCACCCATTATCACTCTGCTCATTGATCTTTACTTGTTCCTAATTTGCCAACAACTTTTATTTCACATTTTCATCATAGGATTCGGAATACCGTGACCTCACTCCTTTCTACGTCCGTAACTGTCACTGGCCCTGAAACTCACCCATAGCTCTGTGTCCCTTTAACTTTGGTTCCATTTGCAACCCCCACCTAGCTCTCCATTGATGCAGTACTTTTAGTCATCGAGGTTCCAAGCTCTGCAACTTCTTCTGTAAACCTTTCCATCTCTCTATACTAGATTAAAATATCATTTCAGACCTGCTGTCTTGAAATTATACTACATTGGCAAAAGTATGTAAATAAAGAGTTGTGGTTACTGTTCTAAATACAGGGCATATATTGGATGCAACATATAAAAACTCTGTTGATGATATTCTCGAAACTTTCTAGGCCTTGACTGTGCCCTTACCGCTTCTGGTGTAGCAGAGCTGTAAAGATCTGAAGGAAATCTTCTATGAAAGGCAGAATATGTTCAGATCTACACAACAGAAAATAGTGAAAAGGTCTTATTATGAGAAAAATTTTCATGACAAATTATTGCTTTAAAGCAATTACCTATAAGTGAATTTTCTTATACAAAGCAGAATTGTTTGATTCACATATAATACTAGATAAATTTAATCTTGAGAGGATTTTAAGAGATTTGACAAAAACTAGGGCTATATTTCTTGGAATTTAGGAGGTTGAAAGGTGATTTCATCAATATTTAAGATAGTATGGCAGGACAATGAGTGGAGAGAAACAACAACTCCTGCTGGTTGGAAGTCTAGGATTAGGGGACAGTTTTAAAAATACAAGCAGGCCTTTCAAGTTTTAAGTTAAGAAACACTTCAATACACAAAAGGCTGATAGCCATCTAGAGCCCTATTCCATACACAGCTGACCCCTGAACAATTGTTAATTTCAAACCAGAGGCTTGATAACATTTGTTATTTAAAGCAACTGAGGTACATGAGGTAAAGGCAAGTATATTGGTCACAGATCACTCTGAATGGTGAACAGGCTCAAAGGGCTAAGTCGCTGATCCCTGTACGTTTGCATCAATGTCTTATTACAGACTGAAATAACTGCATAGATCTTAAAACATACAATTAAATTTAAATTGAAGTTACTTAAAATGCTTAATGTACACATGGTTCCTGGTTGCCTATAAAATGCTTCAAGATCAAAAGCTCAATTCATGTGCAAGGATTATGGAGTTCATTACTTGACTTATGCCTGATGGGAACATCAGCTGAAATTCTTTAGGAATGTGATGCTTGAATATCCAGCTATATAGATGCTAACAAAAGGTTTGCACTTCAAACGTACCTTCAAGACTTACCCCACACTTCCTCTAGAATTAACAGTGTTGTAACAAAGGAATTATAGCCCAGGTGGTAGCACTTTGCCCGAGTCATAAGGTTGTCGAGTGTGTTAAAAATGGTTGTGGATTGAAGTCCCATTCCAGCGACATGAGCACAAAATCTAGGCTGACACTCCAACACGGCACTAAAAGTCAACCCCTGCAATTAGGCTTAAAAGATCTATTTTCACTATTTAAAGAAGCAGCAAGGAAATCACCACAAGTTCTCTGGCCAATATATATCACTAAACAACACCTTTAAAACAGATGATCAGTTATATCATTGTTTGTTTTGTGTGTTTCCTACATTCACACAATGACATCTAAAAGTTGTTTGCTGTAAAGATCTCATGCCTTGCAATTGTAAAAGACACCACAGAAGTGCAAATTCCACTGACGTCTGATGCTGTCGACTTGTGATGACTTCCTTGCATTTTCTTTAAATAGTGCAAAAAGATCTTTTGTGCCTACCATTGAGATAGACTTTGTTAGTATTATACCTGTCAGCCTAGATTTTGTTCTCATGTGTCTATAACGGGGCTTCAATCCACAACCTTCTGACTCAGGCAAAAGTGCTACCACCTGAGCTATAACTCATTGATTGCCAACAGAGTTAATTGTGGAGGAAATAGGAGGTTGGTCTTGAAGGTTAATTTGAAGTGCAAACCTTTTGTTAGCATCTACAGAACTGGACATTTAAGGATGACATTCCTAAATAAGACAGCTGATGTTCCCATCAGGCATGAGTTCAGACCATAAAGTTTCAGTGCACCCAAAACCAAGGTGCTGATACCTTGAATTGAAGTCTGGAATAATGAAGGGGTTCAAAAACAAAGATCACCATGGTAATTGGGGTGTTCCAGGGGTTGGGGCGCACAGGGTGCAGATCTTAAGTGCTATCGGGAACAACACTGTTGATCAGCAAAGTCACACTTAATCTGGATTTCATTTTTCCATTGTACAGGGGCATGCACCTTGATCGATAAATAACATTTAATTCTAGGATAAGCACACAAATAGATACAAACTAAAGTGGTGGTACCCAGGACAATGTGTGCAATGCTAGGATCCTTGATTTGAGCACTCCTTGGATGAAAATATGTCCTAAGTGTTTCTTTACAGAAAACATGGCAGAGGAGGTGCCAGAGGAATGCAGGAATCGTGGGTTCTTGAAGATTGAACAGGAACATTCTGGAAAGAATGGTCCCTCTGAAAAACCGGGGGCAGAGATGAAATGTTGTTAACAGATTATTGAGACCATATCTGAGCTAACAAAAGTAGCACAAGATGATTTAGCAAATGCAAAGAGACGGCAGAGGATGAGGACAAAGGGTTCTCTTGAAGTGGAGAGTTGACCGCAGATGTACTGATAAATGGGATGAACATGGTAAGGGTCCCAGCATTTTCTGTAGAAGAGAACCACAGATATTGATCAAATAAATTCAGAAGCTCTGGTATAAACATTGGGAATGATCAGAGCAAATTAGAAACACAAAAAGAATATTGTATGTAAGAAACAAATGTTGGTAGTTAAGAAAAGTAGCAATCTGCAGAAAGATTACTTACTTTAAAAAATAATTTGCAGAAAAGTCCAGAAAGGGAAAGGGAGAATCAGACAGCAATTACATAAAAGTTGTAGGAGCGTCTAAATCAAAAGCATATTGACATTGTCAAAAGGAAATGACTTAGGCAGGATCATCAATGTCACAAATGGAGGGAAGTAGAATCATTCCTTTTATGGAAAAAGAAAACAATTCTAGAATATATGAACAGGCTCAAATTTATATATTGGGCAGTCCTGTTTGTGTATTGTGAGAAGGGGAAAAAATTATGCTGTGAGAGTTGCTGATTTATGATCTGATGTTTCATAACAGGATTGTCATGCACAAAGAAGAATTGCTGCTCCCTAAGCTCTGCATCAGATACGCAGAGATCCTTCCACTATATGGTCACAGAACAAATTTGACAGCAGGGTTTCATGAATACATTGGGATGAAAAAAAAAAAGAGAACAGAAGGGGGAGCTGGAAGTTAAGCTGCAGATATGCATGTGTGGGCAGAAAGGCATTTGGCAAAGGAAAAATCATTCAGGGTTAGAAGGGCATGGTCATAGTGAAAATCTGGCAAGAATTGAAGTTAAGAGAGTAGGGATCAGAAGAAAGTAAAGTACAAGAAGGTTGACTCATAATTGCTCCTTGAAAGTAAGATAAAAAGTATTTTGTAAAGTACATTGAGACACATTAGGTTTACAAAGTAAGAGACAAAGAACGTTGGAAAAGCTCAGATGGTCACATGCTATGTGTGGAAACAGTGCAGTTAATATTCAGGTCAACCGTCTCACATAAGAACAGTTCTGATGAAAGGTTGTTGATCTGAAACGTTAACTGTGTCTCTCTCTCTCTCTCTCTCTGTAGATACTGCGCAATCTTTTCAGAGCATTTCCAGAATTCTCTATCTTTATTTCAGATTTCCGGCATTTGCAATATTTTGATTTTCAATGAAATTTTTAAAAAGTGCGTTGGGATCCACGGAAGTGCTTTATAACAAGGGCAAGAGTTACACACCATATATTGTGAAAGTGAAACAAAGCCAGACTACACAATCCATGGAGTTTGGTTAACTTTGGTATGAAGCCAGGTGCCAACTCCTAAACTACACTTCAAGTTTTGTACCAGTGCAAAATAATTACAAATTTCAGAACTTCTGGAGTGAAATTTTAACTGAAACATACTCAGTGATATCTTTATAAATGCTCCAGGAACTTCTAATATAAAAATGTAACTGCTCAATGCAGACATATTTAATCAATGCCAATGCATTTACAAAAATAAATTTGGTTTAATTAGTATCCAGCTGTAGAAACTAAAGCTTTCTGCATTCAAATAATAAGTTTACTTCATTCCCTTAGCTGTATTTGGGAAACAATGGATATTTGTTCAACTATATTCAAACTAGGAAATTAGGATACCCAATACGCTAATATATCTCAAAAGGTTAGCACTCTTGAGAGAAAACAGTATGCCCAAGATTCTGAACTATGAAAGACCTATTTGGGATACACATTCAAATTTAACTGTTTAACACTGTAGCTTTGTCACCATTGTAGATGGGTGGAAAAGCGTTCTGTGACATTTTCCAACAGTCTCAGAGAAGTGCCCCCAAATTTAAATCTGCCACTGAAGGCACCAATACAAATACAAATCTAGGACATATGTCCCGATTATTTCCAATCCTATTTTGCCATGGAAAACAAATACCCAATTTCCTGGCAACACTATGTCCTATTGTTGAAATCTATGAGTAAAGTACAAAAGAGCCAATAGGCAAGCCTGCCAAGATGTAATATCATATGAAAAAACACCACATCCATTTGATGCCAACAATTATGATTCTATTTTACATATTAGTGAAAATATTTTATAGGAAAGGTGACAGTAAGCAGTTGTCTCATCTCTTTTCAAGAAAAAAAAAATTGGTTCAGTGGGTCTTTATTCTTACAGCTGTTGGAATACATATCCCATACAAATGCATTTTCCTCATTGTTTCGCGTCTCTTCTCGGAGACAGTCTGGTCTAAAGTTTTTATGAATAATAGGTAAAACAGAGGAAGTTTTTTCAAATATTTAAAACACTTGATAAATCTCATAATTCATCAATTGCTCTGCACATTGTGGTAAAATCTAAATTAACTGGTATTTTAATACCAATGTCAATGAGTCACTGATTTCAATAATGTCTTTTTGGTAGCTTTCAGGTTCACCAGAGTTTATTTTCTTCATAGAAACCATAAGGACCTGAATGCTTATATTTTGGTCAGAATAGAATTCTACTTATTTGCTTCAGAGAGGAGCCTCCAAAGCTATTCACTAAATCCCAATCCCGTTCTCAAAAGATCTCTTCAGCTCCATTTCATTCTCACTAACAATAGCTTCTTAAGTGTTTAGTGTGAAGAAGTTGATATGTGATTCTGACATAAATTCACTTTGAACAAATTGGAGTTAAACACAGATTAGCTTAATTGTAATTATTTTATGCCAATGCCTGCTGACAGCCATCTTGCAGCTCCATTTACGCGCCAAGCCAGAAACACGTGCACAACTCGAGAAATGGCAATCATCATGGAGAATCCCAATGATGCCACCCTCAAAGGAATTGTACACGCATAGAAAAGAAGCACTACTGAAACAGAGTTCTGGGGACGTGTCAGAACAGGGGACAGAAAGCAGAGAAAGAAAAGAGACAGGGGAAGAGGCACTACTTCCAATAAATGAAGACATGCACAAATTTGAGCGGGGCATAGTGACCATGTATGTAGTGTCACCCAGACACTGCTTTTTCTTATAAAGGTCAAAGGGAGAGGTGTAGACACTTGAACAATGAATGACCCATCACCAGACATTTGGGTACAACAGAATAGCAGAGCAGCTTGCAAATACTTATGGATAAAGCAAAGCAGACATACTAGCATGTGGTAAATACAGCTCTAAATAAAGCCACAATCTTAAAATAAAATGTGCACAATTCAAGCCTGAGTTCGCTTGCTATAATATCTACAGTAAATAAGTCAACATAGTTTTCCACAACAGTACATAAATTCAGAGTTGCCACTTCCTTACCCATTTTCTAGTATAGGCTGAAGGCAAGTGTAGTTAATGATGCGATGAAAAGTTTCAATCATTTTTTTCCTTGAGTGAGAAAGCCTCTTCCACAAGTCTTCCTGTAAACTGAAGAGAAAGACGCATTCACAACATTAAAAGCTTCAGTGTAGTTGGGGGAGACAAAGTCAGGCTGATTGTAATACCTTCTGACGATCTAATCAAGCACGTGGTTTTGCTTTACACAATAACATTTCTACTCCTCTTTGAATTTTTACTGATCAGTAATATTCCAACAATCTGAAGAGTCTAAATATTTGAAAAGTTGCGACAAAAACTGGGTAGTAGACTGGGTCAACATACTAGATTTTCGTTTTAAGGATCCAGGTTGGAATTCACTTACATATAAATTTCCCTTTTTACCACAGTTCCAACTGTCCTCAAATGAAATAACTGCCAAAAGGAATTAGCAGTCTGCTCAACAGAAGCAGTCCCCAGTTAGGCTCCACTTAGGGGTATTTACCAAACCCACTGGCATTTCCCTAATAACTTACCAGCCCTCAGTAAAGTCCGAAGGCCAGCAGCAATTTCGGAAACAGGATCATGGCAGCAAGCCAGAAGGCCTTTGGTGCCTCCTCTTAACTGGCCCAATGAATGAGCCACAACAACAAGACACAATTAAGACCAAAATGTTCCTCCGAACCTGGTTTTGATTTTAAATATTCAGAAGAAAATTGCGCAGCACTGTGGCTCAGTAGTTAACACTGTTGCCTCACAGGAACCTGGGTTCGATTCCAGCCTTGCATAACTGTTTGCGTGGAATTTGCACATTCGTCCCGTGTCTGCTTGGATTTCCTCCGAGTGCTCAGGTTTCCTTCCACAGTCGAAAGATGTGGAGGTTAGCTGAATTGGCCATAGTGTCAAGGGTTGTGCAGGCTAGGTGGATCAGCTATGGTAAATGCGGAGTTCATAGAATCCCCTACAGTGTGGAAACAGGCCCTTCAACCCAACAAGTCCACACTGACACTCACAGCATTCCCAGACCCATCCCGATAACCCACCTAATCTACACATCCCTGAACACTACAGGCCATTTAGCATGGCCAATCCACCTACCCTGCATACCTTTGGACTGTGGGAGGAAACTGGAGCACCCAGAGAAAACCCACACAGCTACAGGATGTGCAATCTCCACACAGACAGTCGCCCGAGGGTGGGATCGAACCCGGGTCCCTGGTGCTGTGAGGCAGCAGTGCCAACCACTGAGCCACCGTGCCGCCCCTATGGGGATTGGGGTGGGGGCATGCTCTTCATAGGATCGATGCAGACTCCATGTGCCGAATGGCATCCTCACGCACACCATTCTGCCTCAGCACTGTCCACTTTGCTAGATAGCGCTGTCAGCTGGCCAATGCTGCAGACCTTCTTACTGGGCCTTCTACCTCACGAATTCACCTTTACTGCTTAATTGAATGGAAAACATGGAGACTGCCAACTGGGCACCCACCTCACAAAAGTTGCATTGGTGGGTACCTTGATGACAAACCTCAAGATCCGCATTTGGTCCAAACTTTGGGCTCCTGGCACACACAGGAAAATTCAGTGTATGAAATGCCCCATCAGAAACTGTAGGGGGAAATGGAATTTTTTTAAAGCGACTAAAGTTAGGTACATGACAAAAATTAAAATGGTCCAGATGAAAAAAAATCACAATAGGAATAAATGAATAGTTATTTCAAAGTCTGCTGGTGTCAGCAGAACAAGCTGAACAGAGTTTCCCTGTTGAAAAAATTTTTCGGTTCTAAGTTAGTTTTTCATGGAGCTCCACAAAGAATTGAGAACTGGTGAATATGAGATTCTTCTTCTGAAGTGGTCAAGCAGAATTGATCAATGAGTTTGGATACATTCATATCAGTAAAAAAGCGAAGCCTTCATGAAATATATTTTACCTAGTTTCATCAAATCGCCTGTTTTTGATTGCATTTTCTAGTTCAGGGACAATTACTTCATAAAATGAGGCTAACCTGCAAGAAATAAACAGAAACAGTTTTCATGGAGAAGAATCAGTCTAAATTATTCCATTAGCAAATTATTTGCTAATCTTACTCATTTCAACTTAAAACTTTTTTTCTAAATCATTTTGGCTCGTGTGTGCTTGTTAAAATATTCTGTAGCTGCATTAAAACTAAAACAGATTAAAAGCATTCCCAGCAACCAATCTCACAATACGTTGATGTAATATGCCAAGATAATTGGAGTTACAAGAGGAGCCTTCTCAGACAGTTTTTTTTTGTCAAACAACCTCGAGAAAGGGGGAAGGTAATAATCATCAGCAGCACTATTAAAGAGCCAAAGTGAGCTGACCCACATTGTCACACAGTCAGAAGTTGTTGCTTCACGAACGATACAAACAGAATAATGAAAAATAATCAGTTTGAAAGACGTGGAAAAGTTCAGGAGCGTAGAATAATGGAAGTGAAAATATGTTATAATTTGGAACAGAGAGCCAAGATTAAATGAAATATTGGTAGAACCAAAAGCCCAGGAATGACATGTTTAATAATGTGCTTTCATACCTATGAATAAAGTCATGCTTTTGTATTGTCCTACTAGCTTCAGGAAAGATATCCAAGAATGCAAAAAGCGTAGTACAGGTATCGCATAGATATAGCAAAATATCCTTAAATTCCTGCAAAAACAAAAACTTTGTATTTATAGATAGTGTAATGGTAATCTAACATGCACAAAATACAAGGAAACATTAAGAATGTTTCTCAAGCTTGAAGAAGTCACAAGTTTCCAAATAAAAGATTTTTCTAAGCAAGAATATGCTTGTGTAGGACATTACATTTCTGTTCCCACAACTATTATCATCACATAAAATAGTGAGTACAGGAAGTTTGGTGTTTAATTTAGAAAACCTAAAAATATCAGAGAAACACAGTGCTTAACGGAAAAGAATGCCACCAATTAGTAAACTAAGTACTAATCATTTACAGGTATCAGTAGTCAGGTAAACATTTATGGCAGAAAGATAATGATACATCGAAGATAGATCAGTACAGCACAGGAACAGGCTCTTCTGTCAACCGGGATGCCATTCTAAACTGACCCCATCTGCATGCCCATGGCTATATCCCAATATATGACAGTCATCAAGAAATCCAATATGGAATTCAGAAGAAACGTCTTCACCCGAAGTGTGTTAACATGCTGGAAGAACCAGGAACAACATTTATTTTGGTGAATACATTTATTTATTAGTTAACTTACTGACTAAATAACTGGGATTAACTCACTTCTTTCATATTGACATTAAAAAGCTATTTAACACGAACCCATCATGTTTGTGGTAGATGTACATCACTGCATAACAAAACTACACGCACGACAAAGCGATTCTTCTATACATACAGTAGTAAGTCTGTTGTCGATAGAATGAATCAAGACACTGTTAATTAGAATGTATATAATAAGAAATAAGTGTTAAAAACTTTATCTTAAGTTAAAACTACTGATTTGTGCAGTGTCAACAAAATAGAAGAGTAAAGTGTTTGATTGTTTTAACTATCACCAGCTAAAAAATTGTTAATTAAACAAGGAAATGTGACAAGTTATGCTTTCTGTTGTAAATTAATAAAAAACTTACGAAAATGTAATAGATGCTGTATGTCATAATGCTTGACATGAATATTATTGATCAGAGTCTTTGGTAAGAAAATATTGTTTTCTCTTTTCCCGAGGTAGAGTTCATTGTGCATTTTATTGACAATACAAAATAAAAATCAATGTCTTAATCTAAGCATCACCTGTAGAGGCATATCCATGAGCGAAACTTTGGTTTGAGCATCAATCTTCTGTGGCCAATGTGAATGATTTTCCAACCTTAAGTTACACTTGTCACAAATACTACTAAATACCTTGAAGACAAGGTGAGAAATGGATTAAAACTTTAAATTCAACAGTATTATTCAGCTGATTTAAAACATACAAAATTGTTATATTTACACAAACTTTGATAAATGATCTGCTCTTCAAGGATCTGTGTTGAGGAGTGGTCTGCTATTTTTGCGCTCAAATGGTCCAACGTAAAAGTACAGCATAGGTCACTTTAAAGCAAAGTTCTTGCCACACTGCCCCAACAACCTGCCTAAACCTATACCTCGGAATACCTGCTCATGGAATCAGTGTAACCTTTTACCGTTCCTCTAGTGGTTGCTAATGTTGGACCATATAAATCTTCCATGACTGACCATACTTCTTGAGACATAATGACTGAACAGTAGTATTACAAGGCTCACCTTGTCAGAGTAGGCCTTAGCTGATAAAACATCTTCTAGATGGGTAGTTACATATCTTGCAAGTGTTAATAAACGGGAATTGTTTAACACTGCAGACTGCAGCTAGTAAAATATCCTACTTCATTAAACAAATGATCTCTATTATTGGCAGGGAGGTGCAGCCTTCAATCAGGATTGGATTCAAACACAATATTCTAAAGGGACAAGTACAGAATGCTCTTTGGATCATCCGGCATTCTTTTTGTAGCCATTGTTTACTTTGTGCTCATTTCAATCTTTATTAGAAAAATGAAAGATTTCCCTCAGATATCTTGCAGGTGCAAATATTTGCAGCTATTTTCCTCCAGTTGCATTGCCTTTGTTATAAACCTACACAAACCTTCCATGGATACATACTACACAAAGCAAAATAACCAAACATATAATACACAAATCAAGGGTGGTGCAGTGGAAGTGTCCCTGTCTCTGAACCGAGAGGCACCGGTTCAAGTGCCACCTGCCCCTGAGGCGTGTAATAACATCTCTGAACAGGTTGATTCGAAAAATATCTATAATGCACAAATCAGTTTGTTACCTGGAGAATTGTGGGCACCGTTTCATTCAGATCATTAAAGTAATTTTGTTGTTGATTAAAAATGTTTCCTATGTATTAGAAGAAACACAATTAAAAGTTCAAAGGAAACTTTCTGAAAATCATTTTTAATCCAATCTTTTAAAGAAGTGTTTTCGTACTAACCGATCATCTTCTTAAGGAGAGTAGCATTTCCTTTTCCAAATATTACACACAAATCAAAGATCTTTGGGATGTCAAAGAGAAAACCATCATAGATTATTTCTCCAAAAGCTTCAGGAGTAATAAAGTGTTCCTGTTAAAAGAATAACACAAACAAGAATCTTTACAAAAAATGGAAAAATCTGCTAGGGTACATACATAATGGGGTTAAGAGTTCCTTAAATCTCATCAAATTGGCTATGAATGGCTAATATGAGAGCCAAATCTTCAAATAACTTGCCTTGTTTCATTTCAAATGGTAAAATATATTTTACATCAAGAATACTTTAAAAAATAGATTGCATTTGGGTTTTGAAGGAGATTTGCAGTTTATGGCCTCTCTCCAAAGAGGGCACACAAAGGCATTTCCAGTCCAGATCTTTGCTCACACCTTTTCCACGGCATCCCACTTGACAAACATCCTCACTTCAAATCAGAATTTCATTTACGAAATCAGTCAACGATGCAAGAGTACATTTAACTTAAGAGATAAAATGTGGAGCTAGAGGAACACAGCAAGCCAGGCAGCAAAGGAACAGCAAAGCTCACATTTTGGGTTGGGACCCTTCTTCAGAAATGGGGAGGGGGAGGGGAGCTCAGAAATAAATAGAGTGGAGGGCTGGGGCTGGGGAAGGTAGGTGGGATGGTGATGGTGATAGGTGAGTGCATGTAGGCAGTGGTTCGGATTGGTCAGTGAGGTGAGAGGGATGGATAGGTGGGAGAGAAGATGGATAGGTTGTGTCAGGTCAAGGATGCAGGGATGAGAGGGAGGGTTGGTTGGTCATGGGATGAGGCTGGGGTGGGGAGATTTTGAAACTAGTGAAATCCATGTTTAGGCCATCGGGCTATAGGCTCCTGAGGCGGAATATGAGTGCTGTTCCTTCTCCAGTTTGCAGGTGGCATCATTGTGGCATTGGAGGAGGCGTAGGATGGACATGTCACCCATGAAGTGGGATGGGGAGTTGAAATGTTTCACAACTGGAAGGTGTTGTCATTTGTCACATACAGAGCGCAGATGTTCTACGAAATGGTGTCTGAGTCTCTGCTAGTTCTCACCAATGTGGAGGAGACCTCATCGGGTGCAGCGGATGCAGTGGACCAAGTTGACAGATGTGCAGGTGAACCAAAGTCTGATGTCGAAGGTTTGTTTTTTGCTTTGAATGGAGGTGAGGAGGGAGGGGGGAATGCAGGGGCAGGTGTAGCACTTCCTGCAGCTGCAGGGAAAGGTGCCAGGACTGGTGGGGAGTGTGGAGCAGACAAGGGAGTCACGGAGAGAGCAGTCCCTATGAAAGACAGGTAGGGGCAGGGACGGAAATATCTCTTTGGTTGTGGGGTCAGATTGTAGTTAGCGAAAGTGGCGGAGAATGATATGCTGGACGCAGAGGTTGGTGGGGTGATAATGTGAGGACAAAGGGGATTCTGTCTTTATTTTTGATTTTGTTTGGTGGAGGCTATGTGAGGACAGAAGTGTGGGAGATGCAAGAGGTGTGTTTGAGGGCATTTTCAATCACCTCAGTGGGGGGGGGGGGGTAGTTATGGTCCTTGAAATAGGAAATACCTTAAACTTAAGATAGGTACACAAAGCTATCACAGAAGCAGCAGTTGAGGTTTTAATACAACTTAAATCCACACATGCTCCCCACAACAGTTGCTCTCCTTGCACCTCTAGATTTCCAGCTGCTTACAAAGAACTATGTAGCTCATGGCTCAATATCGAAAGTAAATGAGCAATGATGTTTTACTGTTTCTAGAGCACTCTGGTTATTTAGGTTCTGTGGCCTGCTAAGTTAATGAATTTGTGATTTAACTGCAAAAGATGACTGAACCACAAGTAAATGGAACTGATGCTTTGCCATTAATTGGCTCTGCGTGTCAATTGAGCAATTGGAAATATTGGTGATTTAATGGTGGTGTTGGTTAATACATACTAATTGCCACAAGTGATTCGATTCTGGGAAAAGCCATTCGGCTCTGGGCGATATCACTTCCCGAAATAAAACATTAAAGAAAAAGAAAGAAGAAAAAATAATAAACAGAACTGATCAGGGCTACTGTCCTGACCTCTTGAGTCAGGAGGCTCGGGTTCAATTCCCACCCACTCCAGGTTGCTTAGAAAAAAATAAAATCAAGACTCAGAAAAATATAAAATCAAGAACTAATCAGGGCTCTTGTGGCATAGTGGTAATGTCCCTTCGACTAGATCACTTGGGTTCAAATTTCACTTGGTCCAAAGATATATCACAGGTTGACTAAAAATATCTAAACAAAAATCATCAGTTGCCTGGATCCAGCAGCAACCATGGGAAACTCTGATGAAAAACTGAGGAGTATTTTCCTCAAGATAGGTAACACAAGTGAGATTGACAAATCCGCAAAGTTAACACTTTAGATATAATTTTTATGATGTTATTGTACTGTGTTGAAGTTGTGCTACATTGCATTTTTCCTATGTAACTGAATTAATAAGATACAGACCATCTCAAATTAATTGGACTGCCCTGAACTCTGGTTAACCAATAACTTTAATTGTGAAATGTGCAGAAGTTGGTTTTTAATTGTGAATTATTTTGCAGAGTCAGAGTCAAAAACCTCAGGAACTAGTTGCCAGCATGCTTAGAGCACTCAAAAAGAGGTACATGGCTTTTTTTGTAAATTGTGATCTCCTTGGGAACTTGTTGATTGCCTTTTTGCTTCAACTTGCTTCTTTAAGGATAATTTAAGTTTTTACTTTTTTGCCCCTCCCACAAGAAATGATATGACTGTAGCAGAGCTAATAGTGTTTAAACATTACACCATGCCAGAATAGGTTAGAGTCCATGTACGAGTTAGTCTTTTCTTTGTTGTATATTCATATACAGGGTATTCATTTGCAAATGGAAAGTTAACATGAGAATATTCAGGTATTAAATATGACGGCAGAAGACTAAACAATGTAATCAGATAATAAGAAACTAAACCAAAGGCATTTTAAGGTCCAATAGGTTTTCAATTACACAGATATAACACAAGGGTGATATATGGTTGTACGATTATTTGAAAGCATTTTAGAGCTGTATATTCATAACCTGTACATCTTGAACTTTGTGTGCGTCATTAGATAGTTTCAGAATTCACACAAACATTTTGCTTCATTATCTAAGGCAACTGATTTTAAGGATTAATCATTCCAGAATTTCCTCACCGAAAGCAGATAGCAAAGATAATTTTAAAAAGTACACAAATGCTAAAATTTGTTCAAAATCATCTTTTCCAAGTACTATTATTAAACATCCTAAAGAATTTCACGATGAAGCATTCCATTAAATTCTAATCTCCTGCTATATTTTAAAATGGATGGAAAATGCTTCATACATAAATAAGCAGCTAAAGTTGTCAAAAATATGTTTAGGTTTGGAAGATAATCTTTCAAGGATTCCACCTAGTTTTTATAATGTTGTTTAAGTGTACCTGTGTACAACAGATTTCTGTTTAATTCCCTGTAGTTCCAATTCCATTTGGAATTTAGATTTAGTTTTGCTAGTTCTTCCACGCATTCAAGCAAACATAATTTGAAATACCATGCTCCAAAATATCAAAATGAAATACACAGATGCAATTCATTTTAACATGTAAACTTCTTGACCTGGAACTAGAGACCTACAACTTAACATCTAAGAAACAAAACGGAAAACAAGTGGGTAAATAGGCTATATTATGATAGCTCAAATCGCATAATAGTCAGTATAGGCTCTACAATTAACCAGAGCATTGGACTGTTATTCCAAGAGGTCTTGTGGCACAGGGATAGTGTCCATGCATCTGGACCAAAAGGCCTGGATTCAAGTTCCATCTGCTCCAGGGCTGTGTCACAACACACTAAAAACACACAGGTTAGAAAAAATCTTGAATTGTTATACTCAATCACCTCCCCATAATGCTGTTGCTGATTTTTCTTAAAACTTTACTCAAACAGACCAGAATATCCATTTATATTCAGTTGTGGTAATGAGGCCAAACTCAATCTTCTGCTTAAAAAAAAAACTGAAAAACAAAGATACTGGAGATAATTCAAAATACAATACTTTGGATTCCTTGTGGGTGGACATCCTGAGAAAGATCATAAAAACGCTGCGATGAAGATGTTTTTGCACCTCTTCTACAGCTGGGTTTGGGTTCACAAATTCATCATATCGACGAGGTGTGTAATGCAAGAATGAGTCCAAACATTTCTGCATAGTTTCATCAAAAATAACCTACAAAAAAAAAGCGGAGAAAGGAATGTGAATTCTAATACACAAAAAGCTTTGCACTTCTTGATAACCTGTTTCCAATTACAAATCCCCACGTCCACATTTGTAATGGAACTGGTGTTACGATCCCAGCTGATGGCACTACTAGACAAATCAGATTCCAGTATGAAATTGGTCCCAAGATTTTTTTTTTAAATCGTAGCTAACACAGCAGTCAAGCAGTTAAACATATTACATTAAAGATGAAAACTGAAAAAAGTATCTAGGTGTAGAAGACAGTCAGAAAATCTTAAAATCCACAGCAAAACAGAGTTTTCAAATTATTTCCCAAAACTATCTACTTATAGAGATTCAAGTCAAGATAAATTACCTCATTTTACCAAATTTTTAAGTTCTATGTGACTGATTCTCCCAGTTTCTTTCTTTAAATTCTGGTGACTTCTTACTTGATTATTCAAAACCAAGAGCTCAAACTTTATCTGTTTCTAACAACCCGCAGATTTCTAATCAATTTTTGAAGTTGTACAAACTAAACCTTTCCCCTGAACTGCCTTAAAAACATTCAGTCTCTGGTTTTCCTAAACTAAGATCAATCTTGATTGTTCTAAATTGAACTGGCCTTCAATATTTACCAACCAGTTGTAAATCGCTGTATGAATAATTCTTATTAAAACACCACGGGGGTCCTCAACTATTTGCTTTCTCAGCAAGGTCACTGTTTCACAACAACTCTCACTTTTATCTTAAAGGAAACCTCTGTAGAAATGAGCTTGATTCATCCTCCTTTAAGATAAAGCTGAACCTTCCAAAAATTATATTAACATACATCTTTTATTTCACTGGCTATATAAATTTACCCCGTTGATATTATGCTAGTTTCCCATGCATCTGTTGAAGTACCATCATTACCAGGCTATATATGTTTCATCTCACTGGCTATATAAAAATTTACCATATTGGTATTAAGCAGTTTTCCAGTGCATCTGTTGAGGTACCAGCCTGTAATGACAAGCTTATATGAGCAGCTTCAATTTTAAAATAAATATTGATTTTAACAGCCCACTGTTTCACATTAAAAAAAAAACTTAAAATACACCATTCTGAATAAACATAATTAAGCCTCATTCAAACAGTTTAGAATTGTAGAAAGTTTAGAACAAGTATGAGATTTTCTAGCTGGCTACACTACAGTGAACCGCTTGAACACAAAACATCAAGAAATTGAGATATTAATTCGTAAATATTCATAGATCCACAAATGGTTCTCAAATTGCTAAAGATTTCAATCCATTACATATAAAGTTATTTGGTTTTTTGACTAAAATTAGTGAAATCCTGAAGTCAACAGTGAGGCTTTGTGGAAACAACTTTCCCTAAACTCCTTGGTTTGAAATGTTACTTTATGCACAATATTATGTGAAAATAAAAACAATCATATTCTAACTCAATTATTTGACACAACCACATAACCTTACTGTAAAATGAACTGACTGCTATCCACATAGGAATCATTTTACGAACACGCCAAAATTCTCTATCAAACTGGACATTTCATCATGGCCATGTTTTTCAAAGACATCAAAATTATCTTGCGTATTGAGCCCAATATATATCCTGTTTGTACATCTAGATACAAAGCAAAGTCATGGTTACTCAGCAACGTACTGGCCTTGCTGTGTGAACAGAAGCATGTACATAAAGCCAATATAACATAATACTTGCAAAATTACATAAACTGATATACTTGGCCCAGAAAGCAGAATTCATTACCTGACACCAAAATTTATCATGAGGAAGGGCTAGTAACCAATCCAGATCATTAGCAACGAAATTTGCACGCTCCAGAAATTCTTCCACCAGAGCTGGTGTGCCATCCTGAGGTGGTGGCTTGTATAACACGAAGTGACGATCTTCTTTCCTGCTTGGGTGCTATTTAAAACAAAACAACAAACATTAATTATTGGTACTGAACACAATTTTAATTTTGACACATGAAAATCATGAACATATAGATTCTATTAAATGCACTTTCCCGCAGACCTCTTTATTTAAATTATATTACAGTAATAAACAAATTCTGAAATACTCTCCACTGTTGCTACATTCTGATTACTGCTCTTGAACAAGCTCCCAAAGGGTAAGTATTGGAAAGCTCAATATCACATCACCACCCCACCAATTTTCCCCTGTCAGAAACCATGCCTGTTCTGCATTCTGGTGTGTACTCCAATTTTTAAAAACTGCATTATTCAAGAAAAGTTTAAGCCAAGGGTTATGACAAGAAGAAAACAAATGTCAATAAAAAAAAAGTTGATCAACAGCTATGCATAATTTACTAAAGCCGTCCACACTAAGAATAACATTATTGATTGTTCTGTTGTTGCTTGAACATAGGATAAATTACAGAAATTAATGAAACGACGACATTTAGGAAGAACAGATAAGAAGGAAAAAGGAAGTGGAACTGCCCTGATAAGGGATTGCATTAGTAAGGGAGGATCTCAGATCAGAAGAACAGTGTGTGGAATCTTTTGGGTGCAAGTAAGGAGCAACAAGGGACAGCAGACATTGGTTAGAAAGTTATTTACAGGCCACCAAACAATAGTGGTAGTGTGGGGCATGCTATTAATCAGATGAGAGAAGCATGCAGAATTGTGCTGCAGAGTTATTGTGGGAGACTTTAATCTGCATATATCGGAGTAAATCAATTGAGCACCAAAATTGTGGAGGATGAGTTTCCACAGCATGTTAGATATGATTTCCTGGAGTAGCATGTTGAGAAGCAAACTAAAGGACATGCTATTTTAACTTTGCATTATATCATTTTAAGGGCTGATTTATAACCTTGTTGTGAGCCTTGGGGAGAGTTGTCGAATGGAGAGACGTAGGCGTTCAAGTACACAGTTGTTTGAAATTTCCATCACAGATAGACAGGGTGGTTAAGAAGCCTTTTAGCATACTTGCCTTCATTACTCAGACCACTGAGTATAGGATTTGGGACATCATGTTGAGGTTGTACAGGACATTGGTGAGGCCACTCTTGGAGTGCTGTGTACAGTTCTAGTCACCTTGTTGTAAGACAGATATTATTAAATTGCAGAGGATTCAGATAAGATTTACAAGGATGGTGCCAGAAATGGAGTGTTTGTGTTTGTGTTGTAAGGATGGGCTGGATAGGCTAGGACTTCTTTCACTAGACCCTAGGAGGTTGAGGGGTGACCTTATGGGGGTTATGAAATCATGGGGGCACAGATAAGGTGAATAGCAAATGTCTTTTCCCTCGGGTGGGGGAGTTCAAAACTAGGGGCATATTTTTAAAGCATGAAGAGAAAGTTTTAAAAGGGACTTGAGCAGCAACTTTTTCACACGGAACGTGCTTCGTGTGTGGAATGAACTGTTAGAGGAAGTGGTTGATGCAGGTACAGTTACAACAGTTAAAAGCCATTTGGATAGGTACATGAATAGGAAAAATTTAGAGGGATATGAACCAAGTGCGGGCAAGTGGGACTAGTTTAGTTTGGGAAACTTGGTCAACATGGATGAGTTGGACCTAAGTTTCCATGCTGTATTACTCTATGCATGGCCACAATATGTTAGAATTTTACACAATGGTTGAAAGTGAGGTAGTTCATTCTGAAGCAATATTGTTTGATTTGAGTAAGGGATAATTGAAGGCATGACGTACAAATTGACCAAGGTGGTTTGGGAAAATATTAAAATGCATGATTGTACATAGACAGTTCACAACAGTCTTTAAAGAACTCTGACATTACTTACCGCAACTATACATTCCTTCAAGGTGCAAAAACTCAAAAAGGTCAGTAAATTGTGGGTAATAAATTAAATTCAGGATTATAAAAGATTTAAAGGCCTAGGAATTGCCACAATAGCAGTAATTCTGCGGATTGAGAGGTTCATACGATACAAAGGAGGACCAACAAAGTGAGAAGGGGGGAGTAGAATATGAATGCAATTTCGCTGGAAAAAAGTGTTAAAGCTTCTATAAGTAATAAAAAGGAAACGTTTGGTTAAACCAAGTGTGTGTGGCAGAGTCAGGGAAACTTATAATTGAGAGTAGAGAAATGCCACAGAAGCTAAATGATTACTTTATGTCCGTTTTCACTAAAGAAGATAACGGATCTTCCAGAACCAGAGATCCGAGTGTATAGGGAGAATGAGATGAAGGAAAATCCATATTTGCAAGTAGAATGTACTAGAAAAAGAAAGGGACTGGAAGCGGATAAATCCCCGGGACTCCATGGATAACATCCCAGAATGTGAAAGGAGTTAGCTATACAAATAGTCAATGCCTTGGTGATTATCTTCCAAAATTCTGTCGATCTGGAAGTAGCAAATGTCACCCCCATTATTTAAGAGACCGCGAGAGGAAACAGGGATCTATATATCTGTTAATCTTACAATCAGTAGTAGAGAAAATGCTAGAATCAATTATAAAGGATGTGATAAATAGACACCTGGTTGACAATGATCTGATTGGGCATAGTCAACATGGATTTGTGAACAGTAAAATATGTTTAACAAACGGAGTTTTTTTTTTTGAAAAGGTTACTAACAATACAGATAAAGGACAGCCAAGTATACTCTGATTTTTTTTTTAAAAAGGTTTTTGATAAAGTTTTGATAAAAGTTTTTCTAAGGTTTGATAAAGTTCCTCCATTGGAAGCTGGTTAGAAAAATTAAAGCACGTGAGATAGGAATAATGTACTTGTGTGGATTAAAGATTGGCTAACAGTAAACAGGTCATTGTGACATTGGCAGGCTGTGACTAATGAGGCACTAAATGCATTATGGACCCCAGCGTTCACAATATATAACAGATGGTTTAGATTTTGGGATCAAATATTTGTCCAAATTTGCAGATGATACAAACCTAAGTGGGAATGTGTGTTGTGAGAAAAATATAAAATGGCTTATTGAAGATGAGACAGGCTTGATAAATGGGCAATAACATGGCAGATAGAATATACTGCAGAGTGATCCATTTTGGTAGGAGAAAGTAGTGTGCAGAGTCTCTCTTAAACGGTAAGAAGATTCGAAAGTAGAGATGTACAAAGGGAGCTAAGTGTCTTTGTCATTAAGTCACTGAAGGAAAAATGCAGGTGCAGCAAGCAGCTAGGAAGGCTCACAGAATGTTAGCATTTATTACAACAGGATTGGCGTACAGAGGTAGTGAAGTCTCATTTCAATTGTGTAGGAGTTTGGTTAGACAATATCTGGAGTACTGCATGTAGATTGTATCTCATCTCAGCAGGGATATTATTGTCATATTGGGAGTGTAATGAAGATTCACTAGACTTGTACCCGGGATGGTGATACTGCCTATGGAGAGAGATTGGGCAAACTGGACCTCAAAAACAAGAGGTGATCTAATTGAAAAAAGATAGACAGCATAGATACTGGGAAGATGTTTCCAACGGTTGTGGAGTCCAGAACCAAGGGGCACAATTTAAAAATAAGCCGGTCAGAAACAAAGAAACATGGATAATAGGTGCAGGAGTGAGTCATTAAGCCCTTCGAGTCTGCACCACCGTTCAATATGATCATGCAATTTCAGTATCCCATTCCTGCTTTCTCTCCATATTCCTTGATCTCTTTAGCCACAAGGGCCACGTCCAGCACCCTCTTGAATGTATCTAATGAACTGGCCCCAACAGCTTTCTGTGGGAGAGAATTCCACAGGTTCACAATTGAGTGAAGAAATTCTTCCTCATCTCAGTCCTGAATGACTTACCCCTTGTTCTGGGCTTGCCCAATATCAGAAACATTCTTCCCACCACTTCGATACCACTTAGGTCCAAGGTGAGGAGAAATGTTTTTATTTACCTACCACAGAGAGCTGTGAAAGCTCAGCCTTTGAGTATGTTTGAAGTAAACAAGGATTTATAGACATAGATAGATACTGGTGGCATACACGATTAGGGGATGGGGTGGGTAAAAGCCATTGAAGCATTCAATCCACCACGGTTGTATTGAATGACAGGAAAAATTTGAGCAATTGAACACCCTATACCTGTTCCTATGTTTCCAAAATAAAATTACATGTGCTCAAGCAGTAAAATGAAACTTCTGGATTCAGTACGATCTGCAAGCTTTAACAAGTATATATTTTAATTGCAATCCGATAAGTAAAATATACTAACAATGGCTCTGGAAATACAACTTAAAGTTTATCCTGAAATGGAACAGAAATAGTAACACACAGACACACACACTTTTGTTGCCCAGAAATTTAAAAAGTGGATTTTATAGTCTGTCAGTTACAATGAGACAAAGAAAGGAAAACATTTACCAGAGAAAGTTCACATCGGTTAACTACAGAATATCAATTAACAGAAACCATATACAATACCCAAGACAAGGGTAGAAAAATAATTCTCTCTCTACCACAGTCAGTGAATTATAAAGTTGTGTCATTGTGGTCATTTTATTATCTTCTAAATTATTATCTACTAGATACTTACCTGCCGAACACTTAGTAATGACCCACAAGGTTAGGGGGACAAGGTGTCAGGTTTTGAAAACAATCTATGTTGACACTCTAGTGCACCATTCAGGCAGTGCTGCACTATCAGAGGTGCCATCTTTGAGGTATTAAAGCAAGGCTTTGTCAGGTGAATGCAACATATACAATAGTACTCTTTCAAAGAAAAACAGGGGTGTTATCCATAGATTTCTGGTCATTATTTATCCCTCCATCAACATCACACACGCGAAAAAAAAGCAATTTTTTGGATACCATCACGTCACTGTTTATGAGAATTTCTTGTACACAAATTCACTGCCTACATTATAATAATAGCAACACCTCACAAGCACTTAACTGACTTAAACCACTTGGAGATTCACGGTTTTGAAAGGCTGTTTATGAATACAAGTCTTTTCCTGTTCATCGCTGCATTATTCAGCAGCTATGTATGTCATCCAGTCACATGGTAATGCATTGTGTTGCGAGAAATGTGCCTGGATTTGAATGACAAACATGTTTTCTTTATTGCCTATGGCATTCCCATTAACATACAACTTTTGCTTTCTTTTGATAATCGAATACCTAGTGGTAAGGGAACCAAACAAATCATTATGTCTAGTCAGAGATAGTAGGAACTGCCGATGCTGGAGAATCTGAGATAACAAGATGTAGAGCTGGATGAACACAGCCAGCCAAGCAGCATCAAAGGAGCAGGAAAGCTGACGTTTCGGATCTGGACCCTTCTTCAGAAATGGGGGAGGTGAAGGGGATTCTGAAATAGAGAGAGAGGGAGACGCGGATGGAAGATGGATAAAGAAGCAGATAGGTGGAGAGGAGACGGACAGGTCAAGGAGGTGGGGATGGAGCCAGTAAAGGAGAGTGTAAGTGTGGAGTTAGGGTCAGGGTTGGTCAGTCCGGGGAAGACGGACTTGTCAAGGAGGAGGGGATGAGGCTGGTAGGTAGGAGGTGGGGGTGAGGGTTGAGGTGGGAGAAGTGGTTAGGTGGGAGAAAGGACAGACAGGTTAGGGAGGTGGGGATGAGCTGGGTTGGTTTTGGGATGCGGTCAGGGATGGGGAGATGTCTCCTCCCGTTCCTGCCCCACTAAACTTATCCCCACACATCTTGACTCCATTTTCTCCCCCTTGGTCAGGGAACTCCCCACCTACATCCGTGACACCACCTACGCCCTCCACCTCCTCCAAAACTTCCGATTCCCTGGTCCCCAACACCTCATCTTTACCATGGGCGTCCAGTCCCTATACACTTGCATTCCCCATGCAGATGGTCTAAAGGCTCTCCGCTTCTTCCTGTCCCACAGGCCCGACCAGTCCCCCTCCACTGACACCCCTATCTGCTTAACTAAACTCGTCCTCACCCTTAACAACTTCTCCTTCAATTCCTCCCACTTCCTACAGACAAAGGGGGTGGCCACGGGTACCCGCATGGGCCCAAGCTATGCCTACCTCTTTGTAGGTTATGTGGAACAATCCCTCTTCCAAAGCTACACTGGCCCTATCCCCTACCTCTGTTACATGGATGACTATATCAACGCCGCCTCGTGCTCCCACGAGGAGCTCGAACAGTTCATCCACTTCACTAACACCTTCCACCCCAACCTCAAGTTCACCTGGACCATCTCCGATACCTCTCTCTCCTTCTTGGACCTCTCTGTTTCCATCTCTGGCAACCACCTGGAAACCAATATCCATTTCAAGCCCACCGACTCCCACAGCTGCCTAGAATACACTACCTCTCACCCGCCTTCCTGCAACAATGTGATCCCCTACTCCCAATTCATTCGGCTGCGCCCCCGCGATGAGGCATTCCACTTCGGACATCCCAGAAGTCCTCGTTTGTCAAGTACCGCAACTTCCCCTCCACAGTGGTCGAAAACACCCTCGACCGCGTCTCTCGCATTTCCTACAACGCATCCCTCACACCCCCTCCCCGCAATAACAACCAAAACAGAATCCCCCTCGTCCTCACGTACCATTCCACCAACCTCCGGATCCAATGCATCATCCTCCGGCACTTCCGCCATCTGCAATCTGACCCCACCACCAAAGACATTTTTCCCTCCCCACCCTTATTTGCCTTCTGGAGGGACCACTCTCTCCGTGACTCCCTTGTCCGCTCCACACTCCCCACCAGCCCCACCACACCCGGCACTTTTCCTGCAACCGCAGGAAGTGATACACCTGCCCCTACGCCTCCCCCCTCACCCCCATCCCAGGCCCCAAGAAGACTTTCCACATCAAGCAGATATTCACCTGCACATCTGCTAATGTGCTATAATGCATCCACTGTTCCTGTTGTGGCCTCCTCTACATCGGGGAAACCAAGCGGAGGCTTGGGGACCGCTTTGCAGAACACCTATGCTCAGTTCGCACTAAACAACTGCACCTCCCAGTCGCGAACCATTTCAACTCCTCCTCCCATTCCTCAGACGACATGTCCATCCTGGGCCTCCTGCAGTGCCACAACGATGCCACCCGAAGGTCACAGGAACAGCACCTCATAGTTCGCTTGGGAACCCTGCAGCCCAATGGTATCAATGTGGACTTCACAAGTTTCTAAATCTCCCCACCCCCGACTGCATCCCCAAAACCAGCCTAGCTCATCCCCGCCTCCCTAAACTGTCCGTCCTTTCTCCCAACTAACCACTCTCCCACCTCCATCCCCACCCCTACCTCCTACCTACCAGCCTCACCCCCACTTCCTTGACCTATCAGTCTTCCCTGGACTGACCAACCCCCACCCACGCTCACCTTTACTGGCTCCTTCCCCGCCTCCTTGACCTGTCTGTCTCCTTTCCACCCATCTGCTCCTTTATCTATCTTCCATCTGCCTCCACCTCTCTCTCTATTTATTTCAGAATCCCCTTCCCCATTTCTGAAGAAGGGTCCAGACCCAAAACGTCAGCTCTCCTGCTCCTCCAATGCTGCTTGGCCTGCTGTGTTCATCCAGCTCTACACCTTGTTATCTCATTATGTCTAGTGATGGGTTTCTTGCATACTTAGCACACCTGCATCCATCTATTGCATATTCCATCACACAGTCTTGAACAAGGTAAATGGCAGTGCCTCTTTGTTATAGTTATATTGTAAAAATGACTGGTCCACTCAAGTTCCTCCTTCACGGTGACGTCCAAATGCAACCTTTCCATCACTTCGGTTGAAGTGGGTTTTCACAGCATAGTGGGAGGGTCACACTGCTGGCTGTTCAGTCAAGCTTTTCACTGAAAACTGATTTACTATTGTGAAATTTCACCAGATAGTAACTAACAGTTTACTAACCAAATGTTGATATATGGAACCCTACCATTTCAATGATGTTAGCAGATCTATCCGATCAGTTATTTGGTGATTGTTAAGTTTGTATTTACTTCATGATATTGGATATAAAGTGCTCACTAGCCGAGTTTCTGTTAGCCAATTCACATTTCCAAATCTGTTCAAAATTGAAAAGGATTACATTTAATCTGGAACAGTGTTGTATGTAGATTCTCAGACAGTGGAAAAAGCACGAACAGTTCCCCATCTCTTATCATTGTCTGTATATTTAAAAAGCATTATTCTTAAGTACCAGTAATGAGATTTAACTGAAAATATAATATTTAGAGTTTCACCTATAAACAATAGTTTTTTGAAGATTTTACATAGTAGAATGATGAGATTCAGTGATGATGCAATTATACAATTTTATAAAGGTAAAAATTGACTTTGCAATATAGTATGTTTAACTCTGAATTAGTCGAAATATTGGTCACATACATTTTTCCTCCACACCATCTGGCAAGAAATTCTGCAAACTGCATTCAGGTCAGGTTAAAACACAAAGAACACAATAATACTTTGAAGCATGCAAAACCAAATTCAAAGTTTGTGTCTCTGTGTTTGCCTCATTATGCATAAATTGATCTGTCCAGACACATTAGCAACAAGAAGCCAATTTATTACAGGTTATATTGGAAATGTCTTCATGTTTTGTCCTATTACTTGCTTGAAAGGAATTGGCCAAAGCGATTACATTTGAGTTCAACACCTCTCTACAGAATTTACTTCATTATAGGCCAACTTGGTTTGAAATTATTTAATTTCATCTGCCTGTTCTACCTTATGGAGAAATTGCTCTCGCTTCCCTCCTTACCCAATTAGATGATCACTGTTCACCATTATCCTTGTCTCCAACTTCCCACCAATTCCAATTACCAGTATCCTCTGAATCAACTCTAAATGTCACTCCCAACAATCATGTGTTCCTTTAGTGGATTGAATGCAACTACATATTCTGGAGAAGTTTTCCTTTTCCTGTCCACAAAATGCAGTTCAGTTAAAACCCTAGAGCAGCAGCAGCAGTAAGGGAGAAATTGAGAAATAGATGAAAATTACCTTTGACGGTAACAGCATTTCCTGTATCCTATTCTAACAACAGGCTTGAATAACGTCGCTCACATCCAATGTGGAATTACAGGATGGTATTTTGTAGCATTTAAGAACTGTTCTTCAGTTAAATTCTGAAGAAGGGTCACTGGACTTGAGCTAAAATTTATAATGTAATTTCAAAAGATCCAAAGCCAACCGAGAGAGCACATTGAGTGGTTTAAAAAGACTTGGATAATTGTTTCAGCAGCAGATGGACAACGCTAATGAAAAATGGCGGATACGGTCTTTCACATATGGGCAGAGGATATGATGCTTTGAGGTTCATGAATGCAAGTGTGTTTTGGGATCACATTAACATGCACCATTTGATTAAAAAAAGGCCACCAAGGTTAGATCACTTGAGAGTAAATTTAAAACTAATGCAGTTACCAATGACCTAAGTGTTAGAAAGAAGATTTAAGTATACAACTCACCAATGCTGGCAAGTGTTGGGTTTTCCCAGTCCTTTTATCCAATACAGGTATCTGTATTTGATCTAAAGGCAGAGTTTGTGGCATAATTGTTTTCTGTAATGTTGGCACTAAATAAAACAAGAACTATATCAATTTGAAGTGCATTAAATAAAGCATTTAAATGTTTGTTTTTCTAAATTATACATGTAAATTTGACAAAATAGCCACTCTGAATGCCCATGAGTTGCTCAAACATGAGATCATAATAAATTTACCATCAACTGTATAGATATTTTCTAATAAACCTGTTCAGAGATGGTATTACACACCTCTGCATCAAGTGGGACTTGAACCCAGAACTCTTGGTCCAGAAGTAGGAACACCATCACTGCACCCCACAGTCAACCAATGATTATTATGTTCTAAATAAACCTATTCAAATGATACAAGTCCACCATTGTTATAGATGATCCTTTGATTAAGGAATAGGGTTTATGGTTGCAGTCATTATTGTTTTTGAATGTAAGCTATTTTAAAATCATGAGGATCAATATCTGAACTTAAGCTATGTAGAATTAAGACAAACTTTGTTTTAAAGATTACTTTACCAACAAATTATAATGCAAAAAAAGTAAAAATATGCTAATTCAGCCTGTGGATACATAAAATTCAATACGATCATATGCAAATGAAGCATTCTACCAGAAAAATAATTTATCATGTGGCTACCAATAATTTTATTTTAGGTTCATATAAGTAAGGTTGCAGATCCCTGAAGGAGACAGTTGTGGTAACTGGGTAACTCTGTACTCAAAAGAGTGTTACACTGCATTACAGATACCAGATTTCATATATGAGATGATCAGTCAGGGTAGTACCTGGTTTTTCTTTCATTCATGGGGTATGCACATTGCTCGCTAGGCAGGCTGACTGGTGCATCTGCAGCCCTTGCCCTTCTAGGCAGCAGAGGATGTGGGTTTGGAAAGTGTTGCTAAGGGAGGCTTAGTGAATTACTGCAGTTCATCTTGTATATAATACATACTGCTGCCACTATGCATTAGAGATGAAACTAAGGTGGATTCAGTGCTAATTCAGTCAGCTAGTTATCCTAGAATAGAACAGAAATTTCATAGAATCCCTACAGTATGGAAGCAGGCCATTCAGCCCATCGAGTTCACACTGATCCTCCAGGGAGCATCCCATCCAGACCCATTCCCTACCCTATCCCAGTAACCCTGTATTCCTTATGACTATTCCACCTAGCCTTCACATCCCTGGACACTATGGGCAATTTACAACTTCTAATCCACCTAAACTCCACATCTTTGGACTGTGGCGGGATACCGGAGGACCAAAAGGAAACCCACGCAGACATGTGGAGAATGTGAGAACTCCACACAGACAGTCTCTGACAGGTGGAATTGAACCTGGGTTCCTGGTGCTGTGAGGCAGTGTTAACCACTAAGCCACCATGCTGCCCCAAATGATGCTAAACTTTAAGTGTTGTTTGAGCTGCACCCATCCAAGCAAGTCTTCAGCGTCATAGATAACAAGGTGTAGAGCTGGATGAACACAGCAGGCCAAGCAGCATCATAGGAGCAGGAAAGCTTGACGTTTCGGGCCTAGTCATTGATTGAAAGGCCATGCAGTATCCTTCAACCATTTCTTAATATTGCAGGGGTGAATCAAACTGGCTACAATATTCAGGGAAACCTCTTTTACTCTTTTTGACAAACTTCACCCCAAGAATTAATTTCCCTCTGGCTTAACTCCAATGGCTGTTTTGGATAGTGAAACAAAAATCAGCTGTATATTGCAAGAATAATGCACTAACAGCAACCACTTAATAACATCTGTAAAAAGTATCAGGAAACATCAGACACACCATTCCAGATATGCAGTGCACCGACAGAGACAGCATCATCTTTTCAATAATGTCTCATAGATGTGATACTACCACACTAAAGACAATTTGTTTCCCACCTGGATAATAAAAACAAGCTCAAATGACAAGTGTTGATTTAGTTTTAAATTCCAACCCCTAAGGGAAATTGTCAGCAATATGATTAATTCACTTCTCCTAAACTTGGACTGTACCTGGACAAGGAATTTTGAGCCTTGCAAGTTCAGAGAAAATAATAGTTGTTACAGCTGTCTCATACACTCATGTAGTAAAATAGCAAAATGCCAATGAGCTAAAAGCACCAAGGGGCATATTTTGACTCTAGAACAATTTGGCCAATCCTTCAAGGATACTTGTTGTTTCATTTTTGCTTGAATGAATTCAGTCAAAGGCGACTGAAAGGATATTACATTTAATGCACAATGCTGATGATTTCCATCATTTTTATTATAACAGCAGGCTTGCCTTTCTAAAAAAAACTCAAGTAGGTAAATTATTAAAATTCAGTGTACTTTCAGAATGCTGAAAAACATACATTACATATTTTGGAAACTTAATATCAATATGATTAATTGAGCATTAAAACATAAATAGCATTTCCTCCATAATGTTACACACATTTATATTATAAAATAATTGCATACTCATTAAGGCAAGTTGTGTCGGTATCAAAGAATTGAACATCTCCCATGTTTTTCAAGAAGTGCCGGCAGCCAGCATCAATCAGTACATTGGATATAGGATTAGTTTATGCAGAGCAGAATTTCCTCCACTCTCAAAGTTGCCAAACGTACGTGAAGCAATTCAAATTGTCCAACAACATTTTAACTGGAGAAGGGCAATATGATTTAAGCAATTTGCTTAAAATTAGGAATCGAGGATCTACCTGAAGACACGCTATGTGCTAATATAGTGTATCTATTTCACACAACTTTACCTCTGGTTCACAGCGCCAGGCACAACTGCGTTTTTAACTCAAGGTCCCAATGGACAAGGGTACATGTACATTTCTTTTCCTTTGCTATGCGTAAACCATATACAATCGCAGAAAAGACATTTCATCATAAGTAACAAAAAAAAGCCCTACATAATATACCAGAATTCACAGAGCAAAACCTTGGAATAACTTCACTGCAAGTTGAAAGCAAGAATCCGCAGACAATCCCACTGTATCCCTTCCACGCCGATTCCAAAAAGCACTTCCGGTTCGGAGGGCGTTTCTACGGTGTTGACGTGGCGGCGGGTTCACAAAAGCGCAAGACGAGTCTGGTGCGCATGTGCCAGCATACCGGGTCGCTCGGTTAAAGGTGAATTTTGAAACAAATCGCAGCTGTTGCCGTGACTAGCCGGAGTGGGTGCTGGCACCACAGGGGGCGTGCTTGTGCGCATGTTCAATGACGGCCGCGGTCCGGCCGGCTGGCGTATGACGTCGTGTTTTCAGCCGACGTTCCCCACTCCTCCTGCCGCCATGTTCTGATCAGGCGTATTATGTCCGTGGCGAGGAATAATAACAAACCATAATGCTCATTTTTCGATGAAAAAAAAAAATCAGCTTTGGTTATCTGCTGTTTGGTGATTTCGGAGGGAGAATCTCCAGTGTGTTTATTTAAAAATTTTGTTTCTATCTGGAAGTGGTGGAGAGAAGAAGCTGGCGGCTGTTCTGGCACTCAGGTTAGTTTACAAGTTGTTTGCTTTCAGGGTGTCCGCCCTCCATCTTGACAGCGTTCAGGGAAATGCACCGAATATCGTCTGGGGGACTGCTTTCCCCTTTCATAGTCGAGCGTTAGTCTAATAATTTCTGTGGTTGTTTTGTCCTTTTGAAAAATCACCCCCTCGCCTCCGTCTAATACTCAGCAATGTATGATAACTAGGAGACCGCTTTTAAATAGAGTAGCCTCTTATTGAATGAGATGTCTTGCGCTCACTTTAATGGTGATTAGTTGCGCGGGGGTTAAGTGCAGCTCAGCTGATGTAGTTGCTATTCGCTACTGTCCAACGTGGCTGGGTTTGTTTTGTTTTATTCCGTCGGTACATTTATAATGACAGATCTGGGCAAGTGTTTGCTTTCGTTCTCTGCCTATTCGAAATTTTAAATATCAAATGCACTATCCATTTCTCTTTTTACAATGTGTAAATGGGTAAATTGGCTTTTTTTTTACCCCGTTCATTCTGCAATTGACTTTTTTGGGAGTGGATTTATGTTTGTATTGACATTGGTAATTTATCCAGGTACATGCTGATACCGTGATATTTAAGTATCCGTTTTTGTATGTTTAACTGTTGATTTTTGTTTTTATGAAGTTGATCCGCAGGATACAGTTACAGAGCATAATATTTTGACATCCGATTTGTCATTACTGTCGTTTAGATCAAACTGGAAAAAAGCCATGCGCAATTTGCACAACTATATGATTATTAAGGAATCATGTTTCTCAACCACTTGTTAATGTTATACTGATAGATTTATCATACAACATGTAATGCTTACAAATCCACTAAAAGCCAGTGTATTCTTTTCAAACAAAACACTCATGTCATGTTTTACAAACCACACTAACTGACCACACATGTTCTTTTAAGTTTCTTTCTGTCACTAACTTGAGATACTGCTGTACAACAAAATCCATTAGCTGTAAAGGCAGTGGTAAGGAAATAATATTGGAAGTGAGCAATATTCAGAAGTAAAGTTAAAAATGGACAAAAATGCTATATGTAAGGCACTATGCTCTCAATTTTGGAAGCTAGTCAAATGTGGTTTATATCATGTGGAATCTCAGGTGCATTGACTTGTTTATTATGGATATTGTCATATGTCAAATAAAATGGCAATGACAATCTATGGCTCAGCAATTTACATGTAAATATTTTAATTTTTTAAAACAGCTTCAAAATTGTAATGAGCATCTATTGAAACATCTATCCTATTAGTTAGAAATTACCACAATGCCTTTTGATCAACTGGAACTTTAATTGCAGATGTAAGATAAAGAGTTGACCCTGTATGTTTATTGCAAAATGCTAAACAGGCATTGAAGAAGAATAATTTTGCTATATAGAAGTACTGAATAGGGATGGTCAAATTGCATGTTTTGGATCCATTTGGTAGAGGAATAATTTTATTTCTTAAATCCTGTGCACACATTGTGTAATCATTACTTTTGGTAAAAGTGTAGAGCAAGTGTTATTACAGCTTTAGGTCTACATCACGAACCTTCCTTCTGGGTAGAAAGCTAATTCATAAAGGGGCTGTGGTCACACTATTACCAGCCTACTAATCCAGAGGCATTAAGCGATCAGAGTCAAGCTGAGTTCACACCACATCAGATAGAAAATTTAGATTTGGTTAATTAAATCTGGAATTTTAAATGAGGTTAGTGCCAATCTGTGAAACAATTGTGTTCGATCTGTTTCATGAATGGCCTTTGACAGAAGGAAATTTGTCATATTTATCACGTCTGACATGAGACCTGGAAATTGAGAGCAATTTGGTTGACAGTTAACTGCTCTCTGAAATTGTTTAGGTAGTTACTTAGCTGTATTTTTTTAGCTGGAACAGCACCCTCTTCAAAGGCAATAAAGGAATGAATTGCTGGAGCTATGTGCACTGTGAACATAATTATAGTTAACAAAAACGCATTGGGCATATTGTGAAACCACAAGAATCAATAATGTAAGTGAGATATTGAAGATAACAAGCATGGGGCTGGATGAACACAGCAGGTCAAGCAGCATCATAGGAGCAGGAAAACTTGACGTTTCGGGCCTACAATGCCACATTGATGCCATTGGGCTGCAGGGTTCCCAGGCTGAATATGATTTGCTGTTCCTGCAGCCTTCGGGTGGCATCACTGTGGCATTGCAGGAGGCCAAGGATGGACATGTCGTCTGAGGAATGGGAGGGGGAGTTGAAATGGTTCGCGACTGGGAGGTGCAGTAGATATTGAAGATGTTGTGACCAAAGGAGCTTTGCTTTTGTGGTTTATGTTTACCAACTCTCAAATGTTGTTGCATCCCTGTAACTTGCGCTCATCTATCTTATTCTCTTTGAAAAGTTATATTTGGGAAGTTACATTCATGTTTCTTACCAAATTGTCGTTGGTGTGCCTCTTTGGGTTGCCATCTCAACAGATTGAAAATTTGTGTATTGATTCAGTTATTCAGAAGGCATAAGGAAACAAGTTTCACAACAAAATATGGCAAAAGGCAATAAATGCTGTAAACTTTGAGGCTTTTTAATGTTTAGTTTTAATGTGGATATTTGATTTCCTTGAATGACTTTTACCCTCTCCAAAATCCAACTTCTGGCATCTTGTACCACAATCAGCCTTAAGTGAATTGTATCCAACGTGTTAACCTGTCCAAAATCTATTTAGTTGTCATTAGTTTCCTTCCACCAAAGTTATTCTGGACAGTCATTAAATAATTGATATTTATTTCAAATTTTTAATTGCAGAATTTTTTAAAATGATTATTTTCAGATTTGATGCATGGATCTAATCAGACAGTGTTAAACTCGTCAGGTGGAGAGACATTTAGTGCATAGCCAAATACAGTCATTGACCATGTGGGGACCTCAACAGTATTCATTTCCCTAAAAAAGCAATTTTATTTGCTCAGTTAGATAAATGATATGCATTTGAGTTTGTAGCGGTGTCTTTTTATTCCCTGCCAGTACTCAACCCCACCCGTCCCCTCCCAAAGACCTCCCCCAAAGGTATTAGCTCATTTGCTAATACAGTTTGAAGAACATTGGTTGATTTTTATTCGATTGTGCACAAGTAGCCATTCTTCACAATGAGCTGAGCGACATCCTCAGTGTCTTCGCGCTGAGTCTGAACCTATCCAAAATACTTGTGTACGTGTGTATTTTCTTCATGAGTCACTCACAGGTGGCTGGAAGCGGGAATTGTGGTTGACTTTGTAAACTCCAGACCAAGGCTGCTGAGACAATTTGTCATCATATGGCTCCCTATTCGGATCAGCAAATTTGGCATAACCTCAAGTTAAATCCAGAACCCCCCTCATCTGTATTGTTGATGTAATAGCTATGTTGAATGCCTAAGCCATCAAGAGCAAGCCATTAAACATTATTTGCCTGCATTGGTTCCTGACCCAAGAAAGGTTTGCAGTTGTACAAGAAAAATTTGCATTGATTCTTTCCAGGGCCCCAACCTAACTCTAATCTCCCAACCTGTAATCCTCAAAGAAGTCCAGCCAGTGCATACCACACTCTCTTCATTCCACTGTTGCCAACTGCATTCAAGTCATAGCCTCTCAAACTGTAGGATATGGTAACAAGACTTGGGATTGCATGCGCTGTCCACTCAATGAACTACAACACTCATATCTTTCTCCAACATTTCATTCTAATTACATGGAGTCTCAAACCTTAAAATACAGTCACATGGAGAAGGAAAGTTTGGGAAACGCTGGTCAGGTCCCACACTCAATTTCTAGCGGTAAACAACATCATCTTTCTACCTTGCCCTTGATCAAGTTTTTACTTGCCTATCTTAATGTCTTATTTGGCATTTTCAGTATTCGTTTTTACTACATTGGATATGCTATGTAAGCACATTGTTGCAGTAATCACAGTTTAAATGCCAGTAGTTACTTATGCATTTGTACAGATTCTTCTCTATGTATGCATGGTAAAATGATGCAGTCTTACAGTTTAAGTACCTTGAGGGCAGCTTCTGCTCTGTTGACTAATCCAGATCATCCTAGTGAAAACCTCCAATGTGATTGACAGCTATGTGTATCACTGTGCCCATTCTTTAGTAGTTTGATACAGTCAATCATCACAATATCATCTTCTATCGTCAGTTGCTGAGATCCATGGAATTTCACATGTGGTTCTATTCCTTCCTGCCAGCGCATAGCTAACACATCCAAGCAATAATGTTTCTCCCTTCACCCCCCAAATAACCCATTGAGCTAGGCCTCTACAAGAGTGTATTCTGTTTCTCGTTCTTACATTGTCTACATTCCTGCCGTCAGTGACATCGTTAATGAACAGTGGTTCATATATGCATACTGTTGTACTTGTTTCAAATTCTCCATTACTTCAATCCCACTTGTACAGTTTGACATCAAAAATAATCAATTTTTCTTAAAATTAAATAGGAAATCCAAATGCATTGCTTCTGGATCTCATCATAAAGTCTGCAGCCCTTATTTCTTGCCATTTTCTCTCTTGCCAGTCTAAGTTGATCATATAAATCTTTGATCTTGCATTTGACTTGCACCTAAACTTGAAATCTCACTTGCCTTCCAACCCCAAAATTTATCCTCTTATCTCTGTGCCATTTCTTCATTCCATTGCCACTGTGATTTATCCAGGCTTTGCACATGCAGACCTATGAGCTCCCAGTTCAAACTGAGTTGGCCATATCTTGCATAATATTAAGTCCTGATTGGCTATCTCGCCCACTTTTATTGACCTAATTTGGACCTTGGTTCACCAGCTAATATCCTTATTCTCATTGTTAGTTGTCCTCATCCCAGACTTATGTCTGCAACTTCCAACCATAAGCCACTTCCTGCATCCTTTGGTCTTGTGAAGCTGCCTTTTTCATATTTGTCCCTTTTTAACCACCTTAGAGTTTTGTCATTTCCATCTTTTATAACCTATTGCCTTTCCATGTCATTTTTTTTAAGATTTAAAATTTCTTACATTTTTTTTTAAGACAAGATGACAGTCACCTTTTCACATTGTTTACTTTATACGGGGAAGAGGGGAAACTCGTCGAAAGTACCTCAGGCCTTTTTTAATGCAAATTGTTGGCCTGTGTTAGCTAATGGTACTCTATTGCTGTGGTGGCAAGAACATCATATAGCCTGGAAAAGCTGAGCAGGTCTGGCAGCATCTGTGAAGAAAAAAAAATCAGAGTTAACGTTTCAGGAATAAGTTCTGAGGAAGAGTCACCAGACCTGAAACATTAACTTTGATTTTTTTCCTTCACAGATGCTGCCAGACCTGCTGTTCAAGCAGCTTCTGCTTTTGGTCCTGATTTAGTGTCCTCAGTTCTCTCAGTTTTTACACTGTGTAGCCTCTTTGCCCAAGGTGCTGAGGCTGAAGGAAATGAACTGAGTTCTTGCTTCCAGTCTTACTATATATTGCTCAAAATGCTTTTGTGTAGCCTTTGGCTGAGAACATAATCAGTCTGTGATTCTTTGGTTAATTAGATTGCTGGGACTCATTGTTAGGGGTTACATAATAAAAACAAATCATCACCATAGCATGAACCATTAAGAATTTTGGCTTCAGGATTAGTGAGTGTGAAATTAAATAAGAACACTCATCAATCTGAAAAAGAACAAAGTTGTCATTTGAGTATCTGTTTTGTTAGATATTTGGAATGAACTCATCCTGAATAGCTAGAGAGTTGTGTGAGAAAATAGCTGTCAATTAATGACTTCATTATTTTCCAATCTGCAGTGTTCAGGGGAGTGTCACAGGCGATAGAATAGAGACTATTGTGTAGATACGTAGAGAAGGAATAGATTGCCTATTCTTCTTTAATTTTATGTCGGCCTCAATTGGTGTGACATAACTTTGTCAATTAAGGGCTAAATGTAATAAATTTGATTCATCCCATTTTTTTATTGGATGCAAATCCACATAACAATCCCACCATTTGACATTATTTTGGCCTGCGAAAGGCTGCTTAATGTTTTTTGTGATAGCTAGAAGATTTATACTGTTTCGCAGAAAGTGTTCTTTTGCAGTTGGCATGAAAGTACATTTTGGTAGCAAAGTTGTCTTTTAAAGTGACTATTACTCTGTTGCATGTGTTTAATTTTGACTCTACCAAATGGGAAAACACTCATGTTTATCAACATTTCAAAACAAATTCTCATTTGTCTCGAGAAATATACCATTGCAGTTCTTTTTGTTGCATTTTATTCATTGTATATAGGAAGTTAATTATTCATTCCCCTGGGGTCCTTTTGAAAACTAAAAAAAAAATTGCTGAAGAGACGCTCAGTTGGTATCTGACTAGTTCAGTTTATTCATGGACCAAGTCAGCATCCTTGTTCATACATGAATGCTCATGCAAAGCAGGCATTCATTAATAAAGCATTTATTTCCTTATTGGCTATGTCACAGGATAGAGTACTTGATCCTGACACTGAACATTGGGGCCAACTAGAGATGAGGTTTCCTTGCCTGCATCCATTTAAGCCTTTCACTTGTCTTGGCTGTAGGAGTATTGTGATGGCCAAAACCAAAGAGGCAAGGTCCAAGTTTGGATTGTTTTACTTTTTTTGCCCTCTCCTTTTTGTTGCTAATTTTAAAAAATAATCAATATCTTTAATATTCACTTCCAAGAAATTAGAGCAGGAGTAAGCCCTTCTGCTTTGCCTCGCACGTCAGCTCCTCGTAGCCCTCAATACCTGTATCTCCGATAATCGGTACATGTCTTTAGAAATTTCTAAACAGCCCACCTCATTTTATTTTCTCAGAATGCGGTATGTTTGTTTGGTTACGTACGTTGCCCAGGAGTAGTGATGATAGATGCTTATTTTGAACTGCTATTGTCTTGATGCTGAGGGCATCCTCACAATAGTTTTATGTAGATAAATAGCTCACATTGATCCAGTGATAAATGGAAATAAATGCCCATGTCTGGATGCTGTATGTTTTGAAGATAATGATGCTTCTACATTGTCATTGCTTTGATTGTAGATGCTTCAGTGTTCATGATATACCTTAAATTTAGCCAACGTGAATTGCTGCAGTACTTCTCAAACAATTTTCCTGTGACCCTATTTTAATGCTTGAAAATTAATGTGACTCCAAGTCACACAAGAAAACAAAGCAGCCTATTAATATTAAATGTTAGGCTTCACCTATTATAGATCAGTGTGCGTGTGCATGATGTGAAAATCTGCAATTCTAAAAGTACTTTATGAACAAGAATCATGTACTCTGTCCAAAATTTCATCTGAGCTTCTACAGCTCATGGACTTTGGCCAGGAAACAGTGCGTACAACTGACAGCATTCCTGATTCTTAGCACCATCACACAAAGATTCCGCAAAGATCATGTTAACATTATGATTTTGATAGTAAGATTCGGAAACTTTAATTTCTTCTGAAGAGTTCAAATGGTAAAGCAATATTCACAGTCAGAGACTGTATTCAGTGGATTCTGGTATGCAAAGCAGCCTTAAAATGATTTCAGTCACAAACAAGAACATACCTGAATGTGGAGTCATGCTGTTCCCAATAACAAGACTGAAGTCCCCTTCCCTTTCACTACCCATATAATCAGCTCCTCTCCTCACATGCACTAATAAGCACGATAGCCCATCCTGACACTTTCTTGTAGGCAGTCCCTCTGGATCGGGGATCACTTGCTTCCACTCTAGTGGTGTCTGTTGTTTTTAAAAAAATGGTTGATAAGCCCAATGCATAATTTAAACTCTGCCACATCTAGTGAGGTGTTCAGAGGTTTGTTCCTTCTGTCTGAGGCCTTGATCACTCCATGTACTGGGTACCTTTCTGAATCTACCTTGCCCCTTTTGGTCAGACACATTCCAGAACTCCCACAAGTCAGTGGGGCTGTTCAGTGTCTTCAGGAATACTTTGAGTATATCCCCGAAGTGTTTTCGTGTCTCCTGCTGTGACCAAGTTCCACATAACATTTCTTTGGGAATCTTGTCAGGCTGACAAATGACAAGTCCCGCCCAAGGGACTTAGTTGATAACTAGTACCTTGTTAAGATGCTGCTGCCAGATTAAGGATCTTGCTAAGAGGGGAAACCTTCTGCATTTCTCTGAGCTGCATACCATAAATTAACCAAGTCTCCAAAACTCAATAGGGTGTGAACCTTGCCCCACAATAAGTTACTATTTTAGTTGCAGTTTCTGTCCCATGTGTGCATGCACACTAGTCAGCCATTCTGTCCTTTCCCCAGCCACCACTCCTTCCTGGATTACCCCACACTTCAGACATGTCAGTTAAAGTTTGCTTGCATGTCTCCATCTATGCATTTAACATTCCCAGCTCTGCTCTGGACTTGCTACGGAATATTTTCTGGGATTTAACAGCATTCTGGTCTCCATTGATGTTTTGCTATTTGGTGACACTCTTCAAGCTAGCCCAGAGAGCATCCAGGCTAAGATGCCTCCTCACAACAATTGCTATTCTTGTCTTAAGAGGAGGGGGGAAGCTTGCAACAGGGGTGGAATTGTGATGCTCAATTGGGGCATTGTTGTTAGATAAGAGAATTGATCTTCTTCCACCCACTGATGGTTGAAGCAGAGACTATTGCAGTGTTTAAGAACGAGATGAATAATCAATTTGAAGCAGTAGACCACCCTGAGGAGCATGCAAAGCATTAGGATTAATTTTCGATTACCCTGGAAGGGTTATCATAGCTGTGATGAGTGTTAAATTGCCTTTCCTGCTATAAAAAGTTGAATAATGATGGCTTGTGTGGTGCATCGGTAGTGATAGCCCTGCCTCTGAGCTAGGACACCTGGGTTCAGGTCACACCTGCTCCAGATGTAGGTCAAACATCCCTGGACTGGTTAATTAGAAAGTCTTGAAGGATATTGCCTCCCTGTCAAGAATTTATTTGGAAGTAGTAAGTCCTTTCCCTGCTGCTAGTTTAGAATTGTCACTCCTAGGCCTTGGCCACAGCTGTGACTGCATCACTACATCAGTTTGTTTTTAATTCAAAAGGGTTCTTTGTCCAAATATTAGCAATTAATGGATCCAGCACTTATTTCATCTCTGCAGGATCATAATTCGGTGAACATTTTATAGCACAGTGGCCCAACTTGAGTAAAACTCTGACTCAAGTCTTCCATACCTAGGTGGTGTCTTAATATACATTTTAAAAGAAGTTTAAATAAGGCAGTGCCAGTTATTTAATTTGACAGTTTACAAAATCTGATAGAAAAAAAAGAGAAACTTGTTCATACACCCTACAATTGTAAAATCTCTGCTATATTCAAAACTATTAAGAAAATTCAAGTATAATAGTGGCTCTGAATACTGGCTGTGCAGCTTGGAAATCCCAAAGTTGAAGAGTTTACATATCAGCATGGGGCTGAGTGATTGGGGAGGGTTGTCGAGCAAGTGAGCTGGTCATCAAGTTTAATGGGGGAAGCACATTTTGCAAGGCAGCTTATTTTGTTGATCCATTGTAAGGCCTCCCATATTTATGGGTCACACTTGTACAAAAAAGTGCTTCTCTGCAGTTTGATGGCCAGCCTTCACCCTAGCCATTTTAATTTCTATGCTAATATGTATAGAAATGTGATTAATTACTGAGTTAGCTTTATTAAAAAAAAAAGCAGAAGGCACTTCTGAAGCATCAAGCAACTTCTGAAGTAAAGAAACATGCTTTAGGGTGACATGTTAGTATATACGGTCACATCCAGCTGTATTGTTTAAAACCTAAATTGATTTAGTGTTGATTTGTATATTAGGACAAGAATTGGAGCTTGATTGATACATGTCAAGTGACTGGCAAACTATTCAATTGAATAAGAATTAGAATTTTGTTTGCATCTGTTCAAGAAAGCAGAGAGTGAATACAGTATTTTTGGAAAAATTTCATTTACACTTGCGTTCACCATTGGGAGTGTGAATAGGCTTAAGACCATAAGACATAGGAGTGGAAGTAAGGCCATTCAGCCCATCGAGTCCACTCTGCCATTTAATCATGGCTGATGGGCATTTCAACTCCACTTATCCGCACTCTCCCCGTAGCCCTTGATTCCTTGCGAGGTCAAGAATTTATCAATCTCTGCCTTGATGACATTCAACGCCCCAGCCTCCACTGTGCTCCGTGGCAATGAATTCCACAGGCCCACCACTCGCTGAAGAAATGTCTCCTCATTTCCGTTCTAAATTGACCCCCTATAATTCTAAGGCTGTGCCTACAGGTCCTAGTATCCCCACCTAACGGAAACAGCTTCCCAGCATCCACCCTTTGGAAGCCATGCATTATCTTGTAAGTTTCTATTAGATCCCCCCCCTCAACCTTCTAAACTCTAATGAATACAATCCCAGGATCCTCAGCCGTTCATCGTATGTTAGGCCTACCATTCCAGGGATCATCCGTGTGAATCTCCGCTGGACACGCTCCAGTGCCAGTATGTCCTTCCTGAGGTGTGGGGCCCAAAATTGGACACAGTATTCTAAATGGGGCCTAACTAGAGCTTTGAAGTCTCAGAAGCACATCGCTGCTTTTATATTCCAACCCTCTTGAGATAAATGACAACATTCCATTCGCTTTCTTAATCACGGACTCAACCTGCAAGTTAACCTTTAGAGAATCTTGTACTAGCACTCCCAGATCCCTTTGTACTTCGGTCTTATTGATTCTTGTTTCAAGAGAAGATTGAGCAGGAGAAACAAGGTTGCAAGTCAACTTTTAAAATCAATCCACATGTAACATTTCAGGGTGGATTGGATTTGAACACTAGCTTGGATCTTATGTCCCAGAGGTAGGGATGTGGCTATTGCACTACAGAACATGAAGTTGTGGGTAAATTCCTTACTTTCATCAGTATTTTCTTAGACATAGCTAATAAAACTTAGTTAATAAGACAAGCAAATAATCAAGTAATTCAGTCATTAGAAGAAGAGTCCATTTACCCCATCAAGTTCAAGTCTGCTTCCACAAAGCAATCCAATTGATGGAAATCTCACTTGGTCAACATAGTCCTGCAGTTTTTTTCCCCCCTTCAAGTGCTTGTTCATTTGTTCCTGAAATATTTGAAAGAAAGGTGTCAACTTAGTGATGCTACCAGACAGGACTACTTGGATACCATGCAGTAGTAGTCAGAGCTAAGTGATCCCACAACCAACATCAGATCAAAGCTCTGCAATCCTGTCATATCTTGAATGGTGGTGGACAATTAAATAAATAACTCACTGGAGGTGGCTCCACAAATCTCCATCCTCAAAGTGATGGAGGAGTCCGACACGTTGCAAAAGATTATGCTAAAGCATTTGCAGCCAGAAGTGCTGAGTGGATGATCCATCTCAGCCTCTTCCAGTGGCCCCCAGCATTACAGACAGCCTTCAGCCAGTTACATTCACTCCAGATAATCAAGAAACAGTTTTAGGCACTAAATACTGTAGATGCTACAATATTCCAACAATGGTACTGAAGACTTGTGCTGCAGATCTGGTCATACCAGTAGTCAAGCTCTTCCAGAGCACTGGCATCTACCTAGGTATGTCCTGTATACAAAGCAGGACAAATCCAGCTTGAAGACTTACCACCCCATCAGTCTACTCTGAAGAGAAGGAAGGTATTGTCAGTGCTATCAAGCACCACCTGATCAGTGATGCCCAGTTTGGGTTCCCACAGGGCCACTGAGATCCAGACCATGTTACAGCCTTAGTCCAAAAGGTGGACAAGAGCTGAATGCAATGACAGGTGAGTATGACAGCCCTTGACATATAGGCCATATTTGACTGAGTGTAGCAGAAAGGAGTCCTAGCAATGCTGGAATCAGTTTGCATCAGGGCAAACTCTACTGGTTGGAGTGGTATCTGCCACATAGAAAGATAGCAGTGGTAGTTGGAAGTCGGTTGTCTCAGCTTCAGAAGATTTCTGAGAGTTCATCAGGGTAGTGTCCTAGGCCCAAACATCTTCAGCTGTTTCAATGAGCTCCCCTCCATTATAAAAAAGGAGAGAAGTGGGGATATTAGTCAGTGATTGATCAATGGTCAGCACCATTTGTGACTTCAGATACTGACCATGTTCAAATGCATGATTTGAACACTATCCAGGTTTGGGCTGACAAGTGGCAAGTAACATTCAAACCACAACTGCCAGGCAATACCATCTCCAACAAGATTGAATTTAATCACTGCCCCTTCACAAATTCAGTGTGACCACTGAATTACCACTAATATCCTGGGGGTTACCATTGACCAGAATGCCAACTGGACTTGCCCCAAACAATGGCTACAGTGACCCTTTAGACCCAAAGGGTCAGCTTTCCTGCTCCTCGGCCTGCTGTGTTCATCCAGCTCTACACCTTGTTATATGGTAAATATTGTTGTTCCTTCACTGTCACAGGGTTGAAATCCTGGAATTCTACCCTAAGGGCATTGTGGGTTAACCTACAGCATGTTGACTGCAGTGGTTCAAGGCAGCCCACCACCTTCAAGGGCAGCTTGGGACAGGCAATGATATGCTAGCCTGCCAAAGATGTCCACATCCCACAAGTGAATAAGAAAATAAAGTGTATTTTCATCTAACATCCTCTGGGGCAGTCATTGAGGTGGTCACCATGCTCTGCATTTAGAAAAACAAGCTTCTCAATTCCTGGCAATTCTTGCTCAAAACCCCGCCCCCCCCCCCCCCCCGGTCCTTATATACAACTGCTCAAAAGTTTAAAACATTTAAAGGCTTGTAATCTTGGCACCTTTTAAGTTTTAAGATCATTGGGAAGGAAAAACAACCCAGTCTTTCCGGCTAACCATCTTCCAAAATTGTTTTATTAAACTATGGTAAATCATTGCAATACCTTTAAGAATGTTCATCTTTTTAAAAAGATCAGTACACAGAACTAGTTTAGTTTGCACCTAATCAAAATTGTACAATTTCAGAATTTCCCTCCTTTTTAGTGTTGGGCTTTATGAGGCCAACAAAAAAAAAATCACTCTTTGCTAACCACCACCATCCTGCCACTTTCAAGGACAGATGCATATACACCCTAGCACCACCTGTTCCTGCATAATTTTTAGTATGGCACAATTAAGTTTACATTGACAAGGTCAAGAAAGGCAACTTTATCATTAACAATTGTTAAATTTCATCTGTTGTTACTCGTCTATCCATTCTGCCAGCCCTTCTGGCAACCAAGGCCTAACTGAACTAAAATGTTTCCAGTTCCCTGCCTCCCTTCTTAAATAGGAGATTTACACTAGCCATTTTATAGTCCTTTGGGACCCTGTGACACCAATGATTCGTGACAATCACTCGTCTCCTCAGCTATCTCCTTCAGAATTCTGGGATGTTATCCAGTCTGGGTAATCTATCCTACCTCAGACCTTTTAGCTTCCCTAGCACCATCTCCAGTGATGGCGACTGTACTTACCCCAGCACTGACCTAAGTTTCAGTTTGCTACTAGTGTCTTCCGCTAAAGTGACTGCAAAAAGTATCAATTTACTTCTGCTATTGTAGTTCCCATTAAGACTGCCCAGCTGTCTTGTCCCATACCCTTTTGGGTATCTAAAATATAGATCTTTTAGATTACTAGCTCACCTACCCTCACTTCCTCTTTCCCCTTAAGATGTCTTGTGCTGGTTTTTAAAGGCTCCCCACTAATCATCTTTGTAGGTTTTTTTGCTGTCTGTGACCTCCCTTGTAAGCATTGTTGCCTTGACCTTCCCTTTATTTCCTTGCAAAGAATTTCTGCTGTGTTTCCTAAATTAACACTAGAAGTATCTGCAATTACTGTCCAGTAATGTGCCAGACTCCCCTTCCAAAAATCTCTGCCTAACTCCTCCCTCAACTTTGTAATTACCTTTACTCTATAATAGAATCTCTACAGTGCAGGGAAGCAGGCCATTTGGCTCATTGAGCCAACACCAACCCTCCAAAGATCCTCCCCACAATAAACCTGGAACACTCCATTTCCCATTGCTAACCCACATTGCTGTCATATACTGTACAATTAGTATGCCCAGTCCACCTAAGCTGCGCATCTTTGGACTGTGGGAAGTGACTGGAGCACCCAGAGGAATCCCACCCAGACACACGAAGAATGTGCAAACTCCACAGACAGTTTGAGCATAAACTAACCTGGGTCCCTGGCACTGAGGCAACGGTGCTAACCAGAGCCACTGTGCAACTCCTGGCAGTCTAGAGGTTAGGATTCAGCACTCTACAATATTGCTACATCAGATGCCAGCTTAGCATTCACCCTGCAGTTTGAATGAGATCATTGTGTTCACTGTACCCTAGAGGTTCCTTCCCATTAAGCTTACTCATCAAGTCTGCCTCATGGTAGATCACCAAATCTAGAATTCTTCTCTAGTGGGCTCTACCACAAGCTGCTCCATCAACAAAATCTCATTCCACTAGTTCCTTTTCTTGGGATCCATTACCAACCTGATTTTCAGTCCACCTGCATATCAAAGTCACTCATGGTTATTGCCAGTGTCTTTCTTAAAAGTGTTGCTGGAAAAAACCTACAGTTGACAGCATCATGGAGAAAAAGCTTTAATATGGAATCCTGGACTATTTCTGGTTTCTGGCATCCACTGTCCTTAGTGCCTTTCTTACATGTCCTTTATCTCCTGAAAGATTTCTTCCTAGTGCCCTGAATATTGCTTGGATGTCTGTATCCAACTCCCATTAGGGGAGTTTATTCACTTCCAGTTCTTCAACTCTATCCACAGATTCTACACCTGGTCACTCACTTCTTACTATAGAAGTGAATTTCTTTTCTGAAAGAAAATGCCTTGCCTTTTGTAGCCATCCTTTTGGTAGGGCATATCCTTGGATATTAGTTCCCAACCCTGATCCCCTTGCAGCCATTTTCTCTAGTGCCCACAACATCATACCCAATTTTTAACAGTGCTACAAGTTCATTTACTTCATTTCTCTTTCTCCTCTTCTCTCCCCTCCCCACCACCACTACTACCGCTCACCATCTTAAAAAGGAATAGGTCTCTGGAGATCAGGCAGAAATCTGTACCTCTAATTATAGAAGCCCCTACTGCTACTTTTGAATGGCCTCCTAACCTGTGCAGTGGGCAGTTTACCTACCCTCCCCACCCTCCTTTCCTCATCCACACAAGGATGTTGGGCAAGGTCAAGAGCCAAAGGCTCACTATTCCTCAATTTATCTACCTGCCTCACTTGTTGTCACACCCTCCAAGAACACAACAGCCACTTAATTCTTTTTGTAAATAAAAAAGTTTTTTCCTAAAATCTACTTTAAAATTCACTCACAGGAAGTGGTGTCTCTGGCTGAGTCAGCATTTGTTGCTGAGGGCAATTAAGAGTCAATCACATTGCCATGGGTTGAGAGTCATATGTAGGCTAGACCAGGTAAGGATGGTAGTTTCCTTCCCTAAGGAAAAAGGACTGGTAAGCCAAATGGTTTCCCACCCACCATCCGTTGAAAACTGGTTCAATAGTAGACTCTTAATTCCAGATGTTTATCAAGTTCAAATTCACCCTCTGCCATTGTGGAATTGAACCCAGGTCTTGAGGGCATCACCTGGGTCTCTGGATTAACAGTACATGCAATAACACCACTAGGCCAACACCTCCCCAAGTTCATAGTCACTAAAGTAGTTCTGTACAGTCTTTTCATCTCAAAATTAGCATTTGCCATTCCCTGCAATTGCAAAAACCAAAGCCATTTGTTACTTGTGCAGAACCCTATTTATTTACTTGGATGCTTTAATGCAATTGAGCAGACCCTCATTATACTTTGGTAGAATGACCATTTGTCTGGTGAAGACCACAATCACACTCCCTGTTGTAATTGCTAGAGCTCCAACTCAAGCTCAATAATTCTAAGCCAACATTCCTCACGTAATCAACAAGAGGTGTTGTCACCACAAGCCAAAATGGGCTTAACCAGCTCCCACATCAGGTGCAACATCACCTAACCCCAGATCAGTTTGTTTTTAAATTTGGATTTTTGAATTCCCTACAGGTCCTTAGCACTGAAGGATGTATCTCCAATTTATTTTTGGTCTGAAAGCAACATAAAATTGGTAACAAGGTGTAGAGCTGGATGAACACAGCAGGCCGAGCAGGAAGGCTGACGTTTTGGGGCCTAGACCCTTCAGAAGTGGGGGAGGGGAAGGGTGTTCTGAAATAAATAGGGAGAGAGCAGGAGGCAGATAGAGAAGACAGGTGGAGAGGAGACAGACAGGTCAAAGAGGCAGGGATGGAGCCACTAAAGGTGAGTGGTAACTCCCGCTCTCCCTATTTATTTCAGAACCCCCACTTCTGAAGGGTCTAGGCCCCAAAACATCAGCCTTCCTGCTCAGCCTGCTGTGTTCATCCACTTCTACACGTTATCTCAGCAGGAACTGCAGATACTGGAGAAACTATCTCTGATAAAATTGGTATTCTAATTAGCAGTTACTTACCAACTAGTGAGCTTGCAGCTATTTCTGTCACTTTTCTCCCTCAATAGGAGTCACCTCCCCCAACAATCTCTCTCTCATCACTTCCAATTAGATGTAAAGGCCTTGAGCCTCAGTTTTTCTTGACTGCTTAATCTGAGTCTTTCCCTGCTGGCTCCTCTTACACTTCAACTTCTTTAAGACCTTACTTAGATATTAACAAGCAAAAAGGAGAAACTACTTATTTTAACCTGACTTTAGTTGTACTCTAATGTAACAACATAGCATAGAGCTCAAACAGTTCATCCACTTCAACACCTTCCACCCCAACCTGAAGTTCACCTGGACCATCTCCAACACTTCTCTCTCCTTCCTGGACTTGTCTCCATCGTGGGTAACCACCTAGAAACCGGATGTCCATTTCAAGCCCATTGATTCCCACAGCCACCTGGAATACACCTCCTCCCACCCACTTTCCTGCAAAAATGCCATCCCCTATTCCCAATTCCTTCACCTCCGCTGCATTGGCTCCCAGGATGACACATTCCACTCCCACACATCTCAGATGTCCTCATTCCTCAAGGACCACAACTTGCCCCCCCACAGTGGTCGAGAACACCCTCAACCATGTGTCCCACATTTCCCATAACTCATCCCTCACACCCCATCCCTGCAATAACAACCAAAACATCTAGGCCCAAAACATCAAGCCTTCCTGCCCCTATGATGCTGCCTGGTTTGCTGTGTTCATCTAGCCCCACACCTTGTTATCTAGTACTGAAGGAGTGCTCCTTTTATGGCACCTAATTCAGCAGCATCTGGAACCGGTTATCTAATTAACTAGCTTTCAGCTGAGTACCTGTAAATTCTTGTTTTAAAGCTGCAATTAAACTGCACCCAATCAAAAGAGCAACCTTTAGCTAATTGCTAAACTAAAGAATAAACTGACTTTAGATTGAAATTAGTCCTTTAATTATTCCTTAACACTTACCCCTTGAGTCTCCCTATTTCACCAAACTCCAATTACACTCTCATGCAACAATGTAGCACTCTAGTGGAGGGTCATAACTGCCTTCACTTTGAAGTTTCTCGTTCATTTGTTTCTTGTTCAATTTCGTTTCAGAAAAAGGTTCTGTTTTCCGTCTGCTTTTTTTAAATTTAATGTCACTTCTTGAGACCCCTATCCTGCAAAAGCATTCATTTTATTTGTTAGCGTGGGTTCTTCAAACTGCTTTGCCACATCCTTTTGTTCATGACCTTTTCCTTCATTTTTTTTGTGCTACATGGAACCTTTCCCCCAGCCCTAAACTTTTTGGTGACTGATAAACTAACGGCAAAATTGTGCTCTGAATGAACCTCCTTACGGATGGTTCTTTCATATTACGGTAATGGACTCCTATCGCTAGGCTTCAGTTTTTTTTTATTGTCTTCTACCTTTGTTGCAGCTGCACGATTTATTCATCTGAAGGGTTTTAAAGACCTCATTTAAATACTTGTATACAAAATTTTAAACATCCCTGTATCATACTCCAGTGCAAAAATGAAACAAAATCTATGTTCTCCCCTAAACATGTGCAATATAGAAATATAAATCAAGTTTTGTATCCAATATTTTCAAATAACTGTTGAAATAATAAACCAGAGATCATCCTCACATGAAAGCCAACCTTGATCATGTGCACAAAATTTGAACCCACAGCCATTTGCTTGAAATGCAGGAATGTTATTTTGCACATAAGTAGAAAACAGCATTTGGCTGAGTGTGAAATTTTGACATTCCAATGTGCACAATGCTCGAGAAACTTGCCACTGCTGAAAGTGTTTAGCAAACATCATCTTTTATCATTCTGTTCCTACCACCATAAAGAAATAAAATATGTTGACATATGTGTCACTAACTTGAGTTTTTTGAAGTAAGGACAAAGAGGACTGATGAAGGCAGAGCGGTGGATGTTGTCTTCAGTAAGGCATTCAACAAAGTACCATATGAGGTAGACTGATTAACAAGGTTAGGTCATGTGGAGTCCAGGTAGAGCTAGCCATTTGGACACAAAATTGGCTTGAAGGTAAAAGACAGCGTGGTGGTGGAGGGTTGTTGTTTGGACTGGAGGCCCAAGGATCGGTAATGGATCCACTGCATTTATATAAATTATTTAGATGTGAATATAGGAGGATTGATTAATAAGTTTGCAGGTCACATCAAAATTGTTGGTTTGGTGTACAGTGAAGAAGATTATCTCAGGGTACGATGGGACCTTCATCCGATGGGCCGAGTTGTAGCAGGTGGAGTTTATTTAGATAAGTGTGAGGTGGTGCATTTTGGTAAGGCAAATCAGAGCAAGATGTCTACACTTAATGGTAGAACCCTGGGGGAGTGTTGCTGAACAGAGAGACCCTGGGGTGCAGGTTCATAATTCCTTGAAGGTGGAGTCGCAGGTAGACAGGGTAGTGAAGAAGTCATTTGGTATGCTTCCATTTATTGGCCAGTGCATTGAGTATAGGAGTTGGCAAGTCAAGTTGTGGCTGTACAGGACATTGGTTAGGCCACTTTTGGAATACCGTGTTCAATTCTACTCCCCCTACTATAGGGGGGATATTGTAAAACATGAAAGGGTGTAGAAAGCATTTGCAAGGATGTCGGCGAGGATGGAGTGCTTGAGCTGTAGGGAGAAGCTGTATAGGCTGGGGCTATTTTCCCTGGACCATCGGAGGTTAAGGGGTGACATTATAGAGGTTTATAAAATCATGAAGGGCATGGATAGCGTGAATAGCCAAGGTCCTTTCCCCAGCGTATGGGAGTCCAAAACTAGAGGGCATAGGTTTAAGGTCCAAGGGGAAAGATTTAAAAGGGACCTGGGGGCAACTTTTTCACAAGGAGTGTGTGTGTATGTATGTGTGTGTGTGTGGAATAAGCCGCCAGAGGAAGTGATGGAGACAGGTAGAATAACAACATTTAGAAAGCATCTGGATGGGTACATGAATCGAAGGATTTAGAGGGATATGGACCAAATGATGGCAAATGGGACTAGATTACTTTTGGATATCTGGTTGGTATGTACGAGTTTGGTCCAAAGGGTCTGTTTCTGTGATGTACAACTCTGACTCTATGTGAAGCCTAACGCCTTATGGAGAAAAATACAGGATAATGGTACACATTTCAAAATGTATTGGTATAAGCACCAAAACTGAGTTTTAAGGGCAATATATTTCAAACACTAAGATTGCTAGAAGTCCAGGTAACAGAGCAATCATCGATTGAGAGTGAAATCCACAAATCTACAACAGAACTATATATTCGTGAAAGCAGAATTCACACTACTTGAATTCTGACCGTGTATGGATATTTAACAGGGGTTGACATTTGATTACCTACGAATTGTAATTTTTAGCATTACAGAATTGAACTCTGTTTTGATCAGTGACATGTCACTTCACAGTTTATTTTGTGGTTTCAGTTTGACAAATTTTATAAGTGGATCTCAAATGTTTTTATTCTTTTGATGTATTTCATCCTCATTTCCCTTCTATTGTAAACAGCAGGATGATAGATATACAATTAAACATTTGTGCAGTGTGGTGTATATGTTGCAATGCCTGCATTTTAGCTTTCCAAAGTTATGTTTCTTCTTCGTGTTTTGAGGTCTGCTTTTAAACCAGCAAATATTTGGATTTGTTTCTCACTTGAATATGCTAGTGTTGGTTTGAAGTTTTTGTAACAATCCTAACAGATAATTACCACTGTGAAGGTTATAAATTGGCTACAGAGAATGAATAAATTATAGCCATAAAAACATACTTTAAAAAATAAATTTAGATACATGGGAGGTACTGCATTCTGAAAAAGCAAGTCAGAACAGGAATTATGCCCTTAGTGGTAAGGTCCTGGGCAGTGTTGCTGAACAAAGAGACCTTGGAGTACAGGTTCATAGTTCCTTGAAAGTAGAATAGCAGGTAGATAGGATAGTAAAGAAGGCATTTACTATGCTTGCCTTTATTGCTCAAGGCATTGCGTATAGGAGTTGGGAGGTCATGTTGTGGCTGTACAGGACATTGGTTAGGCAACTATTGGAATACTGCATGCAATTCTGGTCTCACTGTTACAGGAAAGATATTTTGAAACTTGAAAGGGTTCAGAAAAGATTTACAAGAATGTTGCCAGAGCTGGAGGGTTTGAGCTGTAGGGAAAGGCTAAATACGGTGGGGCTATTTTCTCTGGAGCATCAGAGCCTGAGGGGTGACCTTAAAGAAGTTTATTAGATCATGAGGGGCATGGATAGGGTAAACAGACAAGATATTTTCCCTGCAGTCGGGGAGTTCAGAACTAGAGGGCATAGGTGTAAGATGAGAGGAGAAAGATCTAAAAGGGTTCTAAGGGGCAACTTTTTCATGCAGAGGGTGGTGCGTGTATGATAAGCTGCCGGAGGAAGTGGTGGCAATTACACAATTTTAAAGGCATCTGGATGGGCATGTGAATGTAATGGGTTTGGAGGGATAGGGACCAAATGCTGGCAAATGTTCCTAGATTTGTTTAGGATATCTGGTTGGTATGGACAGGTGGATCAAATGGCCTGTTTCCATGCAGTACATCGCTCTGACGGTGTGACTCTAAGTGCCTTCTGGAAAATTGTTTTTCGGTTTGAATTATAATCCTTTTGAGGCCTATGGCAGTCAAAATAAATCACTTTTTTTCCGGGGAAATGGCGCTAGTAAAGAATGGAAAGGTAGAAGTCCACCCTGCCTCTGGAAGAGTGCACTTTTCTTTGTGATACAGTTTTGTTCTGAAATGTTAATTTGCCTGAAAAACATGTAAAATGAAAGGTAAACTCAAATTTTAATGAATTCTTCAATTTCCTTCCCATAGGTTGACATTTCTTCATCTCTTTCCATACTGAAGTTAAAATTTGGTGTGTGACGCATTAATTTTCTAATGATGGATTCAAAACTAGTTTCAGCAATATATGGTGAAACTGTTTAGTAAATTCACTATATGTTATGAGATACAAATGGAATGTCAGATTTTTGCAATATAGAGCGTTAATCTTTAATGCACTCCAAATGCTTTACTATGGAAAAGTAAAAGTGAGAGCAAAATGAACTCAGTTTATAAAACAACATATTGGTTAGAAAATGTTTTGAGTACTTCAGAAATAACCCGTTTTGTTTGTGAGGTAGTCATTTTGCACACAATAGCTAACCAGTTAAACAGTCGTTGATATTCATTTTAGGTAGGAATGTTGATTAGGAGATTAGGAAATCCGCTTCCTCCTTCAGTTAGTTGAATGTTCAAGATATCATGGCACTCTCTGGATTGACTGATGAACTGGATTTAGCATCCCATCCAGCAATGCATCACCTATGGTCTGTAATCTACAGTGAAATTAGATTGGAAGTTGAGCCCACACTCTGACTTTAAGGCAAGGTGTTACCAACTAAATCAAGTTCGGATATGAAGAAAATTTTGAATTTGTTTTTAAAAGCTGGAATTATGGAATGTGATCCCCCAAATAATGGTAGAATTCCTGTTATCCAAGAAAAGAATTTTACACACTCCAACTTGGAAAAACAAATAGCCCTATTAATAATTTTAATTGTTTAGGGTCTTTATCTATTTTTCACAACTGTTTTTGGGCATGGAAAACGAATAGCTGAAGCAGATATGCTTTGAGTAGATAAGATATTTTGGCACAAAATGCTTTATCAGAGTTCAAAATGTTTAATGTTTCACTTTTGTAAAAATGCTGCAGGAAGCAGCTAGGTCATGCTGGTAGTTATGAAATTGCATCCTAAGCGTCAGAAGAAAACTCTTAAGCACTTTGATAAACTTAAAACAATTTGAGAATCTCAGTAAATTTGGACAGTGGGAGGAGGGATCTTAAAAAAATTCCAAGGTTTATGAAGTGTTCAGGCAATACTACAGTACAACATTGGCAATCTACAACCAAAAACTGCATGCAGTATTTAAATTGGGAAGAGAAGATGTATTTTCATGCTTTGATATTGTATTTTGTGGTAGCACAAATAGATTAAGATGTAAGGACAAGCCAAATCTTTGGTCCTCGACAGAATGGCAGAACATACAAAAGAATATAAAAGACTAGTGTAGTATCCTGTACAGTTTTGGGTATTCTGTTAAGGCTATAAATGGAAACTTTGCCTTACAGATTCATTGGTTAATTACCTAGGACGAGGGTTGAAGCAGTTCTGAAGTTAGGACATTTTTGTCTTTGTGTAGCATATGAAATGTTATTTAAGCACACTTTCTATTCAGGAAAATAGCTTTTTAAAAGATAAAATTTCATCCTTTTGAGTTGAAGTTTAGGGAATGGGTGGATATGTGGGCCCTATTTGCAGCAGAAACATCTAGATGCAGAACACAATTGGCAATTTTTGTTCTAAGTTAAAATAAACATAAACTTATACTTTTGTAAAGGATAAATTTCTTAGACTAAACTTCTAACCAAAAAGGCCAACTTTACGCAAGTAATCAATTTGAGCAGCTGAAGTCCACGCTGACTGATGTCTTGCTATTCCAGAGTTGGGGCTTGGAGGCTGTTGCTGCCAAGCCTGCCTGTGAAAGGAATGAACTGCGCACCAGTGAGGTGGTGACCTTGACATCATGTGTTGACGTGCACAGATAAAAGAAGCTGAACAGCCATCTTCAATAAAAGCAAAATACTGCAGATGCTGAAGATCTGAAATAAAACAGTGCTGGAGAAATTCAGCTGGTCTGCAGCATCTGTGGAGACAGAAGCAGAGCTAATGTTTCAAGTCCTATAACTCTTCTTCAGAACTCACTATCTTCAGTGGTGTGCTATTCTGATTCCATCGATGAACATGTTTGTACAAAGGCAAGTTTGACAAGTTTAGCAAGTGGGTAATAAGTACAAAAAGGTTGGAATTTCTGGTTAAAAATCAGGGATTGACTTTTACAAGATCTACCATTAATCCAGTACATGTGGCATGTCCACTTTTTGACTCAATTTTTTAGCCATTGGTGGAGGACCTAAAATTATGGAGCACGGTAACAACAAATCGGTCTCTGGTGGTTCCTGATGGTCGCCTATTGGATCAATAGTGCTAGTTTGGAAATAGGTATATTTCTATCCTGACTGCAGTAGAGGGGATAAGAATCAAGAAAAAGGCAACATTTGTCCAAATATTCTTGCATTTTCAGTAGTTTAAATCTGTTTGCCATCATTCTTGAGGATTGTACTAGGTCTTTTAATGAAGAGCCTACTATGAAGTATGAACTGCTGCAATTTTTGATATCAGTTGTAGATGTTAAAATGATTTGGTAATATACCAAATGACAGCAAATGGCTCTAATCAGTCACTGACATTTAATTGAATAACTAAAGAAATATTGTATCTCCCCAATTACAAAATCCTTAAATGAATTCAAGGTTCATCCTGGAGCATGGCAATCTCAGATTTCACCTCTCCTCCTCTAGCATGAGGTGCAAGGAGCTTGGAGATTTATTTTGTCCCCTAAAATTAAGGCTGCCCATGCAACCGTCTTTCCATTATTGATCACTTCCAGTGTCTTTCTCAATCTAATCTTTCCTGACCCCATATTAATTTGCATGTTTCTAAATTTCTTGCTGCCCCTGATTCATTTACCCCATGGGATTCATATATTGCCAGTCTCCCCTTTGCCCATTTCGTAGTGCCAACTTTGAATTCCTTCTGACTAACCTGCCACAACCATCTTGTTCTTTAATGGCATCCTGTTTCACTGTTGCTAAGATCTACTACTTTTTCTTTTGTGGTCCTCAACTGATTGCATTGCTGTTTGTTTTCAGGGTTCTGCCCTTGTTTTGTTCACCTGACGCATGCTACTGCTTAAAAAAATTATTCATCTGTAAAAAGTGGGCGTGCTCATGTTTGCCAACATCAAGCTCTCCCCTACCATTTCGTTTCTTATTCACAGTCCCCTCAGATTTCACCTTTTTGATTAGCTTTACCTTGTGCTTCTAAATTCACAAGTATTAGTCCGTTTCTTTCCTGATATTATGCGGGGATCAGTGTTGGGGCCTCTCTTACTCAGAATATTTGTTAACAACTTGGATAATGGTATAAAAAGCCAAATATCCAAATTTGCTGATGATACAAATTGGGCAGCATTGTGGACGATGCTGACACTGCATAAAATTACAGCAGGATGTTGATAGATTAAGTAAATGGACAGAGCAGTGGCAGATGAATTTTAATATGACCAAATGTGAGGTTATCTATTTCAGACCAAAAAAGGTTAAGTTAGGGTATTTTTAGAGACACGAAGTTAAATACAGCAGATGTTCACTGAGATTTGGGGGTTCAGATAGATAGCTCTTTAAAATACCATGAACAGGTGCAAGAAGACGGTCAAGAAGGCTAATGGAATGTTGGCGTTAAGGGATGCAGACATTCTGCTGCAGTTATATAAAACCCCAGTTAGACCAAGCTTGGAATACTGTGACCAGATCTGGGCACCACACCTTAGGAAAGATGTTTTGATCTTAGAGAGAGTTCAGCACAGCTTTACGAGAATGATACCTACAATCCTATGAGGAGAGATTAGGCAAGTTAGGCTTCCATTCTTGAGAATTGCATTAAAAACACATCAAGCTTGTGTCAGAATGGTTGCTTCGAAAATTCATTTGACTGTGAGAAAGCAAGCATGTGGATCGCAGAGGTATTTGAAGGCGAGATCCTAAAAACAGAATATAGAGAATAAGGGGTGATTTAATTGAGGTCTTCAGGATATTAACAGGGGAAGGACAAGGTAGATAAAGATAAACCACTTCTATTGGTTGAAGATTCTAGAACTGGGGGCATTGTCGAAGAATTCAGGCCAAGCCATTCAAGAGATATGTTAGAAAGCACTTCTACCTGCAAAGAGTAAGGGAGGTTTGGAACACATTTCCTTAAACGGTGGTCAATGTTAATTCGCTTGCTCACTTTAAATCTGAGAGAGACATTTTTACTATGCAAGGGTATCAAGGGATATGGCCCAAGGCAGGCATACAGAGTTGGGCCAGAGATCGGCCATGATCTTATTGAATCGCAGAACAGGCTTCAGGGGCTGAATGGCCTAGTCCTGTTCTTGTGTTCCTATACGCTGTAGGAAGTTTTACAAAATTGTAGATGCTGCTGAAGTGCAGTTTGTGTGCAGTATAGAAAGCACTTGGATGTCATGACAGGCATGTTCAGAACCTGCTTATCAAATTTTTAACTAAGTGGAGTGTTGGAATGTATCTGCTTGCATTGAAAACACATCAAGCTTGTTTCAGAATGGTTGTTTCAAAAATTGATTGGACAGTGAGAAAGCCAGCATGTAGACTACAGAGGTATTTGAAGATGAGATCCTAAAAGCAGAATATAGAGAATTAGGAAGAAAGTTGAAATGCAAGACCTCCAAAGGTAGTTATCTCAGGATTACTGCCAGTGCCACAAACTAATCCGAGTAGAAACAGCAGGATATAAAGGATGAACACGTGGCTAAAAAGATGGTGTGAGAGGGAGGGTTTCAATTTTGTGAGGCATTGGGACTGGTTCTGGGGGAGGTGGGACCAGTTCAAACTGGATGGGTTACATCTGGCAGGACCAGGACTTGTCCTTTTGAGGGGTGAGGGGGTCTTGTTACAGTGGTTGGGGAGGGTATAAACTAGTGTGGCAGTGGAATGAGAACCAGAGGAGTAGGGCAGTAGATGCAGAAATTGAGGGAGAGATAGAAACCAAGGCAAACATAACTAAGAACAAGAACAGGCAGGGAAACGCTGCTGAAAAGAACAGGGGAGATGGTCTGAAATGCATGTGTTTCAATGTGAGAAGTATAGGAGGCAAGGTGATGAACTCGGAGCTTTGGTTATTACCTGGAACTGTGACATTTCGATTATGCCGACTTGGCTGAAAAAGGGACAGGACTGTAAGCTGAATGTCTCAGGATTTAGATGTTTCAGGTGTGATAGAAGGAAATGTAAAAGGGGTGAGTGATTTGTGTTACTAGTGAAGGAGTTTCCCACAGTTGTACTGAGTGAGATACCTCAGAGGACTTGTGCAGCGAGGCAATATGGGTAGAATTCAGGGAAAGGAACAGTGAAATCACAATACGGGGGGTATATTATCGGCCTCCCAACAGCCAGCAGGAGATAGAGGAGAGAGTATGTAGACAGATTTTGGAAAGATGTGAAAACAGCAGGGTTGTTCTGGTGGGTGATTTTAAATTCCCGTATATTGACTGGGACTCACTTTGTGCTAGGGAATTGGATGGGGCAAAATTTGTAAGGACCATTAAGGAGGCTTTCTCGACGCAGTATGTAATCACTCCAACCATGGACCTGGTTTTGGGAAATGAGCCTGGCCAGGTAAGTGAAGTTTCAGTGGGGGAGCATTTCAGGAGTAGTGACCATAATACTGAGAGTTTTAGGATACTCGTGGATAGGGATACCAGCAGTCCTTCCGTAAAGGTGTTAAACTGGGGGAAGGCAAACTACAACAATATTAGGCAGGAACCTGAGAACGTTGATTGAAGGCAGCTGTTTGAGGGTAAATCCACATCAGACATTTAGGAGTATTTCAAATGGGGCAACCTGATAGAAGTTTATAATATAGTGAATAGAGTGGAAAGTATGAGGGTTTTTCCCAGAGTGGAGGGGTCAATTACTAGGGGGCAGAGGTTCAAGGTATGGGCGGGGGTTGTGGGGCAAAGGCGAGACAAACTTTTCACACAAAGGGCAGTGAGTGCCTGGAACACGTTGCCAGAGGAGTTGGTGGAAGCCAACATAATAACAGCATTCAAGAAGTACCTGGACGAATACATGAATAAGAAGGGAACAGAGGGATATGGATCCTGTAAGTGAAGACAGTTTTAGATGGAAGGGCAAAATGTGTTGCTGCAGACTTGGAGGCTGAAGGGCCTATTCCTATTCTATATTGTCCTTTGTTCTTCTTTGTTCTTTTGTAAACGTTTCTGAAGGAGAATTAAATAAAAGGGCTGCAGCTTTTTGACAATTGAGTTGCGTGCAACAAAATTGAAAAAACTGTTCGACAAGATACTAAAGATTGGAACAATGATACCTGGTTATCAGATGTAAAATCAGTTCTAGTACTTGCACACAACAAACATCCTTGGCTGTTCATTCAGAATGGTGTTCCAAGGTTACGTAAAGTGCTCTAGTGGATCTGATATCTTACAGAATGATTTGCAGCTTTACACTTTTACTCTTTTTTTTATAACTTGGACCCCATATAATGGTAAATTTAATGGTGAATAAGTTTGAAAGCAAGTTTTGTTTAGTTTTATTCAATGATGTAAAAGTCAATACTGTAAAATGCAGTTCACTTTTTCAATGTAGTTGCGACACTGATTTGAAACGTACAACATTTTGGAGCATTTAGTCAAGAAAACAGTATAATGACTAATAGCCCCTTAGCTTGCATTTTCTTGTTCAAGTCCCTCTGCTTGATCCTCCTTATCTCTAACCTCCTGTAGTTCTAAAGCCCTCTAAAAGTTCTACATTCCTCAAACTCTAGACTTTTGTGTAGTTTCCATTTTCATGCCTGTTTCACCTCTCCACCTATCTCTGCCCTTTGAAAGTGTCATTTAAACCTTACCTTCTTAACCAAGATTTTGGTTGCCTGTGCTTGGATTTCCGCCTTTGGCTTGGTATAAGTTGATGTCTAAGTGTTGCTTTGAAATACTTTGGGAAATTTGCTACAGTTAGTTGCATTTATATAGAAAATTAATATATCAAGTCATTGTGTCCCTTCTCTGAAAGGGAAGGAAAGAAGTATCAAGAAGAAAGTTTAAGTTCACTCAAAGGTGATGGCACCAATTTGCTGACCTTTTGTAGCATTTGCTGAAAGAACCAATAATTACAGTAATAAGTGTTTTAACATGCTCTGTTTGAAATTTACTGTAATGCAGATTAGTTGGGAATCCCATGTTAGGATGTTCTCAACCCGAGCAAGTAGAAAATTACATTAAAGAATTCTCCCAGACACCAAACAGAAGGTGAAAAACACTAGCAATAAAATAATTTCTGCAGTTTTGTGAAACAAGGTTGGGTGTACATGTGAGGAAGAGATATAAGCCTTAATATCATGAGAAAATTGATTAGATTTTCAAAAAAAATATCTTTAATGATTAATCCTAATGGAGACATCATCCCACATTTTTTTTTCAAACCCAGATTGGTTGTTCATCAGTATTAATCACTTCGATCATCATTAAAAATGACTTCATTCTGCCTTCTCAGGCCAGCTTACATCACCTCCCATCCAGTTACTTTGCAGACCCATCCCTCTAACTATAGGCATCTGCACAGCACGACCACCTGTTCATCCATCACTGGTGTTAATCCTCATCCTATACAATGTCAGAGACTCCCTCGTAATCACTCTCAACAAATGCTGTCACTCCACTGGGCTACCACAACACTTCTGTTGCGCATAGATCTCTTAAAGCAGAAGAGAATGCCAAACATGAAGCAGAGACACAGAAACTTGTGAACCCCCAGTCATCTCTCAAATTGTGTTCAAACACAGTGCTCCTCTAGTATGTCAGTGACTCAGACAATGGGATATTTGGTGATGTAGCACTCATTCCAGCAGTTAATTGTGTCATTTCTCACCTATATTTTAGTCAGTCATCCGTTGTCTCTGACACAAAACAGAAGTTGCTGGAAAAGCTCAGCAAGTTAAGCAACGTCTGTGAAGAAAATATCAGAGTTAACGTTTTGGGACTGGTGACCCTTCCTCAGAACTTGTCTCTGAGCAGCCATTCGGTAACTCTGCCTCCAGCTGGAAAGGTGGAGTACTGTAGACAGAAACTAACATGACAGCTGTCCAGGAATCTTGTACCTGCCTGGACAAAGCTGCGCACTTTAGAGCGGATGCCCTTGCATTCAGAAAACACGCCTGTGTGATCATTGAGTGCCTTAATTGTTGCACATACAGTCAATAAAATCTTCCACCTCTGAGAAGACAGCAAGTACAGCAAATCTGATTACTTGGCTCATTCCATTTGATGTGATTGGAGGTAAGATTGACATAAAAGGCAAGTAAGCTCCCAGTCTCTTGTCTTGTACATTTCGGGACCACTGATAGCGAAACCTTTCCGGTGTCTTCCAGCAGGATCCAGAGGCAACAAATATTGAATGTCGTAGTGATTTTGACCCGCACTGATTACAAATATCTACCACCACCTACCACCTTATTTATCCATGGAATGTGGACCTCACTGAGCAGGTCAGCATTTGTATCTACTTTGTAACTGTCCGCATGCGGTTTTCTTGTATATAATGGAGCAGCTATCTAGGCTGTTCCAGAGAGCTGTTGAATCAGTTGTATTGCTATGGATCCAGAGCTGCATGTAGGTCAGACCAAATATTTCCTTCCCTAAATAGAATTTATGAACCAGAGGGTTTTCGGAAGTTTTGAGATCACTTTCACTAACGCTGGCTTTTTATTCCAGATTATCATTTATCTAATTGATATACAGCAGGAGTTAAGTTCTTGCCTGTGAATCGTAATTCCAAATCTGCGAATTATTAGTCCAGTAACAATAGCCATTTATTAACATATTCTGGTAAGACATGTGGAAGCTAATCATCTGCTTATAGAATCTGTGAGCTGGGTAAAGCTTCCTACAAGCTGCATCTCTTTTAATCACCACCTCCTCCTGTGGAGCAGCTTGTCTGTGCTCCATGTGCTGGTATCTGATGCTGGTCCTTTCTGTTGCCTGAATTAAATCTGTGGATGTGGCATGTGTGCTAATCAGATAGATGGCACCTCAGAAGTATTTCAAATACATCCAAAGTAACCTCACTCACAATTATTGTGAAGAAACACTTTGGTACAAACAAGGTTATAGAGCAGCTATCAGTACTGACTATTTATTAGAATATTTTCCTTGTGGTTTCAGCCTTTTTTGTAGAATCCCTAAAGTATGGAAGCAGGCCATTCCACCCACACTGACCCTCCAAAGAGGATCCCACCCAGACTGAACCCCCTCCCCTGTCCCTGTAACCCTGCATTTCTCATAACTAACCCACCTTACTTAGACATCCCTGGACACTATGGACAACTTAGCATGGTCAATCCACCTAACTTGTACATCTTTGAACCATGGGAGGAAATGGGATCATCCAGAGGAAACCTGGGCAGACACTGGGAGAATGCGCAAACATCACACAGACAGTCACCCAAAGCTGGAATCAAACCCAGGTCCCTGGTGCTGTGAGGCAGAGTGCTAACCACAGTTGCCATTGCCGTTACGTATTTTCTCTGCTTTTACTGTTATGTCCGAGGGCATCCATGACCCAGAATTAAAGTTCAGCTTTTCAAAATTAATCTGTTTGTACAAATGGAACTCTAGTCCAGATCTTCTGACCCGGAAGTATCACCACCACTCCACCTCAAGACCATTAAAGTTGTAAAACTCGTGCCAGTGTTGCACCAATTGAGAGATGACAAATGTGAAGTAGTTTTAGTACACCTTTCCCAAGGGACTGCTTGGAAACAGATTTAATGTGCTGCTGTGAAGCCTGAAAGTTGACGGATCGGAACCAGCTTCGTAATGTGCTGGTTTGAACACACTGTCCCAAACCCACTTACTCTTCTAAATTGTTCACAGGTGATTGATGGATTTCAAAGGGGAAACATTTCAACAAATTTCTCTTAATGCCAAAGATGGAACAGCTTAAATTCCAGTGATTGAAGCTGAATTCCTGAGAAATGGTTTAAGAGCAAAAATTCTGATAACAATGATAAATGATTGAATTCTTGAGTTCGACACCAGGTCAACAGAGGCCAAATTTTGCAGGCCACTGTGAACGCCTTTATGGGAATTTTTCTGCCCATTCCTTCATAATGATAAAAGTTCCAAATTTGGAGCGCATTTAAGAAAGGCTGGTTTTTAAATTGTGCTTGTTGCCACTGCAACTGCCTCACTGATCAGGCAGTCGCAGTGCCTATGTCGTCACTGCCAAAAGATATCACTGGTAACTTTCTGCATTAAAGATTAGGGCCATCTGTAATATTGAGCGGTTCAAAGCTATCTTAACAGCTGCAGAAGCAATAAAGTGTTACTTTTTCAAATATTTGCCTGGTTGCAAATGTTTCTGTAGATTTTGTGGAACCAAAAAGGCAGCAGACCACACGGCTGAGCGGCAGGTGGAGTTGCAAGCATAATGAGCTCAGAGCTCTACTCGTGCAGTTTTGTAGTGTCAGCTCTGATTCACTTGCTAACTGTCTCACTTCTGAATTCAAATCCCACTCCAGCGCTTAAGCACAGAAATTAAGGTTGACGTTTGAAAGCAGTAGTGAGAGAGTGTCATCTTTCAGATGGGATGTTATAACTGAGGCCTCGTTTACTTTAGTTGGATAGTAGAGATCCAAAATCCTCCTTTATTTTGAAGAGCAAGGAAGTGCTAGTCAAAATTAATCTCCTGATTAACATCACCATAAACAGATTATCTGGTGTGATCTCATTGCTGTTTTGCAGGGAGTTTACTGTGTCTGTATTGGCTACTGAATTCTCCACGTCAAATGTGACAATACTGCAAAATGTGCTTTGTTGGTTATAAAGTGCTCAGAGACAGCAGATCATCATAAAAGTACTATAAAAATGCAATTTATTTCTTATTGAGTTGGAAATGTTGATAATAGCAACTATTTATAAGTACAGGAAAGAAGATAATTTAAGAAGATAATTTTTCAAGCAGCAGTATTGACTGAAATGGAATGTTCAAAACAATGAATGTTTACAAATCAAATCACGTATTACATAAGGAAGCATATGATATTTTGTACTGTGGTTTGTATTTAAAAATCTAATTCAATCCAAACTGCGCTTCATTAATTAACATAAACTGCAGTAATAATTTGGAATTCTATCAGATTTGCATTGTTTTGAATATTAGCTAATCTGACACTTTGCTGTCTACAGCCAAATATTTGCATTGCTTTATCGCTGTTCCCACCAGCTGACTGTTGAAAGTATGCAATCCAATTCATGTGTGGATCAAAATGGATTGTTGTAAGTCAGACGAACGTTTGAGTAGTCATTTTATGTTAAGGCAGGCAAATCAAATCTTATCCATGTAAGTCATGATCATTTTTAACCTGCTTATGCTTAACTGCAACTTTATTAACTAAAAGTTAGAACTGTTACATCCAACTGAAACTTGAACAGGTCGGAAACCAGCAATTAAAGTGTGAAATTGTGGATTTATCTTTCATCCTGACTACTGAAAGCAGTTACACATGTCCCCATTCAAAGTTGTGGTTACATTCCTGAGATTGACAACTTTAAGTTAAATGACTTGAAGTCAGCATTGATTCATGTTAAAGCGGAGACTAGGTTCTGTAGGACCTTCCTTAGCAGGAAAAAAATGAAAAATGTTTTATCTGAACCCTTTGAGTCGAAATATATACTTCAAATGGCAAAATTCCTTATATTCATAAATTAAATAGTAATTAAAATGAATACATCTTCGTAACTCCGCCCACTGCCTCCACAGCCAGCAGCTCCAGAGGAGACAGCAACACAGCCCTGCCGAGTCTTCACCATCCCCCCAGACCTCCCCCTCACTGAGGACGAACGGTCAGTCCTCAGTAAAGGGCTCACCTTTGTCCCCCTCCACCCACATATCAACGAATACTGCTCACGCTTGGATGTTGAGCAGTTTTTCCGCCGCCTCCGCCTCCACGCTTACTTCACCAACCGCGAATCTAACCCTCCCTCTACTGACCCCTTCTCCCGCCTCCAACACAAGCCGTCCTCCTGGACACCACCCCAAGGCCTCCTACCCTCCCTCGACCTCTTCATCTCCAACTGCCGTCGAGACATCAATCGTCTCAACCTCTCTACCCCTCTCAAACACTCCAACCTCTCCCCTGCAGAACGTGCAGCCCTCCGCTCCCTCCGCTCCAATCCCAACCTCACCATAGAACCCGCGGACAAGGGAGGGGCAGTCGTAGTATGGCGCACTGACCTCTACATTGCTGAGGCCAGGCGCCAACTCTCTGACACCTCCTCCTACCGCCCCCTGGATCATGACCCCACCCCCGAGCACCAAACCGTCATCTCCCAAACCATCCACAACCTCATCACCTCAGGTGACCTCCCACCCACCGTCTCCAACCTCATCGTTCCCCAACCCCGCACCGCCCGCTTCTATCTCCTCCCCAAAATCCACAAACCTGAATGCCCTGGTCGACGCATTGTCTCCGCCTGCTCCTGCCCCACCGAACTCATCTCCTCCTACCTCGACTCCATTTTCACCCCCTTGGTCCAGGAACTCCCTACCTACGTCCGTGACACCACCCACGCCCTCCACCTCCTCCAGAACTTCCAATTCCCAGGTCCGCAACACCTCATTTTTACTATGGACGTCCAGTCCCTATATACCTGTATTCCCCATGCTGACGGCCTAAAGGCCCTCCGCTTCTTCCTGTCCCGCAGAACGGACCAATCCCCCTCCACCGACACCCTCATCCGCCTAGCCGAACTCGTCCTCACCCTCAACAACTTTTCTTTCAATTCCTCCCACTTCCTACA
>JAHRHZ010000099.1:14820261-14871776 GCA_024137785.1 Ginglymostoma cirratum
ACTTTTCCTTGTAACCGCAGGAAGTGCTACACATGCCCCCACACCTCTTCCCTCACCCCAATCCCAGGCCCCAAGAAGACTTTCCACATCAGGCAGAGGTTCACCTGCACATCTGCCAATGTGGTATACTGCATCCGCTGTACCCGTTGTGGCTTCCTCTACATCGGGGAAACCAAGCGGAGGCTTGGGGACCGCTTTGCAGAACACCTGCGCTCAGTTCGCAACAAACAACTGCACCTCCCAGTCGCGAACCATTTCAACTCCCCCTCCCATTCCTCAGATGACATGTCCATCCTTGGCCTCCTGCAATGCCACAGTGACGCCACCCGAAGGCTGCAGGAACAGCAAATCACATTCAGCCTGGGAACCCTGCAGCCCAATGGTATCAATGTGGATTTCACAAGCTTCAAAATCTCCCCTCCCCCAACCGCATCCCAAAACCAGCCCAGCTCATCTCCACCTCCCTAACCTGTTTTTCCTCTCACCCCAAGCCACACCCCCATCTCCTATCTACTAACATCATCCCGCCCCCTTGACCTGTCCGTCCTCCCTGGACTGACCTATCTCCTCCCTACCCCGCTACCTACACTCACCTTTACTGGCTCCATCCCCACCTCTTCGACTTGTCTGCCTCCTCTCCACCTATCCTCTCCTCTATCCATCCTCTATCTGCCTCCCCCTCTCTCCCTATTTATTTCAGAACCCTCTTCCCCTCCCCCATTTCTGATGAAGGGTTTAGGCCCGAAACGTCAAGTTTTCCTGCTCCTATGATGCTGCTTGACCTGCTGTGTTCATCCAGCCCCATGCTTGTTACATCTTTCCTTTTTATCTTTTTAACTTTAACGTTCTTCTCTTAGAGCCTCCTTTAGTGGTCTCCCTGAGCGTGAAATCCAGAGTGATGCTGCCTGTGGTAATCTCCAAATCCCGCTGAGGTCATTGTTTGTTCCTGGTAGTATTGTGGCTGCTGCCTAGTAGCAGCATCACAGGATTTGCAGCACCTTTTTTTTCTCAACCCTCCGCCACCCCTTGAGGTTTGCTTGAGCCATCACTAAGTGGGCTTGCTCCTCGTGTCTGGCTCTGGGGCCTTGGTCTTCCTTCCTGTCCTGCTAGTCGTGGCTAGACTCACTAGCCAATCCTGTCCTCCTCCTCTGAATTGGTAACAGGATCTGTAGGGCTCCTGCAGTAAGTTGTGCTTCACAACCAGCAGGCCAACACAAGAGAGCTGCTGTGTTTCTGTCTGGGTTTAGGGGGTGGAGAGTGATGGCTACCTGGTCAAATGGAGTTTGGTAGCTTCCCTGCATAGATCCACAGTCTGTGTTCTAGAGTGTGTCGTGAAAACCCCATGGTCAGTGGGAAACACCCTGCATTTACCCTCTATTATCCTGTTAGAATTTCCTCTTTTTTTTATGAGGACCCCCTTATTTTTCTAAACTCCAGTAAATATAGTTCTAACCAACCTAGTCTCTCTTCATACATCTGTCCTACTAAGCCAGAAATCAGTCCAGTAAATGTTTGTTGTACTCGCTCCAAGTCAGAGCATCCTTCTTCAGACAGTGATCAAAACTGCGCACAATACACCAGGTGTTGTTTCACCAAGATCCTGTACAATTGCAGGAAGACAGTGTTGCTCCTGTACTCTAATCCTCTTTATGAAGGCCAGTATACCATTTAACTTCTTCACTGCCTGTTGCACCTTCCCCTACCCCAACCTATCACCATTCAGATAATCTGCCTCCCTGTTTTTGCTGCCAAAGTGGATAACCTCACATTTATCTAAGTTATACTTCATCAGCCATGCATTTGTCCACTCACCTGACCCTTTCCATATCAGATTGAAACATTTTTGCATATTTCTCTCACCCTCCTACTCAGCTTACAGTCGTCTGCAAACTTGGCGATATTACATTTAGTTCCCTAATATAAATCATTAATGTATATTTTGAATAGGTGAGGTACAAGCACTGATCCCCATGGTACTTCACTGGTCTCTGACTGCCATTCAGAAATTAACTCGTTTATTCCTGCTTTGATTCCTGTCTGCCGGTTAATTGTCTCTGTCCGTGTGCTACCCCTAATGCACTTTAGTCTTACATGCTAGTGTCTTACTCGGGACTTCATCGAATGCCTTCTGAAAGTCCAATTGAACCACATCCACTGGTTCCCCTGATCAACTCTAATAGTTGCAAACTTGAAAAATTCCAATGGATTTGTCAAGCATGATTTCCCTTTTGTTAATCCAAGCTAACTCTGTCCAATCCTGTCACTGTTTTAGAAGTGTTTTGCTGTTAAATCTTCTATAATGGACTCTAGTAATTTTTCTATTACTGATGTCAGGCTAACCTGTCTATAATACCCTTTTTTTTTGTGTGACCTTCTTTAAATAATGAGGTTACAGTGGCTACCTGCCAATCTATAGGAACTGTTGCAAAGCCTAAAGAATCTTGAAGGATGACTACACATGCACGCACTAATTCTTCTTTCAGTCCTAGGGTTACAGCACAAATATATCAGCCTCACCATTAAGTCTTGTTACCTCGGTCTCAATTTCTGAAATTCTTTCATTGAGCTCCACGTCTAAGTCACGTAAAGTTGCCCATCTAACTAAGCTTTGATAACACCCATCAAATATTTTTGTTTGGCTTAGCATGAAATTTTTTGATCTATCAAGTATCTCGGAATACTTCTGTATAATGTGCATTTTATAAGCGGTACTTGCACTCACATCTGAGAAGTTGAGGAAGGAATAATAGTGTGTTGCCTAATAATTTTCCAAGTTTCTATACAAATGAAAATTGTAACACAGTACCAGAAAATAGCAAACTGCCATTTTCCCTCTTCAAAAAAATGAAGTTGTGCTAAGCAAGGATATTATAAAATGATTAATTTTTAGTTGGTAAACTAGAAACTTTTATGTAATGAAATTACTAAGGAGATAGAAAGGTGTGAACTAATCAGGATCAGTCAACAAGTACTTGTTCAACTTTTCATTTTCTCCACTATTAAAAAAAAAAGAAAATTCAGTGAATGTGATTTATGTTGAATTTCTGCAAGCATCTGATAAATTTGCAACAATTGCCTTTAATATGGTATCTTACAAATTACAGACAATGTGTAACTATTATATACTTAAGTGGTTGGGAGACGAAAGCAAAAGGTGTCAAGACCTTTACTTCTGTCAGAAAGGTCTAAGGATGAAGTTTTCCGTAAGAGTTCACATTAGAATGCTCTTAATGATCCTGATTTGATCATTGAAGGAGTGGTATCAAAATTTGCTATTGATATCAAATTGTGTATTATGTTTCAGTGCTGATAGGTTTTGCACATGTATACATATTTTTAATCAATCTGCTCAGATATTTTGTGACACATCTTTGGAGCAGGTGGAACATGAATCTGGATATCCTGGCTCAGAGGTAGAGACACTACCACTGTACCACAATAGCTATCCAACAACATACATACTCAACCAATTTAAATGTGTTCTGCAAGTACCTTCTTAACATTGATATCAGCACAATAATCTCAGTTTAAAAAATGTTGAAGGTACAATTTTAATTTGTTTTCTTTCAGATTTATACTGTGGGGAATACATCAATCCAACTGTAACTACATTTTCGGTGAGCGAATTTTGCAATTAACTATTTCTAACATTTAACTAATTGGATGTGCTGAGAATTTGACAGTTGAATGAAGCTCTAATGTAGTTTGAGTTGTAATTTTCACACTGTTTTGTGAAAATGGTTCAAGAATCAAAAACGGAGAGTTTCAAAGTGTACGTGCAAAACCAGAGAATAATTCATTGAGAATCACCTCCTCAGTTCTGTTTCTCGACTGTTTCTGTTTCAGCATTTCAATTAGCTTTACTTTAGTGGGCAAATAGAGCTGTCAGTCATGTGCCTGAGGAATGAATTTGATATGATGGAGGGCCGGTTTATAATACTTATAATACATACTATATTTAATAGATAGGTACCCTTAAGAATGCCTTCAATTATTCCAAAAGCTACGAACAACATTTAGGTTTGGGCTGATAAGTGGTAGGTAAGATTGTGCTGTGAAGGTACCAAGCCAGGACAGCCTCCAAAAAGACAATATCTAGTCATCTCTCCATGATGTTTAGTGAAGACCTGTTCAAAAGGGATGGGTTTCACCTGAACTGGAAAGGAGCCAATATCCTGGTGGGGAGATTTGCTAATTCTATTTCAGGAGCCTGTAAACTCTTAGAGAGGAGGGGTGGGGGATTCCTAAGTAGCAGTGAAAATAGTAAAACAGATGAGGATGGTTCTGGATCAGAAAAGAGCAAGTTAATTAGAAACGACAGACAGAAGTAACTCGAAGAATTAAACTGCATTTATTTCAATGCAGGGGGCCTTAAAAGTAAGGCTGACGAACTCGGGGCATGTATCGGAACATGGGACTGGAACATTATAGCTATTATAGAAACTTGGCTGAGGGAAGGACAGGACTGGCAGCTCAATGTTCCAGGTTTTAGATGCTGTAGGAAGAATAGAAAGGGAGGCAAGACAGGAAGGTAATCACATTTTTGATTAAGGAAAACATTACAATTGTATTAGAGAGGATATTTCTGAGGGATCGTCCAGTGAAAATATATGGGTTTAAAATAGAAATAAGAAAGGGATGATCACCTTGATGGGATTGTACTATAGGACCCACATAGTCAGAGGTAAATTGAGGAGCAAATATGTAGAGAGATCGCAGGTGTATGTATGAATAATAGGGCTGGAATAGTAGGGGATTTTAATTTACTAAATGTTGACTAGGACTGCCGTAGGGTTAAAGGTTTGGATGGTGAGGAATTTGTTGAATGTGTTCACGAAAGTCTTCTTTATCGATATGTAAATGTACCTACTAGAGAAGGAGTAAAACTTGACACTCTCTTGGGAATTAAGGCAGGGCAAGTGAAGTGTTAGTCGGAAACACTTTGGGACTAGTGATCATAATTCTACTCATTTTAAAATAGTTACAGAAAAGGATAAGCTTTCCATAAAAGTTGAAGTTCGTAGTTAGAGTAAGGCAGATTTCAATGGTATGAGTCAAGAACTTTCAAAGGTTGATTGGAGTAGACTGTTCACAGATAAAGGAACAACTGACAAGTGGGTGGCTTTCAAAAGTGTAATAACCAGAGTTCAGAGCCATTATGTTCCTGCTTGAATGAAGAGTAAGGCTGGTAAGATTAGGGAACAATGGATGAATAAAAATATTGAGGTTCTAGTCAAAATAATAAAGAATCATTAGATTAGATAACTGGAATCAAATGAATCTGCTGACAAGTATAAAGAATGTAGGGGCATTCTTAAGAGGGAAATCGGAATGCAAAGAGGGGATATGAGAGACCCTTGTAAGGTAAGGTTAAGGATAATTGAAAGAGATTCAACAAGTATGTTAAGAGCAAAAGAGCAACTAGAAAGAGAGTAGGGCCCCTCAAAAATCAGTCGCCTTTGTGTTGAACCTCAGGAGAGGTTTTTGTGACAGTTTTTACTGTGGAGAAATAAATGGAGGCTAGAGAACTCGACAAAATAAATATTGATGTTTTGAAAACATTTCATGTTACAGAAGGGGAAATGCTGAAGTCGTAGAAAACATAAATGTGTATAAACCTCTGGGACTTGATCAAGTGTACCCCAGGACGGTGTGGGAAGTTACGGAGGAAATAGCGGGGTCCCTCGCCCCTAGCCCTTAGAGGTGCCAGCCTGGAAGGTGGCTAATGTTGTGCCTTTGTTTAAGAAAGGCTGTAAGGAGAAGCCTGAGAGCTGTCGACCTGTGACCTGTAAGTCCTACCTCAGTAATGGGTAAGTTGTTGGATGTGATCCTGAAAGATAGGATTTGCATGTTTTTGGAGAGACAAGGAATGATTAGGGATAGACAGTATGGTTTTGTAGAAGGGAAATCGTAGCCCCACAAACTTGATTAAGTTTTTTTGAGGAAGTAACCAAAAAGGTTGATGACAGCAGAGTGGTAGACATTGTTTACTTGGACTTTAGCAAAGCCTTTGATAAGTTTCTGCTTGGTAGACTAATTAGTAAAGTTAGATCACATGGGATTCAGGGTGAGCTTGCCAATTGGCTACAAAACTGGCTTTGCAGGAGGAGACAGAGGATGGTGGTGGAGGGTTGGTTTTTCAGACTGGAGACCTGAGACCAGCGGTGTTTCATAGGGATTGGTACTGGGTCCACTTTTTGTTTGTCATTTATGTAAGTGATTTGTTATTATACGAGGCATGGTTAGTAAGTTTGCAGATGACACCAAAATTGGTGGTTTGGTGGACAGTGAAGCAGATTTTCTAAGATAACAAAAAGATCTTGATCATTTGGGTCAATGGGCTGAGGAGTGGAGGTGGAGTTTATTTGGGATAAATACCAAGCTATTGCATTTTGGTAAAGCAAACAGGCAGGACTTATCCAGTTAATGGTAGAGCCCTAGGTAGTGTTGTAGAACAGAGACCTATGGGTCCAGGTACATAATTATTTGAAAGTTGCGTCACAGGTAGACAGGGTGGTTAAAGAAGTCATTTAGCATGCTTGCCTTCACTGATGAGAGCTTTGAGTATCGGAGCTGGGATGTCATGTTGAGGTTGTACAAGACATTGGCAAGTGAAGTTCTGGTCACCCTGTTATAGGAAGGATATTATTAATCTGGGGAGAGTTCTGAAAAGATTTACCAGGATCTTGCAGGAAATGGAAGGTTTGAGTTATAAAAGTAGGCTGGGACATTTTTCACTGGAGCGTAGAGGTTGAGGGGTGACCTCAATAGAGGTTTGAGAGTCATAGCTAAAGTGAATAGCAAAGGTCATTTCCCTAACATGGGGGAGTTCAAAATGGGGCGGCGTAGTGGCTCAGTGGTTAGCACTGCCACCCCACAGCACCAGGAACCTGGGTTCGATTCCACCCTCGGGCACCTGTCTGTGGAATTTGCATGTTCTGCCCGTGTCTGTGTGGGTTTCCTACGGGTGTTTTGGTTTCCTCTCTCAGTCCAAAGATGTGCCGGCTGGGTGGATTGGCCATGCTAAATTGGCCATTGTGTTCAGGGATGTGTAGATTAGATGGGTTATAAGGGGATGGGTTGGGGTGGTCAGTGTGAACTTGTTGGGCTAAAGGGCCTGTTTCCATACTGTTAGAATTCATAGATCGTAGAATTCAGTATTTTAATGGTGAGAGGAGAAAGATTTTAAAAGGATATGAGGAGCAACTTTTTTTATACAGAGTGGTTTGTGTGTAGAATGAACTGCCAGAGGAAGTGATTGGTGTGGGTTCAATTACAGCATTTAAAAGACATTTGGATAAGTATATGAATAGGAAAGGTTTGGATGGATATGGGCCAAATTCAGGCAGGTGGAACTAGTGTAATTTGAAAACATGGTTGGTGTGGACTAGTTGGACCAAAGGGTCCATTTCCATGCTTTATGACTCTACCATCATTGAAACCTCCTCACCCTGGGGATTGTTATTGATGAGAAATCCAGCTGCACTGGCTATGTAAATATTGTGGCTACATGAGCAGATCAGAAGCTGGGATTCTGCAACAAATACCTCATCTCCAGACTCTGAAAAGTCAGCTCACCAATTGGAAAACACATTTTAGCAGTTTGGAGTACTTCAGGCGTGAATGAGGACAGCTGTTTAAAAACAAATCTCTTGAAGCTCAGTACCATCCAAACCGCAGTGGTCTGTGTATTTGTCACCCTATTCATCATCTTAAGCATTCCATCTCGCTACAATTGGTGGCAGCAGTGTATACCATATACTAGATAACAACAACAATTCATCAAGTCTTCCCTTAACAGGGCTTTACAAATTTTCAACCATCTTGATGAAAGAAGGCCATGGGCACATTGGAACAGCAACACATGTAAGTTCCCCTCCCAAGCCACACACCATCTTTATTAGAACTATATTATTGCTCTTTCATTGTCACTCGGTCACGTTCCTGGAACTCAGTTCCTTATACCTTTTGTGAGTTATACCTAAAAAAACATTGTGGACTGCACTTGTTGAAGAAGTGGCTCACCACCTTCTCAGGAACAGTTGAGAGTGGGCTTAGACATTGTTTTGTTACTTTCCCACAGATACTGCTGAACATAAGCATTCTCAAAATTTCAGATGTTCAGCACTGCAGTATCTTTCATTTGTGTTTATTTTTCTGATTTACCTCTAAGACGCAGTTATATTGACAAGGTCAGGCTGACGGTCACAGCTGTTTGCTGTGCAAGGATGACGAAGAGTCTTCTTTGCCCCCTACATTTCTTTTCATCTGCTCATATGGTGGAGTTGGTAGATGAGGTAGGAATCTCACCCAATAATGATGGAAAAATAGGGATACATAACCTAATCAGATAGTGAGAGATTTGAGAGTGAAATCTGCAGAATTGTTGTTGCTGTTAACCTTTTCAAGTGGTAGAGCTTGTTTGAGATTGTCATTTTAGTAGTTTGTTGGATTGCATCTTGCAGATTGCATATACTGCAATACTTCAGTGGTCAAGAGGGTGGATATTAAGTCCACTAACACATGGGTTGGTCAAAGAAATTGCTGTTTCATAGATAGTGTCATTGCAGCTGTGCTGACCTAATTGATCGATACTAATTCATCTCTCGGTTGATTTGAAACTTTTAGAAGACAGAGGGGCTTTGAAAGATGTTTAGAAGAATAAGGTGGCATCGGTTTGAAGCATAAAACTCTTCAGGAGTTTGACAAGTTAAGTGCTAAGATGTTTTCTTTGGAAGAAGGTGATCTCTTGAGTTTGCAGTCTCCAAATAAGGACTTAGCAATTTAGGGCTGAGATAAAGAAGAATTTTGTCACTCTATTGTGAATTTTTGGATTTCTTTACACCATAGAGTTGTCTTTGAATTAATTTAAAACACAGGTTTTTGTTTGAGCGCTGTGGAAAATGGAAATAGCGTGGCAAGTAGAAGATCAGCTAGGTTATTGAATAATTGAACGCATGTTATTCTACTCTGCTTTTCCTACTATGTTTAATGTTTTCCATTTTGCTTTGAATGAGTGCCTCAATTAAAAGAAATTGATTTTTAAATAAATCTTTGAGTTGAAATTGGAAGGCTTTATGTAGTTGGCTCCGGTTTTAGTACTTAGGAGGTGATACTCTGCATGCGGTCTCTTGCAGCCTTGATATGGTTATGTCATATCTGGTCAGTGGTGACACCTCATTTTGTTTGACGAATTTGGGAGGATGGTGACATTGAAAGAGAGATGACTGGGCTTTTTTGTTCATTTTGTAATGGTAATTATCTACCACTTCCAACCGTGGATGTCTGCTGTAGGTTCATATAGCTGCTTTAATATTGAACAATGTAACTGAATACAGTGTTGATCTGTTCATGGGTTTCTCTCTTTACCTTATTGAAGAAAGGTCATTAAGGCAGTTGGAGATGGCTGTACTGATGAGACTTTTTTTGACAAACTCCTGTAGTGGTCGTCTGAGACTGGCCTCCAGTAATTGTTACTTTCTTTGAAACCGGTGTGACACCAGTCACTTTGCTTTACTTTTGATCGCGCTGACTTCATTTTTCTAAGGCTGCTCGGTACCTTGCTGGTAAAGTGTCATTTTTGATTTTGAAGATGTTTGATCTTGCCTCTCTTTATTGATGTTCTGCCCTTAAGGTATGTGTCCAGATCAAATTGAGGTTCAATGTTCTTAGCAGAGTGATCTTTTGAAACCAAGTTGAATGTTGATGAACAGATTATTGATGTGAAGATCTAGCAACATTTGTGGAGAGAGGAACAGTTAATGTTTTATTTAACACATGCCTTGACTGCAGCCATAAACTCTGTAACCCTCTCCACAGATGCAGCCAGACTTGCTGAATATTTCAGAATTTCAGCATCTGCAATATTTTGCTTTTATGTTGCTGACTTTTGTTACTTTACTAATAAATGGAATGAGGCTGATCAAACAGTAATTAGATGATGTACTCAGTACTCTAGATGGGACATACTCCGAAATCTTGTGTAATGTTGGGTGTCATATCTGCTGAACCCACTGATCCCACTGATCTCCAAGAAGGTCTGTCCTAAATGTTTCAACTCGTACCTCCATTGGACTTGTTTTAGAAGTTGCTCCATTATTTCTGCTTCCCCAGCTTAATTTTCCTTTCACTATCACATGCCTTCATAATCATCACTACCCTTCAGAGTAATTAAGTTGTATGTAGAATATTTGAAATAGGTAAAATAATTTTATAAATTCGGTTCTATCTTTTTCTAAATCAGATATATATTACGGTGCTGCTGTAAGCTTAGTTGGGACTTTAAGTGTTGAACTGCCTCAGACCTATTGAAATAGCTGATTTGTTGCAGCTGTCTTTTTTAAAAAAAGTGAAGCTGAGAAGCAATCAGAACATCAGCTTGACCATTCTAAAGCTTTTTGGCATCTTAAACTCAGATTGTCCCTGAATTGTACCACAGTGCACTTTCATGGCCTGAGAACAAGATACCAACTGAACAAAATCTATTTTTTTGGGGGAATCCTTTGTCCCCTCTCCCCATTCTAGCTTTGTATCCAATCCAATCGTTTGCAGTCCAATCTCCATTCTCAGGCCCACTGCGCCTATTCTCAAACGATCCCGCAGTTTTTTATTTGCAGAAAGTGAAGTAATGCAAATACTGAAAATTTTGTTTTAGGCAATGAAATAACTCCATGAAGGCCAATATCCCATCACCAAGTCACCCTTTATTTACACATGCATAGTACATGACACTGACCACCTTGCTCAGAGCCAGCTCTTGGAGTGAACAGAACCCCTGGCCCTCCTGTTCATATCTGTTACCCAGGGCTCCATGATTGGACCAGGTTAACCTGGTCAGGGAACTCATTCTGTGAGGTCCACCTGGTTGACCTCATTCCAATCACTACAGGCTACAGGATGAAACTGTCCATCCCACATCAAATCCATTACTATACCCTGACCTTTTAAAAATGGGATGATTAAAATTTAGTGTAAAACGTGTGTGGTGCACATAGGTACCTGTAACTTACAGCAAGAAAGAAGGCAAATAGAAGAATCAACAGGCAGAAATTTTTAAAAATTGCAAAAAGAGAATTTCCAAGGCAAAATGCAAGGTAACAAAAAATGACAGTAAAAGAGGAACTGGTGCAGTGGACTAATAGAATCAGAGAATTGACAAAACACGGGCAATAACTAAAAGAGACACAATTAATATTTATCTTTAGCTGCCTTGTATTTTGTAACTGGAGAGTAACTAATTTGCTACTGTGTCCTACCTGCCTTTGATTTCCATGATTATGATACAAGTGTATTATGTACGCATCACCAAAATTTGGCTTTTATTTCATTAATCAGATTAATGAGATCAGATTACCAGTCGTCTTCTCTGTGTGATGCTGATGTAGGAATGACTTGAGCAATGGCTGCAATTGGTTTGTGAGCCCAAGTCACTATTCCATGAACAGATGATGACAGAAAAAGTAAATTGAGGTAAGTGCATGAATAAAACTTGCTTCAGAACTATGGCAATTAACATTTGATCTTGAAATGTGTAAATATTTTTATCTAGGGTACTAGGACTACATGGGAATAAAAAATGAAGCGACTAAAAAGAATGCATTTGTCAAAAAAATCAGAAGGATGAACTTGTATTTAGTGTATTTTAAATTGTAACTTGCATCTTGTCAGCCATTACACTTGTGCCAGTTGACTGTTTTGCTGTACTAATTTGTTTCTGCCTTTATTTTTCTGGTGTATATCAACCTTATTTAATTGTGAATTTTCAGATTTGATCTCCAGTGAGACAGAAGTGATACTGAAGAATAATACATAACATCAAACTGTAGAATTGACATGGTAAGTTGGCTACTAGTTTTATAATTTTTATAATGCAGTCGTTTATACCCTGTAAATTCTTCCTGCATTCCTCTTTGTCCTTTAGGGGCTTTATATTTCATGAATAGTTCCTTAAGTTTTAAAGATGATGCGCATCTCTGCCAGACTGCTATGTGACACCATCCTTTGTAGCCCTGCACTTTAACAAAGCTGTTTTAACATTTTGGGGCTTGCTTTGGCATATTTTTTTAACAAGATTAAAATCAATATCTTTGATTTTTAAATAAGCCAACCATACTTTAAATACAGGTTGTTCCCTTATAATGCGATAGTTGCGTTCTTGCATGACCTCGTTCTTTGGAAAATCGTGTTATAGGGAAATTGCTATAGAAATCGCTATGCTTGTACAGCAGAAAGTTTGCATTATCCAAACAGCGTCCCCTATTCATCAGTCGCGTTACAGGCAATTCGTGTTAACGAAACACGTGTTATAGCAGAACTTACCTGTATTGCTCTGGCTTTGAGTATTGCAGAAACGAGACATTTTGTCAAAGCTTTTCATCTTATACTCATCCTGACAATTCACATGAATATCAATAAAGGGGAAAACTAACATTTATACAATTTGAGAGGAAAGTGCAGATTGGCTGACAAGTGGACTCTGGTAGATATATTGCCCTGGAGAACCTAGTAGTTGCTACCTGTATGAGTGCAGCTCTAATGACACTGAAGAAGCTTGACATCATCCAAGACAAAACAGCCCACTGATTGGCATAATATTCACAAACATCCACTCGCTGCAATGACAGTGTACTTGGTAGCAGCAACATGTGCCATATACAAGATGCACGGCAAAAATTCACCAATTCACCTAGGCTCCTTATTCAGCACCTACCAAACCTTGATCACTTCCATCTAGAAAGATAACAGCAGCACATACATGGGAACAGCAGAACTCGCGTTCCCTTCCAAGTCACTCACTATCCTAACTTGGGAATATATTGCTAGCCCATCAGCACTGATGGGTCAAAATCTTGGGATTCCCCCCTCCTCAAAGGCAACAAAGAATGAATAATAAATGCTGACCTATTTGGCAATGCCCACATCCCTTAAGTTATTTTCATTAAGAAATTAATGATTTGACTGTTAACTGCCAGGCCTGGTTTAGATTACAGACTAGGCAAGCTGAAACTTCTTCATTCGGACAGGGTATTTTCTGAGTAATGAATCAGTGAATGAGTGTCATCTGTTTTATTGAGTTGAAATAGGTGCACATGTTCATTTTGTTTGCAAAGAACGTAGCCCTGTGTGTTGAATCAGTTTAGTTTCTAATGCACACGTACACTGCACCTTAAGCTCAATTGGAAATCCTTAAATTGGTTGTCCTTGTAATTCTTGATACACTTAAGATTACCTAGCAAATGTTGTCTGATTGTAGAATGACATCAAATATTGAACAATGTTGTGAACAGACGGTCGGTACCTTGCTGGTTGTGGCAGCCAAAGAGATATGCTGTTTGATATGATCCACTAGTCTTTGAGATGTATAAACTACATACCTGACATCATTACTGCACTGAAACTCAGATACAGCATTGCTTATTTTGTGTGATAAGCAGAACATCTGCTTGATGGCAGTCCTGTTATTGGCAAATACAACTTGTGTTGCTATGTGCTCGGTGAGTTATCATTCCTGTCCATATGTAGGATATTGTTAATTATGAATGGTGAACAATACTTGGCAGGAACCTAGCCCATATGGGAGAATGCTAATGCTGTATTAAATACAGTAACTAAATCTGCTTTGACTGTAGGGAATCTCATCGATTAATATTTTGTTAGAATTGGGCATAAATTCTTAGTACGTTGCATTTTTTATCAATAAAATAACGATCTTGGCAATGAAATGAAGCAATTAAATAGCTAACAAACTACTTGTATAGCATAATGTAACTTAAGGCTATGTGGTATAATTGCCACCTGGAATAATGTGGAGTTAGGGTTATCAGACAAAAGGATGCATAAGCATTAGAGAAGGTGTAGAGGAGGAGAAGAATCAATTTCAACTCTAACAATTCAGTTTGAGGAATGTTTTATTCTTTTAAAAAAACCTCAAACTCTGCAGTCTACACAGTTGAGGAAATCTTCATGAACTACAATAAAATGTTGACCTGTTTAAATAAAGTATGTTTATAATATTTTAATGAGAGAAAGTTTGGTCAGATCACCAATATCTATACTGAAAAATAAATTTGAATTGCGTTCATCATTTTACTGGTTAACTGGAATGACTTGCCAGAGAATTTGTTGCAGAAACATAATTTAGGCATGTTCAAAGCTCTGATGGAATAGACTGAAAGAGTTAACATATTCGAAGGCAAGCTTTGAGTCAGCCTTAAGCTCTTTTTATGCGTACAGCACTGTTGCCACACTGTTCCACTAGAGTTCCACTTTCAATTTCCTCTGGTACAAGAGCAGTTGGCGAAAAAAGAAAAAAAAATCATATGGCGGCGTTTGCTTGTTGCAGTGTCATTGAAATTATAAGACACTTTGATTTTTCTGAGTTGTGTTAATCATGGATAGCTGTTTTATGAATATTTTCATTCCAGAAGGTGTTCAATTATCTTTTCCTGGGAAGTAAACATATGTTACTATTGTGACATAGATTCACTTTTGTATTGTATTCATATTCTGCAGTTCCTCTTCTTTATGTAAAGACGTTAACTGTCATTCTCATGTACTTGTAAAATTCTTAACAGTACATGTTCCTTTCTTGTTTAACCAAGAAATGTTAATTTAGTTTGCAGAATCAGGAAATTATTTATGCAGGCCCAACTGTTATGCTTGTCTCTTGAGATATAGCGTTATCAATAGAGATTAATTACAACTTAGAAGATACACATTTAAGAGAAAATTATTTCCGAGTTGTGCAGCCAAGAGATGGAGACCCAGCAAGTGCTCATTCATTATTTATCAAGCCATTACACACTGCAAGATTGATTTACCCTAGTAAATTTAGATAATCAGTGCCATAAACAAAACTCCTCCTTCCAACTACCTTAAATCTCCAAGATTGCCACCTTTGCTCCAGTTCATATTTTCCCATCATAAGCATCCACAACTCAGGATCAGACTTCATTTCTGTAAAGTTAGACTTCAGTTCTGTAAAGTTGAGGCAAATTCAATCACCCTCCATGAAGTTCTACACCCCTCATTTCCCCACCCTTACAATTTTATTGTAATCTGCTTTCTAGCCTGTTCACCAGGTTTGTGTGTAGAAGATCTGATCTAATACCAACAATAGTAAATTTGCAGATGACACCACGATTGGTGTTGCGGTGGCCAGTGAAAGCTTTATCCCTCAACTTGGAGATGTCCAGCAGACAAGAAAGACAAGAAATTTAAAAATCTGCTGTTGATGCCTTCATATCAGCATCCCAGTAGCAATTCAAGGTCACTGCCTAGTGCAGTCAAGTTTAGCAACAGGAAAATCTCACTTGAACCTCATTTTGTATAATTACAGATGTTCCTATCATCTGGTGACTAAGTAAAAGTGAAAGGAAGGAAATTCCTTCTGATTTTTTGATTGTACCTCTAGTTGAAGGAGGTCAAACTAATTTGAGAAGATTTAGAGGATGCAATCTAGATAATCATATCATTTATGAAAGTGTCCAATTCAACCCTTAGCTGCTTCATCCAAGAGCTCTTGTGTACTTATGACAACCACTGCTATATCGACATCACCATTCTTGATTCTTCTGTTGTTGCTAAATAAAGATTGCATATCCACCATCCAGTATTAGATGAGCAGACATTCCTCCAATTAATTATTGGTAAGACTAAAGCCACTGTCTATACCCCTGCTCCAAACATTCCCTGGCTACTGACTCTATCCCCCACCCTGGCATCCTAATCCCTGCCTGAGTTAAAACAGAATGTTTGTAAATCAGTCATATTTGACCCCAGGGTGAACTTCCATCTATTTATTCATGTGATCACCAGGGCCATCTGTTTCAACTTTTGAAACATCACTTGCAGCCCTGCATCAGCTCACCTGCTGCTAAAAGCTTCATTTTGTAAACGAAAACAAAGTGCTGAAGAAACTCAGCAGGCTTGGCTGCATCTATGCAGAGATAAGTAGTTAACATTTCAAGACCAGTTATGAGTTCTTTAGAATACCAAAAGCTTTGTTATGCCTTTGTTACCCCAAGATTTCACCGTTCCAGTATATTGCTGGCAACCACATTCCACCTTCTATAAACTTGAAGTCAAAATTCTTGTTTCCAATATCCTTGATGCCATCATGCTAAACTAACACCCATGTGCCTACTATCCTACTTTGGCATCATGTTAAGCAATGCCTTGATTTTAAAATATATTTTCCAAACCATGGATTTATTCTTTTCTATTTCTGCAATCTCCTTGCAACTCCAAACCCTTCCACATATTTATGCTCATCTATTTCTGGAACTGTCAAGTTTAATTGCTCCACACTTGATCACCATGCCCTTATCTGCTTCTACCCAAAGCTCTAAAATTCCCTCCCTAAACTTCTGAATGTTTCTGACTCATTCCTCCTCTGCACCTATCTCTTTAATCAAGCTTTTGGCCATCACCCACAATCATGTCCTTGTGGGTCAGTAACAATTTTATTTTACAGCACTCATGTGAAGTTCCTTGGGGAGCCTTCCTGTGTTAAAGGTGATATATAAATGTAAGTTGTTTCATAGGCCTTGGAAAAATTTTTGTAAACTGGCTGTTATGTTGCAATATATGATGGGAAACCTTCTATCTATGCTGAATATGTTTCCATTTTAAATAAAGTCACATAGTAAGTGAGATTAGCTAAATGCAGGCTCCAGTGGCCTTTTTTAACATCAGCGTTCAATAATTTCACAAAGCGCTTAAAGGTTTGCTAAAGAAGAGTAAAGTATCATTTTTTAAGCTTAGATTAACATACAATGTTGTAACAAAGTGCCAGTTCTCCTCTGACTATTGCTGCTTTATAATCCAGATTTAGCTAGATGATTAACTCATTTCAGTCTTTATTTTAAAAAAAAATTACATTGTGCAGTTGAATTTGTTCTAAGGTCATTCACAGTGCTAGAGTATCTAAACTGCAACTCTAATAAGAGGCCAGACAGGATAGATTAAGTAGTGCAGATAACTTTAGGCATGATTCATTTGTATTCACCTTGTGTAAAAACAAATTTTCTTTCCTAAAACAAAGAAAATTTAGATTTAATACTCTGCAGATTCAGGCACTTTTGTTGAATACAAAGCATTTTAGTGAACCATTACACACACATCCTTCAAGTTCTAAGAAGTTAAATAGGGTTTAAATATACAGAGATTGCCTAATGAGGCTGCCACTGTCTCATTCACTGGTCACTGACATTTTCCACACAGAGTGAGGTGCCCATCTAAAAATTGAAGGCCCTATGGCATTTTGGCCTATTGCTTGTGTCATTTAGAGTGTTTAGACTTGCCCTTTTGAGACAGCTAATGTTGTATTGATTTTGTTTAAAAGAAAATTTCCTGAAGAAAATGTATAGAATAGAGCATGAATGAGTTTGTACTTGCTTTCACCAGAAGATGAGCTTCTAGTTCTGCTTAGCAGGAAGAATATTTGGTGAAGGAAGGCAGTTTATGAGAAGGGGAGCATTCCAGTAGCACCTACCAACCAGAAAGAATTTGGAAAAAGCTAATGATTGGCTAGCCTGCCCTTGGTGTCGTAAATGATATTGGTACTCTTTTTAGTCAACTAGTTATACATCATTACGTCTTTGTTAATATCATTCGAATAACAATGTCAGTCGTGTTAAGCAGAAAGTAATAAAATAATATTGTAGTCTCATCACTTTAGAAATCTGTTGTTTAAAAAAACTAATTGTCCAAACATTGTTTTGAGTAGACTCATCTGTTCCTTCACGATTAACATTATTTTAATACAGTATAATGGGAATGGAAACATGAAAGATTCTGTATTACTGGTTTATCATTGTTGTGAGTTTCAAACAAATATATGTATAATATATACACAAACATTTTGCTTTTAGTTGGTTATTCTAACATCATTCTATAATCTAGAAAATTCTGAAATCCAGAAATGACCTAATCCTAAGAATTATGGATTGGTGAAGCTTCAGTGTATCATAACAGTAATTCAGCAGCTAAAATATCAATTTAGTATTTTGAGGCAAAGCATCTTGGGAAACAGTCATTGTGAAAATTGACATCCATCGTAAACAACAGATTGCCAGAAATAAAAACAGAAGGTGGTGGAGAAACTCAGCAGGCCTGGCAGCATCTGTCAAGAGAAAGGAGTGTTAACATGACTAGAGTCAAACTGGACTTGAAATGTTAACTCTCTTTCTCTCTCTCTCTCTCTACAGATATTGCTAGATATGAATTTCGCCAGCACTTGTTTGAATTTCAGATTTTCAGCATCTGCAGTGTTTGCTTTTAAGAGTTTGCCAGAATGTGTACAGCCTAAATCTTGTGTTCTGACAAACCTGGTGTCATGAGGGTATATCTATTTGAATAATGAATAAAGCTGTACACAATAGGTAATATTTGTATCTCTAAGGCAGAAGGAGGGGCCATTATAAATTGACAGGGTAAACATGTATCTACCTTCTTTGACTAAAAAGGAAATTCTTTCTCCTTTCAGGATGAAGAAGGACAACATAGTTTGGAGTGTATCCAAGCCAATCAGATCTTTCCTAGAAAACAGCTAATTAGAGAAGAAGAAAACCTCCAGGTATAGAAGAAAAATGCGGATTTAATTGGAAGTACTGTAGACTTTCAGCCAGTTTTCCATTTACAAATGAGGTATTCTGATACTTTCCATGGTAAGTGATGATCTGCTTCAATAACGTCCATTTATCAGCATCAAATGTTCAAATCATGTGCTCCAAAATGACATGAAGATCAATACTTCTCCAATCCTAGACTTATCTTTGTCTGGTGCTTGATCTCCTCTTGATACTGATAATAAGCTTTGCATTTGCACAGTTCCATTCATTAGGGTTAGGACCTCAAGATGTTAAGTGCTTTTGAATGGCAGTTACTGTTGGAATGTGGCAACCAAATTGCAAAAGCAAGATCCCACAAACAGCAGTATTATGATGACAAGGTTTTGTGGTGCTTGTTGAGGGATGAATATTAGAAAAGTCTCTACCGAGAACTACCCAGATGATTGTCAAAATATTGCAATGGGATCTTTTACACCCCAGATGGGATCTTTATTTAACTTTTCTTTTGAAAAGTGCAACACTGTTTCAGTGCTGTACTGTCATGTTGGCCTTGATTATGTGTTCAAGTATCAAGTGGAATTTGACCCACAACCTTCTGTGAGGGCTCCCAGTTAACCACAGCTGACAAAACAGGACCAACTGGCTGGAGTTTTTAACAGGATCTCATACTAACTTCCCTTCCATGCACACATATACATACATCAAGAATGCTGCTTTTGTTACATTGAATTCCTGAAGTCTGAGTACTCATGAAATCTATCGAAGGTTAGCATTTTATGAAGAATTTTGGATCATTGTCTCTCAGAAGTTCAAGGACTCTACACCACAAAAGCAAGTTATTTTTACATCCCCATCTGCTCTGCACCAGTGTGCCAACCATGTATTTGATGGCTGAGCCAAGATTATGGCACTGAATTTCTAGACAAGTAGATGCAGTATTAGTGTGTAGAATTTTGTTTATTCATAGCTTATGCTGAATAATAACTGATTCCCTATTACCTCACATTGTAGGTTCCTTTTCCTGAGCTTCATGGGGAAAGTACAGAATACATAGGACGTGCTGAGGATGCAGTTATTGCTTTGTCTAACTACAGACTGCACATCAAATTTAAGGAAACAGTTGTTAATGTAAGTATTGAAAGAATTTTTAAATAATTAGATGGAATTGAATTTTTGAGTCTTTTAATGAATTTGTTTTGTCTGCTGGGTAATAAGTGCAAATAATAAACCAGTTGAGTTTTTACAAGAATGGCTATATTCTGTAAGGGTATACATGCCTGAGAGCATGTTGGAATATGGTGAATCTGTCACTTTTGTAGTGATCAAGATGCAAATGCATGCAAAGTTTTGATTGTTCTTAACTATAAGAATATGTAATCTTTTGGAGCAATATGATACATCTTAGTCCAAGAGGAAAATGGGATGTGTTTGAAGAATTACTTTGAATTCAGACAGGCTCACAATTAAAAGCTGCATCCAATTTCCAATCTGCAGTGTATTTTCCGAAATCTTTGATCATGCCATCTACCTCGTTTTTGCTTTTTCCTTTTTACTTTATATTTTTTTCCTCCTGCTCTCCTCTCTCTCCGTCCCACAATTTGTTTTGTGGTCCTCTTCTGTGTGCTTTTCCATGCAGGCCCTTTTTACAACTTCCTGTGTTCTTCTGTAACGCATCTCTCTGCACTTGCCACATTGACAGTCTTCATCTTCAGGCCTCCCTACAACCACCACACCTGTGCACTCTTCTCCCAGTTCTCTAAGCTTGTTCTCCTCAGTCTGTCTTCTCACTGCACCCTTATTCTTGTGCTTTCCCTTTAACTTATCCTCTGCCTTATGACTCAACCCCATGCCTCAGTGTATAACATGAGGATTTTTCCTCCTCAACCTCTTCCCCCCACCTGAGGCATGGCGTCTACCAGGTCAAACCACAACCAGTGGTCAGTCTGCCTAATGAGAAAGCAACACCAGGACTATGGCGACTTTTCCTTTACCTTTCTACCTCTACATTGATTCTTCCTGCCCAGAATTTCAGTAATAAGAAACGACTCTGGTACATAATAGGCATTCAGGCAAGCTGGAGGCCACAACGTCTAAGTTTTAAGTGTGCCAATTTAATCAATGCTGTATTGTTATAGAAACAGTATCATCAAGACCTGGGTGGTTGGGTGACCCAGGGGAGCAGCATAATTTACCAACCCATCTGGAGCATAAAGAGAAAAGCTGTTTCATGGAGGATATCATTAATTTTAGAAGCTCTATTGAAAAGTCAGATGATTGTGCCAGCAAGTTTTTGAAAGTTGAATGATTTTGTTTAAAAGCGATTGCCTGTACACAGTGAGTTAGTGGGAGAGACCAGTTTAAGAGGTGCTCCACAGCCTGGGTCAAATTGAGAAGTAGCAGAATTTAGCCATCGGGTTGCACATTTTTGATTTGTAGAATGCTATAACTATAATATCTCAGTTGCATGTTTTTATTAATATGTGGAGAACTCGAAGAGTTGAGGATTATGACTTTTGAAGAATTTTATCTTGTCATGTAACTGGAAAAATGTTTGCATTGAAGACATAATGTATTGGATTTAATTCAAGCAGAGGCTAGGCATTGCTTTTTTAAATGAAAATGCATAATGGAAGTATTTGAACTTTCTGAATTCTGCTTTAAATCTCTTTGCTCTATTGGCAATAGCTTTACTGTTTTTGTTTTGGTTTCCCGTGTAGAATATTTTTCAAAATACCTGTTGTGAAATGACAGTAAGTATGCGTTTTTTTAAGTAATCCTAGCATTGATGAAAATGTTAAAGCGTAATGCTGACTGTGCATTGTGGCATTACAGATCTTTACGCATGCTTGTGTTACATGTGGTTTTAAGCTAATGGTGCACAGTGATAATAAAATTTCCTGAAGTAGTATTGTCACTAGACCTTTTTGGTGTATTGGTAGTTTTGTACTCTAAGAAATGTCAAATGCAAGCAACAAGCTTTAATGGTTTACGATACTTAGTAATTTTTAACTGATAGCTCTTTAATGGCCAGCACCATTATTTCCTCCTCCGGTAGCACAACTTTGTTTTTTGCAGAAAATGATCTGAGTTTGGGATAACAGGATCCATACTCGCACTGCTGCAAAAACAAAACATTTCAAATGGACACAGTATTAAATATTAGCGCTCATTATTGTCCTTCAACTGGAATCCAAACAACACTCCTGAAGGATTGTAACATTTTAGCGTATCAAGATTATCATTGATATAATACAGTTAAGGCAAGATTATGCTACAAACTAATACCTGTTTCAACTTCAAAAATAATGTTTGTCCCTAACTAAATTGATTTGTGCCAGTAGTTATATCATAGTTGAGTGGTTATAATTGAAAATGTCTTAAACTTGTGCCAAAATTATCATGCACTTCATATTTGGTAAAATAGTATGAGATTTTTTTTACCAGCTACATTAAGCTGGAAAGCTGGACAGTCTAAATCATGCAATCAATTGCATGTCTTTTTGTACTCCTTGTCTCAACACCTTTTGAGTAACGTGTGTTCAGTCGGTCTACTTTGCTGTTGAATGGGCTTTTGATACAAGTGAGTACATATTGTTATCTGGCAGGAAAATTGAGGAGTTTTGGTATATAAACAAGCCTTTATGTTCTTAGTGATACTGTAACGCAAAGAATAAAGAGCTCTTACTCTTTTCTTCGCTATTTCATTAACTCCATACATTTTTGAAAACTCAATTTCTCTCTTTAACCTGGTAAAGCATACTGGAAAACTATAACATGGGAATCCCAAATTGTGTGAGGTCTTTTCCATGTGGCTCAAGAACTCCATTTTTGCTACAGATTTGTAACACTACAGTGATCATTGTTAACGCAGCACAATTATAAGGGACAATCCTGATCTTGTCCTCACCTAGTTAATGGGTGTTCTTGCCATATTAAACAAGCAATACTAAACCAGGGCCCTGCCACACACTCTGGTGGACGTAGATGATTCCATGACGCTTGTGGAGGAAGTGCAGGTGATACTTTCAGTGGTTGTGAATAACATCTATCCTTCGATCAATAACACCAGATTATTATCATCTAGTTTGTCTTGTTGTTTGAGGAAATTTGCTGTGCAAATTAGCCACTTCTTAGTTACCCACATTACAACTGTCTACTGCGCACAAGTGGGTAATTGGTTGCAGAGGGCTTTCAGATACCTTCAGTTGGTGAAAGGAGTTATACAAAAACAAATTTCTTTTAATTTTTTTTTTGCATTGTTTTCAGAAATTTGCAGGACCTGCTGAGATCCTGGATACTGTCGGAATGATCTGTTACTGCAGTGGACAAAATTCTGCAATAGCTTTGTAGCTATTTGCGGTTAACTATGTACATGGCCACTATATATTCCTGTGTGGTTCATTCTATCAATGTGCCTTCAAAGGGAAAAGTCTATTGGAGAAAATGAACACACTGTTATTAGCCAAACAGCCAAGCTATATTGAGTCAGGAAAATTAATTTGCTGGTGTTTCAAATAGGTTATTGAGCAGCCAGCCTGTAACTAAAAAGAGGCCGTTATGGTGTGGTAGGGCTGCTTTGCTTTTATGTTGTCTTTGGGGAGACACCAACGTGGCTAAATCCACAGAACCTACTTTTTAAGGGTGCATGATCCCTGAAAGCATCAGTCCATTTTCTTCTGTTTAACTATATACACTTGGTTACTCAGTCTGAAAGATCTCGCACAGTAGGCTACAATATGGTCAAGAGGTATAATGCAGATTAAGGTGAATTTACTCAATACTTGGTGTTATAGAAACTGCATTGAAATATGATAAGATTGCAATTATATCGTCCATAGCCAAAATGTGAATTCTCCGAACGTAACGGTCAAAATAACAACTTTCTTCTTTCAAATGATAGTGATGTGTGAGACCTGCTTGAATTGGTAATTACTTCTGTAACAGTGCAGAAGTACTTTGGTTCCAGCATTTAGCGGATGCTGGGTTTGCCAGTTCTGGTTAGGATATGAACTGGTGTGCTTTAAATGGGATTGACATTCAAGATGCTCTACATTGTCTTTGAAACAGGCTTAATTGACAACTTGATACTTGGAGGTGGTTTTGTCATTAATATATGTACCACATATTGACTAGTTCATCCATACTGCCAAATAAATCAAGAAAAGCTTACATATTAAGCGTTGCATTATGAGTAAATTCATTAAAGAACTGAGAAAGGATCATCAGAACTTGAAAGGCCTTGTTTTAATTTCCGAAAGTTGCTCATTACAACGGAGCTAAGTATTCACAGCAATTGTATATGTTGATTTAACATTCTCTTTCATGTGCTTACAGTATTTTTAAATATTTGTTTGAGCCTGAAATAGATGGCCTTACAGTATGGTGCTTTTCTGTGTGTTACGGATAACATGAATTTAAAGACAGCCTGATACTATTTTCAGAATAACATTATTGTAGATAAAACCCTTGTATTTTCAATGTTGCATCCCATTCACTAAATGTAGTTGCATTTTAGTCCACAAGAGTCACATCCTGATTGAGGAAGCCAACCTTTTAACAAAACATATGCTGAAGAAATAAAGATGTTTGGTTGAGACAAGAGTCTGTAAATTATACACAATGTCAATGAAACTGAAATCTGGTTCTATTGTCCTTTAGACATCCCTACTTGGAAAAGCATTTTGAATCACAATGTCTAATTGTGACATCACATTGATAATCACAAAGGAAATAGGACACTAGTGATAATGTGCCAAATGCACAAGTTCCGAGGAAGGGTCACTGGACCCAAAGCATTAACTTTAATTTTGCTTCACAGATGCTGCCAGACTTGCTGAGCTTTTCCAGCAACTTCTCTTTTTGTTCATGTATGTGTTCTAGTTTCTTCAAAATTATTTTGTCAGAGTTGTTTAGAAGTTGTGCACAAACCATGGTATGTTTGCAATTTGAATGCAAACTAAATTAACAATAGTATCACTTAGAATGTTCCAAAGAGTGAACAATTTAATTCTTTACGTATAGATTACCAGCGCAGCAGCTATATGTTTGAATTTGCATACATGATCCTTTGCCAATTATCGTTTCTTTTGGCTTAGTTATTTAAGTTCTGCATTGTATATGATCAGATCAGGGTAGTGAGGAAGGCATTTGGTGCACTAGCTTTTATTAGTCAGTGCATTGAGTATAGGAATTGGAATGTCATGTTGTAGCTGTACAGGACATTGGTTAGGCCACTTTTGGAATACTGCGTTCAGTTCTGGTCTCCCTGCTATAGGAGGGATGTTGTGAAACTGGAAAGGGTGCAGAAAAGATTAACAAGGATGTTGCCAGGGTTGGAGGGTTTGAGCTGTAGAGAGAGGCCGAATAGGCTGGGACTATTTTGCCTGGAACGTCGGGGATTGAGGGGTGACCTTAGCAGTTTATAAAAAATGAAGGGCATAGGGCGAATAGTCAAGGTCTTTTTTTCCTAGGATGGTAGAGCCCAAAACTAGAGGTCGTAGGTTCAAGGTGAGAGAGGAAACATACGATGAACAGCTGAGGATCCTGGGATTGTATTCATTAGAGTTTAGAAGGTTGAGGGGAGATCTAATAGAAACTTACAAGATAATGCATGGCTTAGAAAGGGTGGACGCTGGGAAGTTGTTTCCGTTAGGTGGGGATACTGGGACCCGTGGGCACAGCCTTAGAATTAGAGGGGGTCAATTTAGAATGGAAATGAGGAGACATTTCTTCAGCCAGAGAGTGGTGGGCCTGTGGAATTCATTGCCACGGAGCGCAGTGGAAGCCGGGACGTTGAAGGTCTTCAAGGCAGAGATTGATAAATTCTTGATCTCGCAAGGAATCAAGGGCCACGGGGAGAGTGCGGGTAAGTGGAGTTGAAATGCCCATCAGCCATGATTAAATGGCAGAGTGGACTCGATGGGCCAAATGGCATTACTTCCACTACTATGTCTTAAGGTCTTATGGAAAAGATTTAAAAGGGATCTAAGGGTCAATTTTTTCAGGCCAAGGGTCGTCCGTGTATGGAATGAGCTGCCAGAGAAAGTGGTGAAGACTAGTACAATTACAACATTTAAATGGCATCTGGATGGGTATATGAATAGGAAAGGTTTAGAGGGATATGTGCCAAATGCTGGCAACAGATTAATTTAGGAGATCGGGTCAGCATGAGTAATTGGGCCAAAGGGTCTGTTTCCATGCTGTAAAACTGTATGACGCTCGGACTCTATGACGCTAAGATTTTTCGTTGGTTTTGCAATATTTTTACATGCCTAATTATATTTGTTATGTAAATGCACAAGTAGTTAGTTTACAAAATAAAACCCGAAAGAACTGCAGATGCTATAAATCAGGAACAAAAACAAGTTCCTGGAAAAGCTCAGCAGGTCTGGCAGCATCTGTGAAGAAAGAAATCAGAGTTAACATTTTGGGTCTGGTGACAAGGGTTATTTTTTATCAACATTTCCATAGTTTTAAAGAAATGCAGATACCCTGTTTGGAAGATCTTAAATTGCAAACTTAAAATGTAAAATACTAATACAATAAATTGTAGTTACATTTTTTTAAGAGTATGATCATCTGCTAAATAGTCTAACCTGTGAAAGGTTTGCCCCTTATGATACAAACCCAAATGCAAACAAACATCTGGCAACAATCGCTACTTAATGGAAGTTGATAGTGGTGTTCTGTGGAAATAACAATATATCTTACATTTTAATCGTGTTAAACTATTTATTAAAGCTAATGTGAGCATGCATGTTAATCTTTATTTCTGTACAAAAGTGGTTGTTTTTGTAATGTATTTTTTCCACCATCAGATTACCAGTGCAGCAGCTTTATGTTTGAGCTTGTGTGCATGATCCTTAGCCAATCATAATTTTTTTCGGCTTAGTTATTTAACTTCTACATCTTAAAGTATGATTGTACATGATCCGATCTCCAATATCATCATAATTTTAATGTCCATGGCTTAATTTCTCTGTATTTTGTAACAATCTGTTGTAAGTGTCTACAATTAAAGTACCAAAAAAGTTCAAAAACACTAAATCGTTCCTGGAATTTCTAAAGTCTAAAGCAGTGGTCTCCAACTCAGAACCTGATCAACAGATTGATTGTATAGTCTGACAGTCGATCTCACCTTCCACTGTTTTTCCTCGCTATGCGTGTCTCTGACAGGTGATCTCACCGCCTGCCTGTATTCCTCACGATGTGAGCAACGATATTCATGCTGTGCATGAAAGATATTGAATTTGGCAAGCCATACAGTTAGAGTTATGTGCATGCTCTTTAACAGACTTTGCCAGCTCGTTTTATTATGTTTGTTTGGTCCAGGTGGACTATCAGTGGAGGGTAAAGTAAGTGTTTGCACTGCCACCACAAAAATGAATAAGAAATAAATATACTACAAATGGATGTATGAAGCCAATATGTTACAATATGGACTCTGCTAGAGCAGGTCAGCTAGTCCCACTCCTCTGCCTGTTCTCTGTAGACGTACAGCTTTTATTTCTTCAGTTGCTTGTCTTTTGGGACTGTACAGGATGAAGAAAAATTACAGGAGTGCTGCTGTGTTTCATATTCAATTTCTGAGCAATGTAAGCTGACTAGAAGCTGAAGAAATACATCAAGACCACAAAAGTAATCTCCTGTGCCTCTGCATTTGAAAGCAGCCAGCAACCTTCTGAATGTTCCAGAAGTATGGATCCAGAGACCTACATGCAGCAGAACCTGTGGCAGAGTGACGCTACAAACTATAAGATGATGTAATAATAATTGAACTTGGACAAACTAGAAAGAAATCAACCAGAGATAGTAGGAGCTGCCGATGCTGGCGTCTGAGATAACAAGGTGAGCCTGCTGTGTTCATCCAGCTCCATACCTTGTTATCTTAGAAAGAAACCAAAATGTACAACTTCCACACAGAATTAGAAAATTAATTTTTGAGTGTTTAAAAACAAAGCATTTCCCTAGTGTTACCAAATGTTATCATTATAAAAAGTGGAATTTGGAACCACACCATATCACACAGTAAATTCAAGAATAATTTTCCCTTCACGCTTTAGACAAAGAAAGTTGTTGAGCTGGTGGCAGTTTTGAAAGCTCAACGGTAATCTCATGTTTCCTGTCACTTGGCAAAACACACAAATTCTTTCAAAGATGGCAAAATACTTAAAGGAGCAGTGACTCGAGCCACTGACTTTTCATTCAAAGAAGAAATAAACATTCAAAGAATCAATACAAAGGATGTTATTAGTGCTTCCACAGTCGCAAGGTGAGTGGAATCTTTCTCCAAAGGCTGTTTTCAGCAACTACAACTGGACCCAAAGGACTATGAATGCTGCTTCCCATTTACTGAATCCATCGACATGTCCGCATTTTTGAGTGTATGGCTTTTAAGCACGTAACTAACAAGGATTTTCTCACCCTTTAGTTCATTATAGAGAACAAGGTTGAGGATATCTACAATGAATTCAAATGATATGTGTTTGAGAAAAACATTCCAATCAAGAAACTGGTCCCCATCACAACTGATGTTGTGTTAGCCATGCTTGATGTAGATGTGTGGTTGGTTGCATTTTGGATAGGTGATTCCAACTTTCCCCTGTTTTGTCAATTACTGATGTATAATTTACCAGCAGGCATTAATGAGTAAAGTTATGGACTTTGCTCATGCAATAAAAGTTGTTGTTAAATGCAGTTCAAACAAAAGTCTTTCGGCACTATTTAAGTCCATATTTGATGGGCTCACTGCTGCCTACTGGACTAGTTCTTTATGCTGATCTAAGGTAGTTAAGTCAAGGGAAGGTCTGGCAAAGATTTTAGGTTTAATGCCCAAAGTCATCATTTTTCTTAAGTCAAAGAATGGAGTGAGCTGTCAGGTAATTCGTGGTTGTTCAGCTTCAACTTCCTTATGGTCATAATGCCAATACTGAATGAACTGGACACATGAACTGTAGGGAAAGGACAGATATGATCAGTGCTGTGAATACATTCAAATTGAAACTGGATCTGTGGTTCACTTTAAAAAAAAAATAAAATGCTGCAAAACTTCCTGAGTTTAGAGAAAATGCTTGGAAAAATATCAAAGGTAAGGAGAAATGGTTCTGCCCAGAAAACGTCTGTGCTGAGCTGAGGGAAATTAGCAGAAGAAATCAACAGCCCATTTCAGGAATTAGATATGACGGAACAAATCATCATGTTTGTCTCAGATTCATTCCTTCAAGTAGTTATTTGTGTGCTTGCTACCAGATTCTATCATGTGCTGTATGACACTAAACTCCATTTTTTTAGAGGCAAAGAGCAACAAATCTTGAGGACCTGACAAGCTGGATTCTAGAGTTTTGAATAAAATAGTTATGAAGAAAGTGGATGCACTGATTTTGATCTTGCAAAATTCCTTAGATTCCAGAGCACTTCCCAAAAAGATAGCAAAACCTAGCCCACCTATTCAAGAATGTAGGAGAAATAAAATGGGAAAATATAACCTAGTTAGCAAGGTAAAAAGTATTGTATGTATTGTTAGGGACATGGTGGGAGTCCTTAGAAACTCAAACAATTAAGCAGCATAAACATGGATTTATGAAAAGGAAATTATAATTGACAAATCTACAGTTTTATTTTGGAGCATACCTAGTAAAATTGGTAAGGGGATCTAGGTGAATGTTGTCTGTTTTGGATTTTCAAAATGTTTGATAAGCTGCTGCACAAGTTACAAGATTACACAAGATTAGTACTCATGGGATTGGAGGTAAATTATTAGCGTTGCATGAGGATTGATAAAACAGAATAAATAGAACTATGTTTGTGTGTTTTTGATGGCATAATCAGGTTGGCAGGCTGTAATAAGTAGGATGCTATAGAGGTCATTACATAGAGCAAGCCTATCATACTCAGTCCCTAGTCACCAATGCAAATTACAATGTATTACAAGTTAGCTGTTAATACGTTAGGTGCAAAAACAAATAAGGAGGACGCAAAAAGACTGCACAGCAATACAGACTGGTTGGGTGAGTGGGCAAGGATGTAGGCATTTTAGCTTCACATTTCAGCATATGTGATAATCAGTTTAATAGAAAAAATAGTGAAGCAAAATGCTGTGAATGGTGAGAAACTGGGAAATGTTTGCATATAGATGGTTCTAACTGGCTGGCCTTGTACACAAATCTCAAAGATAATATATTGACACAGCAAGCAATTAGCAAAGCAAAGGGAATGTTAGCTTCTGTTACAGAAACTGAAGTATAACCGTTAAGTCTTAGTGCAATTGTACAGGTAGCCTCTCAAATCCAGCTATCCAAAAATTGGTGACATTCCAAACAAGATGTTTTTAAGTTGCCGTACATAAATTTCAGTTGTTATGAGATTAGCAAAATAACTTGCTGGCTTATTGAGCTAGGTTCCGCGTTAGCACAAGGCATGCAGACTAGTTAACTGTTTTCTCTTGCTCCATGTAGTAAGAGTGATCCTTGACCGAATGGACTTGGTTCTTAGGTTGCTGGTTTTGAGATACTGCACCAGTGCAGGGTATTTTTGAGGCTGCATAAGTGTCATATAAATCTACAGCACAAGAAGAGGCCCTTTGACCCATCAAGCCTGCATCGGACAAACACAACTACCTAACTATTCTGATCCCACTTTCCAGCACTTGACCTTGTTATATATCTTGGCATCGCAAATGTACGTCTAAGTCCCTATTAAACATTGAGGATTTCTGCCTCTGGCACTCTTCCTGTAGTGAGTTCCAGATTCCTACCACCCTCTGGGTGAAAAAAAAATTCCTTGCTTAACCTCCTGCCCCTTGCCTTAAATCTATGCCCAGGTGATTGATGGCTCCACAGAGAGGTAAATTCTCTTCCTGACTACCCCGTCTGTGCCCTCATAATTCTATGCATCTCGATCATTCTTCTGCACCCTCCAGTCTCCTCTGCTCCAAGGAAAATCACCCCAGTCTATCCAATCTCTCTTAATAACTGAAAATTTCTAGTCCAGGCAACATCCTAGTAAATCTCCTCTGCCCCACCTCCAATGTACTCCCATCCTTCCTATAATGTGGATTCTAGAACTGCACACAATACTCTGTGGCCTAACCAATATTTTCAGTTCCAGTGTCACCTCCCTGCTCTTAAACTCTATACTTCAGCAAATAAATACAACAATTCCACATGCTTTCTTAACCATTATTAACCTGTCTGTTTACCGTAAGGGACTGATGGACACTTGCACCAAGATCCTTCTGATCCTCTGTGTGCTTTGCAGGGTTCTATCCTTCATCATGTATTCCTTGGCTTTGTCTGCCCTGCCCAAGTGCAATGCTTCACATTTATCCAGATTGAATTCCATTTGTTGCTGATTGACCAGCCTGTTGCTATCCTCCATATGGAGTAGTATTTGCAGTTTTTATCTCCTTTAGCTGAGGAAGAAAAAATCTTTCCCTAAAGGTAGTACAACAAAGGTTCACTTGACTGGTCCCCTTAAGAGGGGAGACTGATTAGACTAGGAATTTGGAAGAAAACAGGGTACCTGATTGAAGTGTACCAGGTTTTTGAGCCACTTGCTGAGGTGGATGCTAAGAAAATGTTCTCCCTAGCTAGGAAAATAGGACAAGAGAATGCAGTCTCAGAATAAGCGATCACCCTTTTAGAATTGAGGTGAAGAGAAACGTTTTCATTGTGAATCTTGAATTTTCTACTCCTAAAGGGTACAATTGGTCAGCGAGTTTGTCATATTTAGACTCTGATAAATTATTAGATAGTGAACGAATTAAATTTTTTAGAGGTGACGAATTAACTGTGATCCTGTGTTGCAAGCATACTCAGCAGAGCCCAATAGCCTTACTCCAATTCCTGTTTCTTTTGATGCTGGATTCAATTTCTTTTCTTGAGTCTTTACCTGTTTAAAATATTTATTCACTTGTTTCTTTAAAGATTGTGTGCCTTTACTACTCCTGCATTCACGTACTCCATTCTTCCACAACATTTTTTTTAAAATCACCTTAATATCACTGTTCACTTAACAGTTTAAAGTTGATTATCCTGCACCTTCAGTTAGTTTGTGTTTTCTAACACATTGATTCAATCATTGTCTTAGACCTCACAAGACAGATTGAGATGTATCCCAGGCTGCAGTCAAAGGCAAGGGAGGAGATTTGCAGGGCATGACACTTAATTTTCAAATCCTCTCTGGTCACAAGTGCAGTTCCAGAGGACTGGGAACGGCTTGTATGGTGCCATTATTCAAGAAGAATGGTCAAGACAAATCAGGAAACTAGTGGCCAATGGATCTCGCATTTGTGGTAGGGGAAACTGTTGGAAAAGATTCTGAGCAACAGAATTAACCTCCACTTGGAGAGGCAAGTACTCATCAAGGATAATCAGCATGGTTTTGTCAGGGCTGTGACCATATCTGACACATTTGATTTTTTGGAGGTGAGAAGGTGGTTTAGGAATCATTGGGATAAATTTTGAGGGCCTTCAGCGGTTTTAATTTTATTGTGTTGCAAATATTGAGGCTGATTTGTTTCGTTGTCCATCTCCACAGCGTGAACAGAGGATCTGTTGTGTTATATGTTGTTCAAATTTTGAAGTTAAATAATCTTCAAGTAAGGCAGAAATCTGTGAAACATTTTTTAAGAGCAATTGATTTGATTTGTATCTTGGTCTGTTAAATGATGTGAAAGGTATGAAACATTTTATACCTGAACAAATTACAGCACAGTCATTAGAAGATGAATACATAAAGGACTGTTCTCGAACATATAGTTAACCCTAGCTTCAAATTTTAAAAACGCTGAAGTAAAAGCTTAGATAATAGAAGCAGGTTCCGTGTTCTTTGAACATTTCACTCCAGTTGTAATTATTCAGTTAAGGATTTATAATGTCGAAGTTGGCCATTTAGTCCATCAAGCTCATGCCAACTTCTAATCCTGAGATGGTTGGACTGCTGTATGCATGCTTGAATCAGTTAGGATTGCATTTGCTGGGCAGCACAATTGCTCAGTGGTTAGCACTGCTGCCTCAAAGCACCAGGGATCTGGGTTTAATTAAAGCCTTCAGTGACTCACTGTGTAGGGTTCGCAGATTCTTCCTGTGTCTGCGTGGGTTTCTTCCGGGCATTCCAGTTACCTCCTGCAGTCCAAAGATGTGCAGGTTAGGTGGATTGGCTATGCTTATGGGGATATGTCCTCTTTCTGCACTGTGTAGGGATTCTATGAGCTCAGAAGAATAAAGTGGGATCTCGTAGAAACCTATAGGTTTCTAACAGTACTGGAGAAGATAGGTGCAGAAAGGTTGTTCCAGGTGGCAGGGAGTCAGAACCAGAGGTCACAGTCTAAGGATTAGTCAATTTAGGATTGAAATGAGGAGAAATTTCTTCATCCAGAGGGTAGTGAGCCTGTGGAATTCACTACCACTGAAAGCAGTCAAAGCCAAGACATTGTATGATTTCAAGAAGGAGGTGGTTGTAGCACTTGTGGGGGGCTAAAGGAATCGAAGTCATAGTTAGAGGGGAAAGATTAAAAAGGACTTGAGGGGTAACTTTTTCACGCAGAGGGTGGTGCATGTATTGAACAAGCTGCCAGAGGAAGTCGTGGAAGCACATATTTAAAAGGCATCTGGATGGGTATATGAATAGGAGAAGTTTAGAGGGATATGGACCAAATAGGACTAGGTCAGATTGGGATGCCTGGTTGACATCGACACATTGGACTGAAGGATCTGTTTCCATGACTCTGAGTCCATGATATGGAAGAAAAGCAACAATGGGCTATTGAGTTTGATGATCAGCCATGATCATAATGAATGGCGGAGCAGGCTCAAAGGGCCAAGTGGCCTACTTGTTTCTATATTTAAAAGCTGTTCAATTCAGTCTCATACCCCAATTTTTTCCTCCTAGTTCTGCAAATTAGCTTCCTTCAAATACACCATAGAATCAGTGAAGAGACCACCCTTGGGCCCATTAAGCCTATACTGCAAAATAACTGCACTAACTCTACACTAGTCCTCTTGCTAGAATTTGGCCCATAGCCTTAAATGTTATGACATTTTAAGTGCTTATCCAAGTACCTTTTTAAAAGGTTGTGAGGGTACCTGCCTCAACTACCCTCCCAGGTAGCGCATTCCAGATCCACACCAGCCTCTGGATGAAAAACATTTTCCTCACTCCCTTCTAAACCTTCAGTCTTTGACTTTAAAATAGTGCCGTCTTGTTATTGACCCTTCAACTAAGGGGAAACAGCTGCTTTCTATCCACTCTCTCATAGTCTTGTATACCTCTGTCAGGTGCCCCTTGACCTTCTCTGCTCCAAAAAAAACAAACCAAGTTTATTTAGCCTTTCTTCACAGCTAAAGGGCTTCACCCCAGGCAACATCCAAGTGAATCATCCTCCCTTTCATGTGGTGACCAAACTACAAACAGTACTCTAAACTGTGGCCCTACCAAAGTTCTTTACAACTCCAATTTAACATACATGCTTTTCTAATCTGTGCCTCAACTGAGAAAGGCAAGTGTCCTGTATACATAACAACATATTAGCCTGCCACCTTCAGGGACAAGCAGCCAAAGATCCATCTGTTCCTCTGAGTTTCCTAGTATCTTGCTATTTATTGAGTACTCTCGTGTCATGTTTCTTCTTCCAAAGTGCATCACCTCACATTTATTAGGGTTAAATTCCATCTGCCACTGATCTGCCCATCTAACCAATCAGTTTATATCCTCTTGAAACCTAAGACCACCTTCCTCACTATCAACCTCATAGGCAATCTTTATGTCATCCGCAAACTTACTTATCATCCCACCCTCCTGTTTCCACCTATTCATTGTATGTGTTTCACGTATAATAAGAGACCCAACAGTGATCCCTGAAGTGTGCCACTGGATACCAACATCCAGTCATACAAAGAGCTTTCTACCACCACCCTCTGTCTCCAATTACAAATCCAATTTTGGATCTATCTTGCCAAGTCATCCTGGATTTCATGTGTGTCTACCTTCTTTATCAGTCTTCCATGTGGGACACTGTTAAAGGCCTTGCTGGAATCGAAATGAACTACATCAACTGTACTACTCTCATCTACGCATTTGGTCACCACCTCAAAAAAAAGGTTGAATCAGACTTATTGGGGATGATCTTCTGAAAGCCATATTAACTATCCCTCATTAAACCTTGTCTCTCTCTAATGGAGATTAATTCTGTCCTTCAGAATTTTCTCCAATAGTTTCCCTAGCACTGACATGAGACACATTGGTCTATAATTCCTTGGTTTTCCACTACCACCCTTCTTGAAAAGTGGAACCACATTAGCTGTCCTCCAGTCCTCTGCCATCTCCCCTGTGACCAGAGAGGATTTAAAAATGTGGGTCAGGACACCACTGATTTCAACCCTTTGCCTCCCACAGCAGCTTGGGTGAGGCCTGAGGATTTCTCATCTTTTTAGCCCAGCAAAACCTCGAATACCACCTCTCTCCCTACATCAAAATGCTCAAGGACTTCTGTAGGAGCATTTTTTTTCCCAGGGACAAAGACTCAGGAGGCAGGCAGGATTCAGGCAAGTGGAAGATATTTATTCAAGCAGAAACTAGTTTACACAGTGAGAGGGCCAAAGGATCTTCCCCAAATCTGGTTTTGGAAGTTAGATCAATGACACACCTGATTTTACAAATAAATACAGCATTTTTATACATCTTTGTTAGAAAAATCAAACAGAACGTGTTCACTCTCCCCCTTAAACCAAATGCCCAATCCCATGGGATACCTAATCAATGATGGGCACCTCTGTGGACAGTCCCAGGTTCTCATTATCTTACTGTGTCAGTTAGACATTGTAATCTCCAGGCCTTGGAATCTTTCTATGCATCCTGTTCATGCGCATTCCAAAGGTTTAATGGCTATACTCCTTCAGGTCTTTCTCAAGCTTGTTTATCTGCAAGGACAGCCAGAATTCTATTGCCCATTGTATTTTGTTGCTGTCTTTTATCACATTCAGTTACTCCTTTTTGTTTTCCCACTGTCCCAATTACATAATGTAAGAATAAAGTCAGTTTTAACAATTGCTATAAGGTTAACTTCTGTTATAAAGTTAATCATAAGTGTAATGTTACACGATTACTTCTACTGTCAGTATTTTGTAATTTAAGGGTCTCTTAAGGCTGGTTAACCTTCATATTTAAGCTTAAATGTTTTTTTTAAGGCTTGTATTATATTCTGGTTATGTATTGAAACCAACTTCTGTGATTATAACATTATTAGCTAGAAACTTTAATATTGCAGGTAGCTTCAAAGAGGCAACTATTTACTACAAAATAACTTTAGCTGTTATCCGCGCAACTGCTGAAGGACATAATCTAGCAGCTGATGTTATTCATTTACTGGGACAATCATCCTTTCATTAATAACACTAGAATTGGTCATTTATCTGTCTTAAGGCATCCTTTTATCAGAATTGTCTCCGATGGGAACATACAGCTTTCTTTTACTGACCTTCTAACAGTTCTGTTCAAACATACCGTTGTATTTCACTGTATGAGCAGGCTGCTTAGTTTTGCTTAGCTTCTGTCTGCCATCTTGAAAACAGGCATGGGCTGCTTAGTGTGGTCAGGTACAGGTTACCCCAACAACATCACAGTCCACCTTCCTGAATTCTGTATCTATATCCTCCTCCTCCTCCTGAGTGAAGACATGTCCAATTTGATGAATGTACTGGTGGAAACAAGTAACTCAAGCTTAGGAAGGTGACTGATGTAATATGAAGTTTTGCTACATTCAGTCTTTTTAGTGATAGCTGTGCAGTATTTTGCAGGTTGTGAATTGTTTTTATTCTCTCATGGGATGTGGGTATTGCTGGCTGGGCCAGCAGTTATTGCTCATCCCTACTTACTCTCAAGAACTTTGTGAGCTACCTTATTGAACCACTGCAGTCTGTGCTGCAGGTAAACCCAGGAAAGGATTTCCAGGATTTTGACCCAGTGACAGTGAAGGAACAGCAATATATTTCCAAGCCAGGATGGCGAATGGCTTGGAGAGGAAATTGCAGGTGGTGGTGTTTCCATGTATCTGCTGCCATTTTCCTTCTAGATAAAAGTGGTCATGGGTTCAAGAAGGTGCAGTCTCCAGACTTTTGGCAAATTTCTGCAGTGCATCTTGTACTGTGGGTTTTGAGTAAATTTTGTTTAATTCTCATTGAGTGGTAATATGTTGTGATACACCACAATGGCCTTCTTGTTTTCTCTCACAATACAGTCTTAAGCTAAAACGTTTCCCTATGAAGGGGAAATGTCAAAAATAGTAACTTAAATCATTCTCACTAATGATTGGTGAGACTGTTGTTGGCAAATTACCATGGAAAGTCACATCTTTTCCAAGTGTGAAGTGAAAGTGAGTTTTCTTCCCTCAATGAGATTTTACACAACAGTTTTATGTACGCTTAGCTATAGATGACTCAACCAGCCGAAAGTGCGCATAGTTGTTTGATTCTTCTTAACTACTGCAGGATTTGTAAACTAATCATTCTGCAAGTTGTTTACAAGGATTTTAAAGCTCATGCTGCACGCAGGTTAATTCAATAAATACAGACTACCATGGAATAAAATATAAAGTGGAATTCTGACATCCAATAGAATACCATGCAGCTCCTTTACTGCGTCGTCTTCATTCTTATCGTTCATTTAAATGAAACCATTCCATCAAGATAACACCTAAGCTACAGAATAGGTTCCAATCTGTTTCCATCTAGCCTTCTCTGGTTTGTTGTCTTCCCTGTCACATTGAATAACTTGCCATTTTACCTCCACTCACTTCTTCCAAACGAATGTTGTCTTTTTCCTATCCATGACCTCATGAGGTCATTGTTGTGCCTACTTTTTTGTAGGATATGTGGAACATTCCTTGGACCAGAACTACCAGGGGTGGAGGAATCTCCTCTGCGCCTCTTTTTCCAGTATATTGACTGTACCTGTGCCATCTTCTGCTCTCACCCTGAACTGGGAAATTTTGTCAATTTTGCTTCCAATTTCACATTCCTTTCATTTTCATCTAGTCCATTTTCTGTTCTTCCCTTACCTCCTTTGAGTTTCTGATAGGCTATCAATGAATATTCATTATAAACCTGCTGCGGCCCACAGCTACTCTGTCAATGTTTCCTCTTAACTTCCTATAAGGAACGTTCGATTCCCCCAGTTTCTCCACGTCTGTTACATCTATTCTGATGTAATTTTTCACATCAGTCCTTCCGATATGTGTTTCTTTTTCTTCAACCAAGTTGTCTGATTCGTTTCCTGCATTTCTGTCACAACTTTCCTACCTTTGGTACTAAGATATGGTTCTCCTGGACCTCACCTTCCAATAACTAGTCTGTATTCAGCTGATCATCTTCCTCCACTTTTGACATAATGTCACCACAAAATATATCTTCTCCTTCCCTCCCTTTCATCAGCAGAGAGACTGTTCCCTTATAGATGCCCTAATCCACTTTTCAGTCAAATCTGACAAAGCCAGAAGTCACACAACACCAGGTTATAGTTCAACAGGTTTTTTTTCTATTCATTTGTGGGGCGTGAGCGTCGCTGGCTGGCCAGCATTTCTTTCCCATCCCTAGGTGCCCTTAAGAAGGTGGTGGTGAGCTGCCTTCTAGAACCGCTGCAGCCCACCAGTTGTAGGTTGACATGCAATGGTATTAGGGTGTGATTTTCAGGATTTTGACCCAGACACAGTGAAGGACTGGTGATATATTTCCAAGTCAGGATAATGAGTGGCTTGGAGGGGAACTTGCAGATGGTGGTGTTCCCATATGTTTGCTGCCCTTATCCTTCGAGATGGAAGTGGTTGTGGGGTTGGAACATGCTGTCTGAGGATCTTTGGTGAATTTCTGCAGTCAATTTAGTAGATAGTAGCAGCAGTGTATACTGAGCATCGGTGGAGGGAGTGGATGCTTGTGGATGTAGTGCCAATCAAGTGGGCTGCTTTGACCTGGATGGTGTCAAGTTTCTTGTGTTGTTGGGGCTGCACTCATCCAGGCAAGTAGGGAGTATTCTATCACACTCCTGACTTGCGCCCTGTAGATGTTGGACAGGCTTTGAGGAGTCAGGAGGCAAGTTTCTCTCCGCAGCATTAGTAGCTTCTGACCTGCTGTTGAAGCCACTGTGTTTATGTGGTGAGTCCAGTTGAGTTTCTGGTCAATGAGAACCCCCAGGATGTTGATAGTGGGGGATTCAGTGATGGTAAAACCATTGAATGTCGAGGTGTGGTGGTTAGATTGTCTCTTGTTGGGAATGGACATAAGCTGGCATTTGTGTGGCACAAATGTCACTTGCCACTTGTCAGCCCAAGCCTGGATATTGTCCAGATCTGGTTGCATTTGAACACGGACTACTTCAGTATCTGAGGAGTCACGAATGGTGCTGAACCTTGTGCAATCATCGGCGAACATCCCCACTTCTGGCCTTATGATGGAGGGAAGATCATTGATGAAGCAGCTGAAGATTGTTGGGCCAAGGACACTATCCTGAGGAACCCCTGCAGAGATGCCCTGGAGCTGAGATGATTGACCTCCTATAACCACAACCATATTCCTATGTGTCAGATATGACTCCAGCTCCTGGAGAGTTTGCCTCCTGATAACCATTGATTCCAGTTTTGCTAGGGCTCCTTGATGCTGCGCTCAATTGAATGTAGCCTTGATGTCAAGGGCTGTCATTCTCACCTCACCTCTGGAATTCAGCTCTTTTGTCCATGTTTGAACCAAGGCTGCAATGAAGTCAGGAGCTGAGTGGCCCTGGTGGAACCCAAACTGGGCATCACTGAGCAGATTATTTCTGAGTAGGTGCTGCTTGATAGCACTATTGATGACACCTTCCATCACTTTACTGATGACCAAGAGTAGACTGATGGGGCGGTAATTGGCCGGGTTGGATTTATCCTGCTTTTTGTATACAAGACACACTTGAGCAATTTTGCACATTGCCGGGTAGATACCAGTGTTGTAACTGCACTGGAACAGCTTGGCTAGGGGAGCGGCAGGTACTGGAGCACAAGTCTTGAGTACTATTGCTGGAATGTTGTCAGGGCCCGTAGCCTTTGCAGTATCCAGTGTCTCCAGCCATTTCTTGATATTGCATGGAGTGAGTCAAATTGGCCGAAGACTGGTATCTGTAATGCTGGGGAGCACTGAATGAGGCCAAGATGGATCATCCAGTCTTCTGGTTCAAGATTGCTGAGAATGCTTCAGCCTCATCTTTTGCACTGACGTGCTGGGCTCTTCCCCCATTGAGGATGGGGATATATGTGGAGCCGCCTCCTCCAGTGAGTTGTTTAATTGTCCACCACCATTCATGACTGGATGTGGCAGGACTGCAGAGCTTAGATCTGATCTGTTGGTTGTGGGATCACTTAGCTCTATTTATCACTTGCTGCTTTCACTGTTTGGTGTGCTAGTAGTCCTGTTTGGTGGCTTCACTGATTGATACCTCATTTTCAGGTATGCCTGGTGCTGCTCCCGGCATGCCCTCCTGCACTCTCCATTGAACCGGGGTTGATCCCCTGGCTTGATGGTAGTGGTTGAGTGGGGATTATGTCAGGTCATGAGGTTACAGATTGTTTTGGAGTACAGTTCTGTTGCTGTTGATAGCCCACAGCACCGCATGGATGCCCAGTCTTGAATTTGCTAGATCAGTGCGAAGTCTGTCCCATTTAGCACGGTGATAGTGCCATACAACACAAAGGAAGTTATTCTCAGTGTGAAAGTGGGACTTCGCCTCCACAAGAACTCTGCGATGGTCACTCTTACCAATACTGTCATGGACAGATGCAATTGCAGCTGGCATATTGGTAAAGATGAGGTCAAGTATGTTTTTCCCCCTTGTTCGTTTCCTCACCGCCTGCCACAGACCCAGTCTAGCAGCTATGTTCTTTAGGAGCTGACCAGCTGATCTGTAGTACTGCTGCCAAGCCACTCTTGGTGGTCGTTCAGCAGGTTTATTTGGAGTTTAAACAATAAACCTGTTGGATTATAACCTGATGTCGTGTGACTTCTGACTTTGTCCACCCCAGCCCAACACCTGCCTCTCCACATGGCGTTCAAATCTGACACCACATCCCCTTCTCATAGCACTTTTCCATGAACATGCAGGAAGTGCAGCATCTGTCTTTACTCCTTCCCTGATCAACACCAAAGTTCTAAATCTTCCTTTGGGATGAAGTGGCAATGTTTGTTTACTTATTAAATTTAATGCGATGTGTTTACTGCTTGCCATGCATAAGGAAGTCAAACACAGATTAGATGACCATTTTGCAGAACACTGATGTTCAATCATCAAGAAGGCCTTGAGTTTCCAGAGGCCTCTCTTCCCCCTTTTTTTTTTCCTGCTGACATCTCTATCCTCTACCTACGTAGTGTTCCAATGAAATTTCACTCACACTTGAGAAATTTGATTTGCCTCGAGCATCTGCTGAGTATGATGTTTGCAGAATCTGAGGCAAGATATCTTTGAACATGGGGGTGGAGAACATATACAACTTAATCTATTTTAAATACATTTCTGAACATCATTGTTATAAACCACTTTTGTGTTAATCTGACGTTTGATTCTAAATGTAATGCCTGACTCATGAACTGATGATATTAATGACGGTGCATTGGTGCCTGTTTTTAGCTTTATTGAAACTCTTGGGAAGGAGCAGCAAAATGCTCCATTGCAGTGATAAGCAAGAGGACATATTTCAGCATGTTTTTTCTTTTAAAGTGTCAACTCTAAACAATTGGTACAGATGCAAATGGAATCCGGTTCACACCAGCATTAAACTTAGATTTATTTTCAGTCTAATGGGCCTTGAAGTTGGATTCATAGTATATGTACAGAATAGTTGTGCTGAAACCATTGCAACTGACACTTATTATAGTGTAATTGCATCCTTGGAAATGTAATGCTTTTGTATCAAAGTCGTGTTGGTGGTTTAGTATTTAATGGGTAAGGAACTCAATGGAGGAATTCAGTAAGAAGATTAAACAGTTCTGAAGAATCATGCTGTGCTCAATGTTAATTCTGTTTCCCACTTTACAGATACTCCCATATCTGCTGAGATTCTCTAACAGTTTGGTTTTGGTCTCCAATTTAGTTGCAAAGCATGACCTCTCTACATTTGTTGCATGGGAGGGTTGAGAATACAATCAAGGAATTTAAGGAGATGTTAGTAGTTGGAGTTACTTTCACCCCCAAGTTGATCCTGAGTAGTGTTTGGCAGCTCATCACCATCTTCTCCAGACAAATAAGGATGGGGTTTAATCATTGGCCCAGCCAGTGACACCAATATCCCATAAAAGAATGACCAAAAAGTAAAAATAATGTAGTTAATGCGACATGTGCTCTACTGAGTACCATTTTCACTTGCTTCTTGATGTTTCTCCATCTATTAGACAAAATTAGCTTTCTCCTTGTTTAAATGTGGACAGTTGCAGCACCTGAAGAATAATACAAATCTTGGAACATTTTATCCATACTGGTCAATTTCTTGAGGTGTTGCTCATGGTTTGTGAAAGGAAATGGCTGTTACAATGACAACTCTGAAATAATTGTGAATAATGGGTGTTCTGGAATTTTCTTTTGTACACTATTGTTACCATGCTGTCAAGCAAGGAATAACAGGTGTCACTATTACAGCGTTGCACATTAATTTTCAGTAGGCTGGGGCATGACTAGCCTTTTGTTTAATCTTGTACATGATGAATTGACAAATACAACCTCTTCTAGTTAGATTCTGTCAAATTGTGTATCAGTCAGACTCTTTGTATGGAGAGTTTGGACAGGATTAACATTTACCGTTGAGTGCTCATCTTGCCATGGGATATTTCAGCACTATTCTCTACCATCTGAGCCCAAGTGTGCTGAGGCATGTTGATGCTGTTCCCCCTACCCCGTGGTGCTGTCTGCAATTTCTGTGCCATGTATACAGCTAATACTAATCCAATCCATCTTTGTTATTGCACAAGGGATCATGACAAAAGGCAGCCTCAGAAAGCAGAAGATAATTAGACCAAATAAAACCAAGAATCTGCTTTGTGGAGTCATATATTCCATTCTTAGATGTTCTATTATAAATATAAAAATTCTTACTTGTATTGTAATTTCCATTTTAGATGTGGATTTAGGAATTGATTTCTGATCGATCATTTCCAGCACGGACGCTGTTTTTGTGACAGAAATAACATTGATAGCTAAAAGAATCCAAACCAGAATTTGAGGCCTGAACATGGAAAAAATGTGCCTGTTTAAAGCTTCATATTGAAAATTTTGTATCAAGATCAATGTAGTGAAATTCTTCAGGCGCCTTAAAAACAGTAAGGCTTTACAATTCCCACCGTTTTGCAGATGGAAAACAACAGTTTATTAATAATCTGGCTGGTGTGTGCATAATTCAGGATTTTCTTCTTTGAGTTGTCCATTACCAGCGGATCTACTGGAGCATAAAGTTTGCCTATCTGCAGCAGGTTACCTTTTTAAGGATTTATGTTAACGTAGAATATTGTTCAATAACTTTTTTTTTAACTGATGCTTTTGGCAGGTTCCTTTGCAGCTGATTGAAAGTATTGAATGCCGTGAGATGTTCCAGCTTCATTTGACTTGTAAAGACTGCAAAGTTATCAGGTACGTAATTTTAGATTATAGATGTTTCCAGTTGTTTTTAGACTTTTAAAATGTAGGTGCCTTTTAGATTAAACTTTTTTCTTTTTAGTTAATCCCGCAGTAATGGAAAAAATAGGCATTTACAGTTAATTGCAGTTACTCAGTGACACATTTTGAAAGTTTCTATCTATAAAATATGCAAACTAATCACACAAATGTTGGGATAATTGGACCTAAATTAGTTGTTAAAATGAGAATGCCGTGAGTGTTTAATTGACTTAATATGACTGGATGTATCGATGCATATGTCAGTTAAGTTGGCAGGACTGGTGGAAAGAGCAGATAATGAAGCATACCGCCCAAGACGCGGGATGTTATGCTGAATCTGTGTAAGGTATTAGTTAGGCCTATCCTGGAATATTGTTTATAATTCTGGCTGCCATACTTTTTAAAAGGATGCAAGGGTATAGAAAGAGTGCAGAAGAGATTTACAGGAATTGTTCCAGGGATGAGAAACTTCAGTTATACAGATAAATTGGAGAAGTTGGGATTGTTTCCCTTGGAGAGGAGAAGGCTAAGAGGAGATTTGATTGAAGTTTTCAAATTCCTGAGAGGCCTGGACAGAGTAGATTGGAGAAGCTGTTCCCACTCGTAGAATGTTTAAAAACAGATTTAAGGTGATTTGCAAAGGAAATAAATGCAATGTTAGAGAAAAATATTCACACACTGAGATATTCAAGCCTGCAGTATACTACCTGGGAGAGAGGTGAAGGCTGGCTCAATTTGAGGCATTCAAGAGGGCATTAAATGATTATTTAAATGGAAATACGGGGTTACAGAGAGATTGGTAAAATAGTATTAATTCGGTACAGAGACAATGGACCGATTGGGCGTTCTCTGTGCCAAAACAATTCTGTCATTCTGTGACTGTAACTGAAATACTTACTAAAATGAACAAAATTTTTAAAATCTTGGAATGATATCTTATGATCCGTTCCTTCTCCTTGCTGCCCTGATAAATGACATAAACAATTAAACAGCATGCTGGCACGCAATTATTCTGTGCCATGCCTTTGCTGATTTGACAGCATAATGGTTTGAATTTGTCACATGGGAATTAACCAGTGTGAACCTGTATTCTGTTATTAAATTAGGGATAAATGGGTACATTGTGCTGATGGCCCGTTTTTTAGTGTAATTGTAATAGTGTTTTGGAAGTTTGCTGAACCTGCTGAATAAGTGTCTGATTTAAGTGTAGATTTTCAGCAGAATCAGCTATTCAGCCCAATCCATAATAATTTAGAAGTCTAGATGGAGAGTTTGTTTGTTATGAAGAAATATACTGGAGGGATTAATGACCAGGAAGCATAGACTTGAGGTAAAGGTCAGGAGATCTAGAGGCGATGTTGGGAAAAACCTTTCCACCAGAGCTTGGTAGAAATTTGGAACTCTGTAAGGGTGGTAGAGGCAGAAACCCTCATAACATTTAAGAAATATTTTAGATATGCACTTGTGATGCCAAGGCATACAAGGCAATGGGCCAAATGCTGAAAAATAAAATTAGAATAGTTAGGTGGTGGTTTTTGACTGGCATGGAAGTGATGGGCCAAAAGACCTTTTCCTGTGCTGTAGATTTCTATGACTGTCAATATGCACTTCCTTTTAACAAAAGCAGCCATCATTTTGTGTAACAGTAATATAATTTTGGCATCAATGTTTCCCGTTGTAATTTATTTGCATTCCATTGTAATGAAATTGCCCATCTAAATTTATTACACTATAATCTACTTATTTTTGAATTGTGATGCTATACCTCTAATTTTCTATCGAGCACGCTGTGTTTATATATACTTTGTGCAGTTGCTGCAGAGAAACTTAAACAGAGGTTAACTCTCTCTTCCAAATTTTATATAAAACACAAGAATATATGCCTTTACTCCAGTAAGGCTGTGACCTTAATCAAATTATCTCCTGGTCCTTAGCCTCATGATCTTAGCACTGGACATGATCTTAGATCCTGGTGTTCAATGAAATGGGAGACCAATTTGTATTGGGTAAATGTAGTAACCTAAAATAGTTATTCCTATGAAGGAATCAGGAGGATTTACAAAATATATTTTATCCTTCATATAATTCAATTTAGAATTTTTTAAAAAATGAAGCATATGCCAACACTTTTGCATCAGGCCAATGTGTTACGTAGCCAATGAACCATTTGAACGTAATTACTGTTGTAGTGTAGAGAAATGTGGCAGTTTGCGCAAGCAAGGTTCCACCAACAGCAGTGAGATTTATTAGCAGGTACATCTCTTTTAATACTTAATTTATTGAGTCATAGAATCATCACGATCCAACTCATCCATGCCCACCAGGTGCACCAAACTAAACTAGTCCCACTTGCCTGTGGTTGGCCCATATCCCTCTAAACCTTTCCTATTCATGTACCTATCCAAATGTCTTTTAAATGTTGTAATTGTACCAACATCAACCACATCCTCTGGCAGTTAATTCCACACACGAACCACAATTGACCAGAATGTCAAGAAAGCTGTGACCTTTCACTTAGGTTGATGTCAAGGGATCTCTTATGCTGAACAATGAATCATACTGACCACATTTTTCAACAATTTATCTTAGCCATTGGAGGTACATTTTCTTTTAGTTTAGCTCTCCCTCACTGTTGTACTGAGTTGTTGACCTAGCTTATATGTTCAAATGCCTGGAGTGAGTCTTGATCCTTCTGGTTCAAAGGTCAGTGTGATTTGATCGAGTGAAAGCTGAACCGACATTAGGTCTACTGACATTGTCCCTTTTAATGAGCGCACCCAGCAACAAGGAATGTTAAAAATGGGTGGCTACACAAAAGTGAACATTAAATTTTATTTGTAACTTTTTTTAACAGTTGCTGTAAAAGTTTTAACCTATTTCATTCACATTTTTTTAAAACAAAAAATAAATAGGTGTCAGTTTTCTACTTTTGAACAATGTCAAGAGTGGGTAAAACGTATGAACAATGTGATACGACCACCTGCAAGGATAGAAGACCTTTTTGCCTTTGCTTATCATGCTTGGTGTATGGATGTATATGCTAGTGAAAAAGAGCAACATGGAAACTTGTGCCGACCAGGTATTATCCAGTTAATGTTAATTCCTTCATATAGTTTAATACAAAGTTGCTTTCCTCACTGCACAGTTTCCTACAGGAAGGAAGTGGTGTTACAGTAAACAGTTACAATTGTCAAGAACCACATTTCTGAATTTGGCAGAGAGGAACTGCAGTTACTGCTTGATATATTAAATGTGAACAACAGTCATATTCAATTGCCTTGGGTTCAACCTGCAAACCTTCTCCGTTTTGGAACTCAAAATCATGATTGTTTCAAGACATACCATCGTTTCAGAAATAAATTAGCCATACAGTCACTCGAGTTCAAGCTTCATTTGACCGGCTCTCACTGGGTTTGTGGCAGAGGCAAGTTAACATATCAACAAGGAAGTTAAGGATAGTATCAAATTGAAAGAAAAAAATGTAATGTGGCAACAATTTAGTGATAAACTTGAGGGTAACTATATTGGGAGTGTTTTAAAAACCAACAAAAGATGACCAAAAAAAGATTACAGGGAGAAAATAAACTGAGCGCAAGCTAGCAAGTAATATAAAAAGGGTAAGAGCTTCTTACATATATAAAAAGGAAGAGAGAGTCCTAAATGAACATAGGCTTCTTAGAGAATGAGTCTGAGAAATAACGATAAGGAACCAGAAAATGGCAGAGGGATTTAATAAATACTTTTCTACTCTGAAGACAGATGCAAACATCTAATGGTATTGTAAAAATACTAAATAGTCTAGAGGCTGAAGTGGGATGGGGTGAGGAGGAATAAATACAGTAAGTATCACTAGGGAAAAAGTACTCAAAATGAATGAAGCAGAAGGCCATTAAGTTCCCAGGACATCATGGATTGCAGAGATAACAAGGCGTGGGGCTGGATGAACACAGCAGGCCAAGCAGCATCATAGGAGCAGGCAAACTTGACATTTCGGGCCTAGACCCTTCATCAGAAAATTATGGATCGCATAATATCATGGATTGCATCCTACTTTCAAGGAAATAGCTACAGAGACAGTGGATGCATTGGCAGTAATCTTCCAAGAAGCCTCATATTGGAAAAGTGCCAATGTAGTGCTCTTTACAAAACGGGAGGGACACAAAAAGCAAGTACCTATGGACCAATTAGCTTAACATCTGTCATTGGCAGTAGTGACAATGACAGATTCTACGGAGGGACAGACCGGTTAAGTGACTGAGCAAAAACTTGTCAGATGGTATGTAATGTAGGAAAATGTACTTTAGCCAGATGAATACACAAGCTGAATACTAATTAAATGAAGAAAGACTGCAGGAAACTGCTGCTCAGAGGGATTTAGCAGTCTTCGTACACGAATTGTTTGGTACATAATAGGGCATGCAAATGGAATGTTGTCCTTTTTTTCAAGGAGAATGGAATACAAAAATATGAAAGTCTTGCTAAAACTATACAAGGCACTAGTCAGACCATACGTAGAATACTGTGAACAGTTTTGGTCCCTTTATCTAAGGAAAGATGCAGTAGCATTGGAGTCAAGTCCAGAGAAGGTTTGCTAAATTGATCCTGAATATGGAGGGATTTTCTTTGAAGAATTTGAATAGACTGGGCCTGCACTCATTGGAGTTTAGAAAATGAGAGGTGACCTTATTGAACCATGCAAATTTCTTAGGCTGCTAAAGAGGATTGAGGCCGTTCCCCTTTTGGGAGAATCTAGGACCAGAGGGCATAAACTCAGAATAATGGGTTGCCCAGTTAGAGCTGAGATAAGGAAGAATTTCAGTTAGTGAGGGAGTCGACGTTTATGGGCATAAGACTTGAAATTAGAGTTGAGGATTGTGAGATCAGCAATGCTGTCATTTAAATTGCTGAGCAGACTCAGTGGGCTGAATAGCGTACTTCTGCTCCTCCTTTTATAGTCTTGTGGGTGCTGAAGTTGATCTCAATGCTCCTAGGCTAGGGAAGGGAAGATCAACAAAGGTGCCTGCATTTGATTCCTGTCCAGTGATCCTTGGTACACAGATTTCATGCATAATTTGACTGTGGTACCCAATAAGCAAATGACCTTCATCACCACTGTCAAAGTATTTAGTTGCAGCATAGCCATTTGAGTGAAGTATCACTGAAGTAACTGAAGCGTTTGAAACTGTATTGCACTCTAAGCCAAATAAATAGATAGGAGAAAGTTGTGTAAGTTTTATTTTTCAACCTAATTGTCATAGCTAATCTTGCAATCATAACTATGTATTCTTCATAGTAGAAATTCAGTAAATAATTTATGCTAAAGTCCTGTGAATCAGATGTTTTGTGTAATTGGGAAAGTTACTGATGACATGTAAAGCCAGAGAAGGAAAAGCCACCTGAATTGTTATTTCTGTAGTCTCTCACCGTTGTTCTTCTCTAGGTGAGCATGTTGTTTCACGATTTAAAAATGAGGTCGAACGAATGTGCTTTGATATGCAAAATGCATGGAGGATTACCAATATCAATGACAAATACAAGTAAGAAATATTATATTGTGACTTTTGTAATTGTTTCTTATTGCTGAATCTTTGATCTTCTTTAGTGCTAACTAATTTGGTTCAATTATTTGGTCCCGTTACAGCAAGTTATTAAAAATATGAGTAGGTTTTCCATTGTTGTTCTGTCAGAATGGCTTTCTCAGCAAAGTTAGTTAGTGTTGGCTTTTCTTGTGCAGCATCAGAACATTTTGTTAAATTATATTTGGGTTCCAAAATTACCATCTAGTTTAAATAAAGGTGAATCCTTTATTAATTTAACCACTTCCCTGAAGAGAATACAAAAAATGTGATCTGTTTAATAACTATTAGAATAATTAATGTTAGTGGGGGAGGTAAATAGTTATTGAAGTAGCAAAACATACTTTTTGCCAAAATGCATTTTTCCAATGTTATTCTAAAAAAGGATGACTGGAGCCTTTTTCACTAATATTTGAATATCTGCAATTAAGCAGGTTGATGTTCATTCAAATTGTATTCAAAACATTCTCATCTGTTCCAAGTCCAAAATTATAGCATCTGTTTCATGAATTGATGGAAGCTAAGCTACAAAAACTAATGCTTACTGTCTTTTTTATTTTCTTGAACTTTTTATATGGTTAAAATATTAAAAATATTGATATAAGCATTAATATTTATATATTTGAATGAGTGTCAAATACGTTATGTTCTGTTACTAAACTGTAAGTAGCTTTTTAAGTGTCTGCAATTGTCAGAATCATATTTAGCTAGTCAAGTCAATGTAGTGTTTTTGTACATCAGACCAGAAAGTTCCATTCCCATGCTGCTAGCCCTATGGCCTGGAAAATTAATTTTTTACAAGTCCCTATCCAGTTTCCTTTGCAAATGCTTCATGAACTTTACTTCCATGTTCCTCACAAGCAGCAAGTTTGTGAGCTAAAATATGTTTTGGTTATATTCTAAGATGTTATATATGTGATGCTTATTTCTTTTCATGTATTCTTGTTTACATTCTTTGCCACTGCTTTTAAAATGAAATGTCTTGAAATGCAGATTGTGTGCCAGTTACCCACAACAGTTACTTGTACCAGCTTGGTTAACTGATAAAGAGCTTGAGAGTGTTGGAAACTTCAGATCATGGAAGAGGATTCCAAGTGTTGTCTACAGGTGTGAATAATTAATTTTTAAAGATCTGACAAAATGAGTTTAGTATAGTACGAGTATACTCTAAGTGTGTATTGAACATGACGTCAGTCATTTTTTTTGCGGGGAAAGTATATCTATGGTAAAACAAAATAATGAAAAATGATTTTATATGAAGAGCTACCCACGTTCCCACTTAAAATAGCAACTTGTCATCCCAGTAATTCAAACCTTCTTCCAATGTAAATTATTCCTACCAGACAGCATGCCTTTAAAAATCAACTTATCACACTTGTACAGTTCCTAGTATCTGTTGTGTAAGTGCTTTCTGTTGTTCATCAGTTAGAACTTCTTATAAAAGCATAAGAACTAGGAGCAGGATTGGGCAATTCAGCTTCTTCAGCCTGTTCCACCATTTGAGATGATAATGACTGATCTCACCTTGGCTCAACTCCACTTTCCTGCTTGCTGTCCATAATAATCAAACCCTTTGATAGTTAAAAATCTGTTTGTCCCCTCAATTTCGCAGCGTCCACTGCACTGTGGCTTAGTGAATTCCACAAATTTATGGTGTTTTGAGAGAAGTAATTTCCCCTCATCTCTGTTTTTATTCAGTCACCTGTTATCCTAAAACTATGACCTCTCATTCTAGATTGACCCACATAATGAAATATCTTTTCTACATCTGCTTTGACAATCCCCTTCAGAATGTAGCAATGTGAGCCCAGCTGATTGCGCTACTAAAAATGTCAAATCCCTGATCACACTTTTAAATTTTGAAGTTGGTTACCATGGTGGTTACTCTTTAAAACATATTCACATGAGGCTGCAAATATTCTTCAATAGCAAAGCATAAAGTTTACTACACAAGAAACAAGAAGTTTTATGTAGAACACAGTTATTAGGATCTTAACACAAACAGCAAAATCAAGGTTCAAAAACAGAGTTAACGTTTCGGGTCCGGTGACCCTTCCTCAGAACAGTTCTGAAGGAAGGGTCACCAAGTCCAAAACGTTAACTTTTTTTATTCCTTCACAGTTGCTGCCAGACCTGCTGGGATTTTCCAGCAACTTTGTTTTTGTTCCTAACTTACAGCATCCCCAGTTCTTTCGGTTTTTAAAATCAAGTTCAACTTATTTCCCAAGCTTATCTTTTTACAAATACTCAATTTTGGAGAAATATCACTCCTATCTCAACTTGTTAATTAATTATTTAACTGATTCTTCCTAGTTTCTTTTGCTTGGACTGCTGAGGCAGGTATACAATTCCTTTCTGTGTCTGCTGGTATGAATCTTTGTTAACAATGTTGATGGTCTAAACCTCACTTCACTTCAGATAGCTCGAACAGTTGTATATGCTGCCACAAGCTAGGTCCTCAACAGATTTTCTAAAAATTGCTTCTGCCAGAAATATTGGTTCCCCTGAACTAAAACCTTGATCGTCCTGCTGGGAGGAACCTGTTCTACTTTCTGATCTGAACTCCTGATTCTTTTGAACTGAAGTCAAGGCTAATCTAATTGTCTGTAGTCTGGTGTAAATTCAGCAGTATAAACATTCCACCCATTAACATGGAACAAAAACAAAGTTGCTGGAAAAGCTCAGCAGGTCTGGCAGCATCTGTGAAGGAGAA
>JAHRHZ010000099.1:14872176-14897682 GCA_024137785.1 Ginglymostoma cirratum
TGCTGCCAGACCTGCTGAGCTTTTCCAGCAACTTTGTTTTTGTTCCTGATTTACAGTACACACAGTTCTTTCGGTTTCCAACCATTAACATCTCAGGTGTCCATCCAGGCACTTGACTGAAACCATGTGACTTCTTGGAAATGACATATTAACATTTTTCTTTATTCATTTGTGGGACATGGGTAGCAGCAGCATTTATTGCCTGTCTTTAATTGCTCCTGAGAAAGTGGTGGTGAATTGCTGTAGTCCATGTGCCATAAGTTGACCCACAATGCTGTTAGGGAATTCCAGGCTTTTGACCCAGAGCTAGTGAAGGAATGGCAATATATTTCCCAGTCAGGGTGGTGAGTGACTTGGAGGGGAACATGCAAGTGATGGTGTTCCCATGTATCTGCTGCCCTTGTTCTTCTGGATGGAAGCGGTTGTGTGTTTGGAGGGTGTTGTCTAAGAATCTTGGGTGAATTTCAGCAGTGCATTTTGTAGATAGTCACAGTTCTAAATTACTTTCTTGCCTTTTAAAAAAAATAAATTACCTTCATAGAACTGATCAAAAGCCAGCTGCCTGCCTCTATTCTAAAATCAACTCACAAGCCTTAGTACATATTATACACATTTTTATCACAGTTGTCTAAGCTAGTAAATGATTTATTCTAGGTTTTTTTTGAGGATTGTCATTTATGAGCCATTTGCAGGTAGCTATAAGGTACTTTTGTGCTGTTATTTATGATTTCTGAGCATTCAAAACCAATTTTAATGATTATTCACTTGTTTGTTAAGATTTGCAATTTATTAGCTATCCATTTGCCTTAATGGCCCAATTCATCTGAATAATTTTGGGCTGTTGTACTGTTGATTGCTTTTAGCATCTTCTGGAGCAATGATATTTGGCAACAAGTTCACAGTCCCCATACTTGAGAAATTTCTTGTCCAATCTTTAGACGTGTTCTTAAATCTCTCCTTCACTGTTTTCTTATTTAAGTGAATTAAGTGACACCATTTTGAAAAATAGGAGTCTCCCGTTTCAGATTGAAATGAGCAGAATTTATGCATGTCTGTGGAATTCGGTTGTGTAGAGAACAGTGAAAGCTAGATTATTGAATATATTCGTAGCTGCGTTAGATATTTGATAAGGGAGATCAGGGTTATGGGGACAGAATGTGAAGTGGAGTTGAGACCACAATCTGATCAGCGATAATCTAAATTAAGTAGCGGAGCAACTTGAGTGGCCAGATGGTTTACTCCTCCAAAATTCTTGCTCTTGTTCTTCTTACCACTGCCATCTTAGCTTCTTCCAGTTCAGCTCCTTCCATGCTGCTGTTTCTTTCCCAGCCAGGAGTTAGCTAAAATTGAGGGAAAGTATGCTCTCAATTTGGATTACTGTATGAAAACAAATATATAATCTGAAACCAGGAAGACAACAGATGAGGTGGGGACAAGGAAAAGTAAAATGAGTTGCAAGCTTTGCAGGCACTTTAACTTGGCACTGTTTGCACCTATACACATATGCTGAATCTTAAACATTGTTTCCGCACTGTTCTTGGCATATTCTTGCCTGTGTTTTTTAAGTAAAGATATAGTTTGCAGGAGAGGTTAGTGCAGTTAAAATGAAAAACAAATACTGCAAGCACATTTGCTTTTATCTCTTGTCTGGCTTTTATTTCTTAACAGCATGTGCTGTTCTGCTTTTTGTTTATATGATACAAATTTGTTTGCAAAATAAAGATACACTGCAAGTTCATTGTGCAAAACTTACAAATAATGTTTCACTTTTTCAAAGAATTTATCAGTTTTTAAACAATTTTTTTGACAAAAAGAATGTTAATTTATATACCAGAGATGTTTCTAGATATTTCAAACATTTCACACTTTCATACATGAATTACTTTTCTGGTATATATTAGCAATTTATATAGCCAAAAATGGCAGAACATTTGCTCACAATAAAATCCCACAGTAATAAATCCAGCGTGTTGTTGAAGTTTTTCTTTCTTCTATAATTTCTCTTCCTTCGTAAGTGTTATTATGACTATCAGCAGTTAGTTTCTACCAATGGCACCCTTGAGCCTGCTACACACAGATATGAGGATAGATCTGTTGTAATGCGTATTTCAGCACCTCACTCTTGATGTCTGCACATAGCAGAGGCACCAAGATTTGACATGTAAATGAAAATAACACATTTGTGGCCACTGTATGTGTCCCAGTTTATTTTTCAATTATTAATTATACCTCTGCGTGCCTTTCTTAAAAGGGATTTCATCCGTTTGCATAGGTCTTTCCGTGTCTGGTTAACGTTCCAAGTTGTGTTAAGCATACGTGGATTTGTACAGCACGGAAACGGGCCTTTGGCCCAACTCGTCCATGCGAACCCGTCCTAATCTGACCTAGTGCCATTTGCCAGCGTTTGGCCCATATTTCTCTTAAACCCTTCCTATCCTGCATCTTGATCTTGGGACTGTTCCACTGCTTTTACTTCTTTGCAACATTCTCCCCTCTTACCCCCACCACCTTCCATGAATAAATATGAACACATTGCTTTCCCCAATGTGCACTGTGATTTAGAATCATGTAAACCAGATCAAAGCTGTCCAATCCATTATTCCTAAAATGGTCAAACTCCTACATCCTGTTACCCACTCCAAAATTTATCTCAAATAAATCATTATCACAAATATAAATTAATGTACTTGATATGTATTTTCTTGCTGTTTTCTCAGGCACCAAGGCAACGGTGCAGTGATTGCACGTTGTAGTCAGCCAGAAGTCAGTTGGTGGGGTTGGAGAAATTCAGATGATGAGCACCTGATAAAGTCTGTTGCAAAAGCTTGTGCCATGGATAGGAGTTCCACCAAACACATTAATGGCAACTGTATACGAGACTTTTCTAATGGTAGTGACCTGTCTGATGGGGAATTTGGTAAGAGATGGAGTGGTTTTTGTATGTTGTTATGCGGTTCTACTATAAATTTTGTATTTTCAGTTCATGTCATATTCTTCTAGTATTCTGATGTAGTTCTTTTGCTTATACTTCATATCACCGTTGCGAATTAAGCTTAATTGTCTTTTCATTGTAGATTCTTCAATGACTAATTCGGCAGGAGTAGAAAATTTATGCAGTCCACCACACAAACTTTTGATTTTGGATGCTAGGTCATATGCAGCAGCTGTGGCTAACAGGGCAAAGGGTGGCGGGTGTGAATGTCCTGGTGAGTATCAGCAAGGAAACGTAGGTAGTGCTGAATAGACCATTTGAAATTGTAATTTGAGTTTGAAGTTTTACAGAAATGGCAAACCAGCATTTTGGAGGCTAATAATAGCAGATTTTTGGATCAAGAGATTGTTGGTTAATACCAGAAATTAACAATTGAATGATCTCTATCTCTTTACGGTATCGACTTGATAACTGCCAATACTTTTGAGTTGTTTCTTCAAGTATTTATGGTTAACAAAAATCCTGTTTCGAAGATTGCGTTATATAATTTAAAGCAGTCCTTTTTTCACTAGTAGATCCTGAGTTTCAATTGTTCAAATGAAAAACAGTTTGCACACGACACTGGGTTGTCTTGTCTTAATTACTATTGAGCATGCACATAAGTATAGATAATTTAGCCTGTTTTTAGATCAATCCATGAGATTACTGAATTCCTGATCACCTAGACATGAGAGACGTTTAAGTGTTGGACACAGTGCAAAAAAAAAATTTATCTTAGGAAGGAAACAAGACAAAAACTTTGGTTTTCACCTCAATAGAAAGTACATGAAAAAGATTGGATATCATATAGACAGCTGATGACGATGTAGATACCGATAATTTTAAAAAAGAATTCTGAACATATAGTGAATGGTTGAAACAATCATATGACAAGATTTCAAGTTTTGAGACTTTTATTGTGATAAACTAAAGGAACAGTGACAAAACACCTTCAGACATTAACTTGTAGTCTGAGCTACAGAAAGGATCCCTACTTTACCTGTACAGCATCCCAAAATTCCACTCCTCCCCCTGCTGCTCCCCAACCCAGTCATAGTTATACTTTACTCTATCCCTTGTGTGGACAGTTCATTCTCCAGGAGCCCAAAACGTTTAAAGAAAGATTATTCTCAGATAGCTTCTACTGTCTGACCAGATTCTTCTAACTAAAATTGGTGAATCTTCCAGTTTTGTTTAAATTGCCACAAACCTGGTCTCTCCAATCCAAATCCAACTCCCATGTGCATCCTGCTTGATGAATGTTGCTCTCTCCTTTCTGTCAGAACCTTGCAGGCTGTTCAGGAAAACCTACACCCAATGCTGCCTATAGACTCTTGCCCTCTGAAAGCCTGTCTCCATAGCATAGTGAATCATGTTTGACATCCATCCAGGTTGAAATGCAAGTTAGGTATCCACAACCTCATTCAATCATAGTCTTAAATAACTGCTTTATAGTTTAACCATTACCAACCTGACATTCCTAACAACTGCCTATGTCTTGGAGACTGAGACAATCCATCATTATCCTAGTTGCTTGGCTCATTGTTTACATGTGTGAATTCAGAATCATAAAAGTTTACAGGACAGAAAGAGGCTATTCAACCCATTGTCTGTACTTAATCCTGAAAGAACTATCAGGCTAGTTCCATTCTCCAGCCCCCTAAATTCATCGCTTTCAAATGTATATCTAGCTTTCTTGAAACTTCCTGTGCAATCCACCTCAACCGCTATCCCAGGCAGCCATTCCAAATCCTAACAACTCTGAGTAAAGAAGTTTCTTCTCATTCCTTACTGTCTTGCTGTGACAGTCTTGAATTGTGACCTTGGTTACTGACGTAACAGTGGAAACAGAATATTCTTCTTTACCCTGCCATAAGTGTTCATAATTTTGAACACCTCATTAAGGTCACTTCTAATGTTCTCTGCTCCAAGGAGAATAAGATCAATGTTTCTAATCTTTTCTTATTTTTAAAATCTCTCATTCCTGGTGTCATTCTAGTAAATCTCCTTTGCACTTTGTCTAGAGCTTTAACATCCTTCCTTTATAAAGTGCCCAGAACTGAACACAACACTCCAAATGTGGTCTGACTGATGATTTTCAGAGATGTAGCAACACTTCCTTGCTTTTATGTATCATACCTCTATTTATAGAGTCATACAGCATAGAAAAAGGCTCTTCAGCCCACTCTGTCCACGCTGACCAAAGAACACCAAACTACATCTGTCCCACCCACCTGCATTTGGTCCATATCTCTGGCATTTTAGGTATTCATCGAGATGCTTTTTAAGTGTTCAAAGTAGCCGACTCCACTACCTTCCCAGGCAGCATGTTCCATATTTTCATCAGCCTCTGAGTGAAAAAATTATCTTGCAGTTCCCTCACTGTACCCCAACTTGGCTGCCTTTAATAACTAAGCTACCTGGGCTTCTTGGTACAATTCACAGAAGGTCACAAAGTGGCAAAGCAAAATAGTCCCTGGAATAATGCGAAGAACATTTAAACAATTAATTAAGAATGGATGGAGTCAAATAAGCCTGTGATGATTATCTTGTGATCTTGTTATCACAGAAACATGTATAGGAATGGGGAAAAAAATCACCATATTCTGCTGGGTGAGCTTTTCTTATGGTGTGGCAGAGCAGAAACTTCAGCTTTACATCCAACCTAGCTGTCCCTAATGTGAGAGTATATTTTCTAACACTGGGGAGAAAGAGTTTAAAAACATCTTCTGTTCACAGCTGTTGTCCATGCCATTTCTCGGATAAGCATAACTGTACTTGTGTACCAATGAAGAGCTTTTAGAAGTATTGTGTAGGGAATTAAGCACAACACATGTAAGGAAAACATTTGGAGTCTCTAAGGCTCAGCAAATATGTTTGTTGTGCTTGATTTTGCACTACCATTTGGTTCTGATTGTATTTGACAAAACATAATTTTTCACTCCTTCGCTTTATTGAGACAAAATTGTGGACTGGTAAAGGCAGAGCCAGAAAACTTTGACCTATGTTTAAGAAATAAATCAAATTAGGTGGGAATATTCATTGAGATCATTCTTCGTTACATGTTCACATTATAAAAAGAAGTCTTTAGTTTTTTTTAATAATAACTTTGCATTTTCCAAATGCAAATTCTCTTGCAGAATATTACCCTAACTGTGAAGTAGTATTTATGGGTATGGCAAACATTCACTCCATTCGAAAGAGTTTTCAGTCGTTGAGATTTCTTTGTACACAGATGCCAGATCCTGCCAAGTAAGTGTTTTTTTTCCACTCAAAAGATTTAGCATTTTTATATGTTTGAATTATATGGGAAGTGAATACAAGTGTTTGTTAGATGACCAATGTTATTACTACAGTTTTCTCAAAAATAAAAGCATCAGTATTTTGTACTCAATAAGAGGTTGAAATCTAATGTCAACTAATTGAATGTTTTAATTGTTTGATGCAAAGGGACACACAATCTCTAAAATATATTCCTGATTGGTTTGATTTTTGATCAGCAGTTGGTTATCAGCATTAGAAAGTACGAAATGGCTTCAGCATCTATCCATGCTTTTAAAAGCAGCGCTACTTGTAATTAATGCAGTCGATCGTGATCAGCGGCCTGTTCTAGTGCACTGTTCTGATGGCTGGGACCGAACACCACAAATTGTGGCTCTATCAAAGTTACTGCTGGATCCTTACTACAGAACAATAGAGGTGTGTGTGTATCTGTTAACTTTTCCGCACAGTAAGTTCCAATAAAATTTACGAAAGCAGTTTTACTGAGCACTGCCAGTTAGGAAAGATAAAGTTTGAAGATATTTAGGATGATATTGCAAAAAATCGTACATTTCCAAAAGCTGTGTTTAATAACTAACTAGAAAATATTTAGCAAAATGATTTGCTTGTATAATGAGTAAAAATCTCCTGGAAGAACAATTTTGGAGATGATTTAGTAAAATAAATGGTCATACTATGCATTTTATTATTATTGGTGATAAAATGCATTTTCAGCCTCTAAATATTAACTTTTACCACTGAAAATACTACATTTAGTAGTTGCAAATAAAAATCAAGGTAGCACATACTTTCTTTACACTTGATTTCAAAACATTGAAGCCTTGTTGAAACTCTTAAGTAATAGAGATGTACTACTTTGGATATGTTCTGGATAAAATCTGTATGGTATAATTTTCTGTTTTAAAATAAACAAAATTACATTTAAATTCCAGTGGAAACTAGCTATACATTGAGTGGAATAAATGCCTTTATCCAGATATGTTCAAACATGAATAAAGATGTTAAAAATGTTTAACAATTTTTTTCAATTGATGAACCCTTATCATCACCAGATGAGTAACTTGTTTGAAGGCCGTGTTATTAAATATATATCCAAAAGCATCAAAAATGCCTTATCTGTAGTTTTAGTTCATCCTCCAAAATGAGGGGTCATGTTCTAAAATCAGAGCAACAAATGAATTTTGAGTCTTGACAAAAACCCATGGATAATACTGCTATTTTTAAAGATGCACATGCTGCACAAATTCTAACACAAACAGTTTATTTATTTTTCAGGGTTTTCAGGTACTTGTGGAAACTGAGTGGCTGGATTTTGGTCATAAATTTGCTGATCGCTGTGGCCATGGTGAAAACTCAGATGATCTCAATGAACGCTGTCCTGTGTTTCTTCAATGGCTTGATTGTGTCCATCAGTTACAGAGACAGTTTCCTTGTTCTTTTGAGTTTAATGAAGCATTCCTTGTAAGTAGAATTTTTTTCTCGTGGTCCTTTCCACTGCAGTAGACAGGTTTGCCAAAATTGAACATAAATCATTAATTTATTCCTATCTGTTTATTTTAGGCTAAATTGGTACAGCATACATATTCTTGCCTTTTTGGAACATTCCTGTGCAACAGTGCAAAGGAGCGTGAAGAGAAACACACTCAGGAAAGAACCTGCTCTGTTTGGTCCCTCCTGAGGCCTGCTAACAAATCCTTTAAAAATCTCCTGTACACCTCACAATCTGAAACTGTACGTTTGCTGACATCAGTTTCTGTAAGATGATTGTGGTACATGAACTAACATTTTATTCTTTGTGCTTTAGCTATATTGAGAAACTTTAATTCAATATAAATGATCTCTCATTGGATTATAAAGATTGTACGTGTTTTTATCTGGTAAGGGATGGTAGCGTATAATTCTGTAGTAAGATTATTGTACAGTTGGATTCCGTATCTACTTCATGGTTGTTAGATAAACATCTGCATTAGCAAATTGAGTCTCAAAAATTGAAATTGATGCTATATGTTTTTGAATGATTTCAGGGTTCTGAGATCTGAAATTTTAATCACCACTTTTTAAAGCACCTTTTGGGAGCGTGTGATATTTTAATTTTATTTATCAGATTTATATTAAGGGATCATTTACAAATAATGGGAATAGAAATGAAGAATAGGTAGAGATCTACTTATAAAGGATGTAAGCAGCAGAAAGTTGAATTTCTGGTGAGAAAAAAGTAAAAAATCTAGCAAAATTTCAATACTGTTCTTATTTTAGCAAAATAAGTATAAGAATTATGCTAGTTATAAATTCTTACATTCAATTCCATTTTAATTTGCAAAATATTTGGAATCCGTTGAGCGGTTTTCTAGTTTAGTCATATTGTATAGAATCTGAGAGCATTAACTTTGCATTGTTCAGTGCTTGAAAATGGCAGTTGAGAACTGGAAAGCATCGTCGACTTGGAATGTAAACTCTTCTCCCCACAGATGCTGCCTGACCTTCTGAGTGTTTCTAGCATTTTCAGTTTTTGTTTGGATTTCCAACATCTGCAGTATGTTGCTTTTGTGTTACCATTTTCGATCCTGGGATTAAATTTAATGACCTTTCAATAAGGTCCTGATTACAACCATTTTTCTTCTTATTTATTTTTAATTAATATTTGCTCACTTTTTCTTGACAATAAACCATACAATTTTGTACAGTTTTTAATTAGATTTTGTTTGTTTAATCGAAGTATTAAAGAGGAAACAGTTTCAAAGAACAGCATCTCTATGTTGTATATCCCAATCAAAACACTTCATTGTTTAAAACAGGTACTACATCCAGTGTGCCATGTAAGGAATTTAATGCTTTGGAGTGCAGTGTACATCCCCAATTCATCTCCTTCAATGCCTACTGATGATCATTGTGCACCTTATCCAGTTCCAAGGTCCATCCCTGAGGAGCAACCATTGGGAAGGTAAACTTCAAGCTGAGAATCTGCTCATGTGAAGTAAGATCATTGCAAATTATGTTATGAACAAGCAGTGAATTTTGTTGGCCTCACAATCAATTGGGCAATGATTTAATTTCTAACGTACTGACCTATATGTATGAATCATGTATATGGCCTTGGCTTACATATACTTAGCACCACAATTAAATTAGCAAGAACATTTTGAAAAAAAGGAGCAGGATAAGATCATTTGCACCATTGAGCAAGTTTTGCCATTCAGTATGATCATGACAAATTTTGGGTTCCAACTCCATTTTCCTACCCAACCCCTGTAACCCTCAGTTCCCTGAGAGATCAAAACTCTGTCTGTTTAGGCCTGAAATATATTCAGTGACGGCACATTGGCAACCCTTGAAGTAATTTCTCCTCAGTTCTAGATGGTTGGTCTCATATTCTGAAACGGTGCTCCATTGCTCTAGATTCCCCAGCCAGAGAAAATATTTCACTGTGTACCCTTTAAAACCCCTTCATAATCTTGAATGTTTCAATGCAATAACCTCTTTTGTCTAAGCCTTTTGTTTCCTCTGTACTAAATTTCAATCCTTTGCTGTCTGTTTTTTTGGAAAATGTTTCATAGTAATATGTATGTTCACATAAACTCTTAAATTTGTTTAAAAATGTCGTTTTAAAGTATGGAAAAGGATATACTTGATCTAAAAGTTAATGTTCTAAATTGGAGTAAAGCCAATTTTGACAGTGTTAGGCAAGAATTTTCAGAAGTTGGTTTGGAGAGGCTATTCACATGTAAAGGGACAGCTGGAAAGAGGGAGGCCTTTAAAAATGAGATAACGAGAGTTCAGAGACAATATATTCTTGTCAGTGTGAAGGACAAGGCTGGTTGGTGTAGGGAATGCTGGATGACTCAAGAAATTGAGGCTCTGGTCAAGAAAAAGAAGGAGACACATGTCAGGTACAGATAGCTGGAATTGAGTAAATCCTTAGAGGAGTATAAGGGCAGTAGGGGTATGGTTAAGAGGGAAACCAGGAGGACATAAAGGGGACATGAGATATCTTTAGCAAAGGTTTAAGGAGAATCCAGAGATTCTACAAATACGTTAAGGGAAAAAGAGTAACTGGAGAGACAATAGGGCCATTTAAAGTTCAACGAGACTGTCTATGTGTGGAACCACAGGAGATACTAAATGAGTATTTTGCATCAGTATTTGCTATGGAGAAGGATGTGGAAGCTAGACAACTTGGGGAAATGAACAGTGATATCTTGAAAAATATCCAAATTACAAAAGAGGAGCTGTTGGATGTCTTAAAATGCATAAAGGTGGATAAATCCGTGGGACTTGATCAGATGGATCCCAGACCCTTGTGGAAAGCTAGGGAAAAGATTGCTAGGCCCCTTGCTGTGAAGTGCTGGAAGACTATAGGCTGGCTAATGTGGTGCCATAATTTAACAAAGATGTTAAGGAAGAACCAGGGAACTGTAGACTGGTGGGCCTGATGTCAGAGGTGGGTGGATTGTTGGAGGGGACAGGATGTACGTGCATTTAGAAAGGCAGGGGCTGATTAGAGAGAGTCAACATGGCTTTGTGCATGGGAAATCGTGTCTCACTAACTTGATTTGAGTTTTTTTGAAGAAGTGACAAAGAAGATTGAAGAAGACAGCAGTAGACTTTGTCTATATGAACTTCAGCAAGGTGTTCGACAAAGTTCTGCATGGTAGACTGGTTGGCACACGGAATCCAGGGGGAGCTAGCCAATTGGATGTAAAATTAGTTTGAAGATAGGAGACGGTGGTCATGGAGGGTTGTTTTCGGACTGGAGGCCTGTGACCAGTGGTGCGCCGCAAGGATCAGTGCTTGGCCCACTGCTTTCCATCATTTATAAATGACCTGGATGTGAATATAGGAGGAATGGTTAGTAACTTTGCAGATGACACCAAAGTGAGTTGTTTAGGACAATGAAGATGATTCCCTCAGAGTACAAAGAGATCTTGATCAGATGGGCCAATGGACTAAGAAGTGGCAAATAGAGTTTAATTTAGATAAATGTGAGGTTTTGCATTTTGGTAAGGTAAATGAGGGCAGGACTTATACAGTTAGTGGTAAGGCCCTGGAGAGTGTTGCTGAACAAATGGAACAAGTGGTTCAGGTGCATAGTTCCTTTGAAAATAGAATCGCAGGTAGACAGGATGGTGGAGAAGACATTTGACATGCTTACCTTCATTGGTCAGTGCATTGAGTATAGTAGTTGGGATGTCTTGTGGCTGTACAGGACATTGGTGAGGCCACTTTTGGAATATTGTGTTCAATTCAGGTCTCCCTCCTATAGGGAGAATGTTGTTAACCTTGAAAGGATTCAGAAAAGATTTACATGGATGTTGCCACAATTGGAGGGTTTGAGCTATAGGGAGAGGCTGAATATGGTGGGACTTTCTTCCCTGGAGGATTGGAGACTGAGGGGTGACGTTACAGAGGTTTATAAAATCATGAGGAGCATGGATAGGGTGAATAGCAAAGTCTTTTTCCCAGGATAGGAAAAACTGAGGGCATAGGTTTAAATTGAGAGGGGTAAGATTTAAAAGGAACCTGAGGGATAACTTGTTCACACAGAGGATGATGTGTGTATGGAATGAGCTGCCAGAGGAAGTGGTGAAGGCAGGTACAATTACCATATTTAAAAGGTGTATGGACAGGTACACGAATAGGAAGGGTTTGGTTGGATATGGGCCAAATGCTGGCAAATAGGACTCAATCAGTTTAGGATATCTGGTTGGATGGACGAGTTGGACCAAAGGATCTGTTTCCATGCTGTATAACTCTTTGATTCTGTAATTGTCTTGTTATTTGATTTTGGACGTTCAGGCCCATAATTACTGGGGAGGGAGTGACGTGGTGGTAATATCACTAGATTAGTGACGTTAGCTACTGCTGGGTGCTTCAGTTTGAATCCTGCCATAGCAGATGGTGTAATTTAATTTCAATTTTTAACAAAATTCTGGAACCAGAAGTGATCCTGTAATCTTTGTCAACTGTCATTAAAAACCCTTCTGTTCAATAACGTCCTTTTAGGGAAGGAAATTTGCCATCCTTGCCTGATCTACATGTGATTCCAGACCCACAGCAATGTGGCTGACTCTTAACTATCATCTAGTTCTGTAGGCCATTACAATCAGTTCAAGGGCAACTATGAATGGTCAACAAATGCTGACCTTTCCAGGGACACCAATGTCCTTACAAGAATGAAATAGAAGCGTATTTTGATATTTAGTGGTAATGTGTACTTAAAATATTTTGATCTATTCTATAAATGCACAGCTCCTCAAACCCTGCCTTTCAATTAGATCACAGCTAATTAGATCTTAACTGCATCTATTCATAACCCTAAATATCTTAGCATGACAGAAAATATGAATCTTAATTTTGTCATATTTCATTGACTTCATCTCAACAGGATTTTGGGGAGAAAGTTCCATATTTCAACAACTTTGCATGAGGAGCAGCATTCTGACATTGTCCACTTAATGGCTTATCTCTAAGTTTAAGAGTATGTTCCCCTGGACTTCATCCAGTAAAGAAAATAAATCATTTCTGTCTACTCTATCACTTTTTTTAACTGTAAACATCCTATTTAGATCAGTCCTTAATCCTCTTTCTATTCAAAAGAATACAAGCCCAGTCTATACAAATCGCCTTCATAATTTCAATGCTTTTAGATTTGTTGTAATTGTTACATCCACATTACACCTGTAAGATTAATACAGCCTTCTTAAAATGTTATGCCCAGAACTGAATATAATACTGCAGGTTAAGATTTAACCAGATCTCTGTAATCTATAAAAGTTCTAATGTAACTTCCATTCCTCTGTATTCTAGTCTTCTTGAAATAAGGACCAATGTTTCATTACCCTCCTTGATTACTAATTTTACCAGTCCAGCTGTAAGTGATTTCTCTCCATGGTCCTGCTCTTCTACAGATGCTAGAATATTACCATTTTAGAAAATACTCTGATTTTTATGTGAAAAGTGGATGACATCAGACTTTCCTACATTGAACTCCCAATTGCTGCAGTTTTGACCTCTAACTTAATCTGATGTATGCCCCTTTGCAACTTTAACTATTTTAATGTTGAAACTGCTTGAATCTGGATGCTAAACTAGATCAAACTTTTCTTTCTTAGTTTTCATTTGAGCATTTAGCTTAAAACAAGGTAAAATAATGTGGTTGACAGTGAGATGGCAAAAGGAACTAGTTCTGGAAACTGAAAGAAGCCAGCAAGTTTGCACGTTGTTTAGAGAAAAGCTTTGCTTGAAATACAGTACAGATAGTGAAGATTTTTTGTCATCCTGTTTAACTTTGTAGATATTAACTTTAATGAATTTGGAAATTACAAAGATTATCTGATAAATCACCGCATTAAATTGTCCTACTCCAGTTTATTGCAGTTTTTTTTTAAAGACATAGTTTTTTTTTTCAGACTGGTTATGTCCTTCAACAGGCATAAAACTATTTAGTGCATAGTTGAAATATTTGCTGATTTTTTTTGAGTATGAACACAATGGCCCATTTTGTATTCCCATGTACAAAAGAAGTGGTTTGTTTTATCAATTGAATATTTTTGAAACGCTGACTCAGTTGATGCATCAAATAACCTACCTAATAGTATTAATGAAGAAAATCATTAGGTTTATGGGGTGATCAAGAAGTAGTTCTTCTATAGCATATTTAGAAACTCTCATAATAAATTACTTAGCAACTATTTGAATAAAGCTACATGACACTTACTGGGGTTTTATTCCCATAGGGATCAATTGATTAATACCACAAGGGATCACATGCATCTCTATCTGTTAGACAAAAACAAGTAGTTTTATAGCTTGAAGGGCACTTTCCCACACAACCTGAGGCAAGGCAAGGAAGTTTCCATGGACTACCACAGCCATTAGAGGGGTCCTGTGCTGTTTGCATTATTTTGCTCCGCTCTCTACCTATCTGGCCATCTGAGCTAACCAACCCCGTGACTCTTTTTAACCGCTTTCCTTCTTGACTATTATTAGCTATTTCATTTTGGAATCACAGTTGTAGATGGAGAAACCAGAATTGATCCTAATATATTAAACAGTTAATTGATAAATCTATTTCTGTTACCAAAGGTTACCAAAGACTAGATCATTTGACAACTTGACGACAGTTTGCGATAATCCTGGGCCTACAGCAAATAGACGCTCCAGTGATCCAAGTCTAAATGAGAAATGGCAGGAACATCGCAAGTCATTGGAACTTAACAGTGTTGGAATAGGGGGATTGATGGATGGGAATGGACTAGATGATTCCTTCAACAGTGAAGCACTGGAATTGGGAAAGCTAGGAAAGAACCCTTTGGGAGCTGAACTTTCTGTAGCTGCTGGTGTTGGGGAAGGTCAAATGGAAAATATTTTACAAGAAGCCTCTAAAGAAGATAGTGGGTTGGAGGAACAGTCGAAGGATGCACCAGTAACAGAATTAAAACAAGTCGTAAATGTTTTAAGTAGCGAAAGTGAGCTTGACAGTGGCCTGACTAATCAATTGGTAACTTTTGTCACAGAATCTTCGGAAACATTAGCAATGAATGAAATGGAAAGTACTGAGCCTAATTCTGGGCTTGTTACAAAGTCAGAAGAAGGGACCCGGGATGGGTTCTTAGAGTCTACAACTCAGATTCCAATGTTACATGGTATAGATGCTGGTTTCAGAAAGGTTGCTACTGAAAATTCTTCAAGTTATCCAAAATCGTTTACTGAAGCAGAGGATTTGATTAGTCCAAGTATTGAACCAGAAAATCAATATACTGCATCTCAATCTTGCTTACCCCACTTAATCACTCCAGACAAACTGGAGGAGAAGATACCTACTTTGGAAAGTTCTACCGAAACTTTAACAGGAGATGGAGCAAATCAGGAAGCGCCTCAAATCTACTCTGGTGCTAAACTTTATTTGAATACCAGAGCAAATGGCACCATGGTACCTGCTATAAACACTGAAAATAGTTTTTCTCAATTTGTACCTGAAAACCAGGATATGGTATTGAAACCAAGATTCGCAGCTGATCCAGATAGGACTTCAGATAAAAGCATTCAAAGTTCACAGCCTCCTGCTTGTGCCTTGTCATTAAGTGAATGTAAAGATGGATTTGTTCCTAATGGAGAAGTCAATAGTGAAAATACAGTTGTGGAAAAGGCAACAGACTTTGGAAGTGTTACTCAAAGAAATATCACAGCTAATGGACTCTGTATAAATGGAGACGAGTTGCGAGGGAAAATGGTGTTAAGTAGACAAGTTTCTGCAGCTAGTTGCAGTTCTTTGCAGTTTCCATCTGGTCATTTTAGAAACCCCCATTCCAAATGGTCACATTACTGCTCTGGAAAACAGCAGCCAGTAGCAAGCCCAGATCAACCTACACGAAGCCATTTGGATGATGATGGGCTGGCCACCTACAATGATATTATTCAACAACGACTTCGTCAGATAGAGGCAGGGCATCAACAAGAGGTAGAAACTTTAAAAAAACAGGTGCAAGAACTGTGGAGCAGGCTGGAGTGCCAGCATTTTAGCAATTCATCCCTGCGTTTTAATGGAGAGTTTAGTGATGAAGTGGTAAGTCCATGAATTTTTTCTTGCATTATGAATGTTGACTGTACAGTGTTCTTGTGCACAACCTAAGTAATTTTTATTTAAACTTAAATTTTTGAATCAAAATTATCAAGTTAAATCGAAAACAATGTTGGTGATATGTTAGCGACTATTCTACCTCGAACGTTTATTCTTAATATGACATTACATGCTAAGTAGGAGCTCAGTCTCCTGCTGAATTAGAACTCGACATCTTTTCCTTGTAACAGTTCATTGATTGAATAGCCACATAACCCTTACTACCTGTCAGTATCACCAGCTCCCCCTTAAATTATTTTTAGTCAAATATTTTATATCAAAATATTTTAGTCAGCCTGCTTGGACAGATGTGTTATGGTACATTTCTGGGTAGGTGGGTCTTGAACCAGAGGTAGGGACAAACCCTTGCTATCCTGATACTGGATACTGTTGCCGTTATACACTCTGGTTGTACCATACAGTCTCTATTGATAATCTTGTTGCTTTTACTTGCTCGGAGTAATTTATTGCTCCAACATGTTAAATCTTTTTAAATTAATTTTGTTTTAAACTGTATGTTCGTTTTTGGCCGCAGCATTTTCAGCAATTGGTTTCTTCCCATTCAGCCCTGCACATTTCCTCAGACATTCCTAAAGGATTATTCTTTAGTTCAGACAATTTCTACCTAAATGTTTACTTTACAGTGTTGTTCTTAGTTGCAGAAGCTGACTTTATGTCTATGTACTTGACACACAACTGCATCTTTCAACTATTTTGCTTTCTCTACCTTGCTGCTTGTTGACATCCAGTCCTTGATGTACCATTATCATCTCTAACTGAACCTTCATTTTCTCTGCCAAAATGCCACTAAAGTTCTTGACACTGAGCCCATCTTTCAGTGACTGCCCTCTCCAGCCTCTGAAGTCACCCAAATCCACTTCTGCACCAACATGTGCGCTACTGAACCGTGAATTTTTTATTTCTAGACTGGACTAATCTAACTCTATCCTGGACAGCTTTGCTTTCTCTAAATTTGAACTTTTTGAGTACTCTCCTATTTATATCCTGCACCAAGCTCTGCTTGCAGTTCAAATCTCGCATTGTAAAGTCATTCCCATCTCCTAGTTCCTGATTTCCACTCCCCCCACCCACCCAAAAAAAAATCTCTTTGGCCTTCTTCACTCTTTTATAAACCTTAAATTCTCCGTTCCTCCACCTGGCCTTTTCTGTACCCCAGTTCCTTCTACCAGTCTTTAGCAGCATTTCCTTTAGGAAATTCCTAAACCCTTTACCTCTTGTATAAAACCTGAAAATGCTAAAATATTTTCATTTCCTTAAACCTTCTAGCTTCCTAACATCTAGAGTTTTTACTCTTTTATTAATCCTGTAACTCTGGGTTTCGTTCACCTGTCTGCCTGCATCTCTTTTAAAACACTACAAAGACTATCTAATTGAGCAAACTCTTGCTCGCTTAGTCTAATGTCTTGTACTCGGCTTCGCGCCATCTGATCATGCTTCAGTAGTTGCTTGTTGTGTTTTTTATTTGTATCTATTAATGCAGGTTGTGAGACAGTATTGACATGAGAATGATGTAATATGTGATGATTCCATTGGAGCAACAGGAAAAGGATCAATCAGTATATACTGTAATGAAAATTTGCAGTCGGAATATTTTTTGTTTTTTAAAAACATTTTAAAAACAACCCTTAACATTGTGAACATCATGATTTTAGCAAATCAGCTTTCCCAGTGTATAACTGAACAAAACTGTTGGCAAATGCTACCCAGTAAATATTCAACCATTATTCAAGCTAATTATTTTTACTTGTTTATTTCATGCTTAAGATTCATTGGATTTTAAAGTATTTGGCTACAATATCCTACATTCTTTAAAGTGCATGATCAAGAATTTCATCCGTAATTTAAAAATGTTTGTTCTGAGTTTGACTTAGTAAGCAACAACAAATTGTCTTAAAAATGCCTACCATTCTCACTGAAACCTGGCGGGTTCATCCAAGTCCAGAACATTGAAATCTGCCTCTCCAAATGAAATTATTTCATCTTATTAGAATTTCATCATTAAACAGACTGGGGGAAAGTGTTATGATGGTGTTTATTTTCTTGCTCCTACCTATTTTCATTTTTGTATTTTCATTCCATTGGAATAAATGAAAAGTGCAAATCGATAAAGAAAGTCAAATGTTACAGCGTATGTTGTGCCTAAATGTCTGTAGTTTTCCTTAATTGGTTAGATGCATTTTTTTAATTATCATTTTGAGCTTGGGTAATAAATACAGTTGTGTTTTAACATCTGTAATTTTAATTACTTTGTACAATATTTTTATTATCCATGCAGGTACTGAATAATTAGTGGATAGTCAGAAGATTGTTCTGAATGAAAGGAATAATTTGGTATAAAATTTGTCTTAGCTTTCAGAATAATTGATTAGTTATATTGCTCACATTTCTAAATGGTACACAGCATATAAATAATTGTGCTAGAATGTACTAGAATTAAATAATGTAAATATTATGCAATTACCAGCTTAGTAACTAGTTCTGTAAGAGCTATTATTGATGATGGCTAATGAGAGAACCTGCTTTAGTTTCCGTGCTGCTCATGCATTTCTCATTAATTGATTGAAATGCTTGACATCTCACTCAGACTTCAAAAGAAAGACAATCAGTTGAATAATATGTCTCAGCAAACTTCTGAAATACCCTTGATTAGGAAACAAATTGGCTTTGAATTGGTCCAATCCAAGGAAATGACTCTTCTTTCAAGAATGAATGATCAGAGACTTAAAGATTCAAAAGCAGGTAAATTCAGTATTTGAGGAGGTAGTTGGATGGCAGTATTGAAAATTCTTATTAGGAGTTCTCCAAGTGAGTACGAATATAGGTTTGGGAAGAGAATCAACTGGTGGAGTGTTGATGGACAAGGAAGTGTTTAGAAACTTACGTTTGTGTTTTTGCTTCATAGGATTTGTATTAAGGTTGGTTTAAGCATCAGTCAAACAAGCTCTAATAAAGCAGCACAGAATCACTGAATACCCTCTTCCATGCTTTTGTTACTTCGACACTTAACTAGTCTAATGTTCTTCTGACAGACCTTCCACTTTCGACCCTGTCAGTTTCAGATGTTGTAAACTCTACTGCTCAGACATTAACCGCACCAAGTTCTGTTCATCCAGCATCCATGTTTTGACCAAGTTACATTGACTCCTAGTCCGGCAATGCATCATATTTAAAATTCTTCTTCTATTGTTCAAATCCCCTCACAATCTATTAGTTTGCTAACTCAGTAAACAACTTATGTATCTACGTTATCTGTTACCACACTGTTAATGGCGTGCCTTCAGCTTCCAAGGTTTGAAATTTGCTTCCTAACCCTCTGCTTCTCTGTCTTCCCTGTCTTTCATCCTCCCTTACTTGAAATCTATCTTTTGCAAATTTTGTTAACCTGTTCTAATATCTCTGCGGTTTGATGTCAGATTTTGCCTGATAAGTAATGTGAACTGTCTTAGGGCATTTAGGCATGTTATGAATGCTATTTAAGTAAAAATTATTACATTTAAACTATCAGTACAAAGGGGTCAGTTAGCTCAGTTGGCTGGATGGCTAGTTTGCAATGCGGATTTCAGCACGGGTTCAATTCCCACACCAGTTGGTTACCATGAAGGACTCTCCTTAACCTCTCACTTCGCCTGAGGTGTGGTGACCCTCGGGTTAAACCATCACGAGTCTTTGATGTCTAATGAGCAGCTTTATGGTCGGGTAGTGCTATGACTTAAAGAAATAATGTAATACAACAGCAAAATATTGCAGCTCTTGGAACTCTAACATAAAAACGGTGCTGCAACGTGAAAATGAAACTTCATTGCTACTGTCTGGTGTCCAGATTTCATTCCTACATTTCTCTTTGAGTATGAAATTTGATAAACAAGTGCATTTAAATGTATTTTTTAAAACTTATATATTTCTTATAAATGCATAGTCACTTGATACATTTGACGTAAGTACGTTACGTTTGTTCAGTATGGGTGGCATCATCCAACAGCTAAGTACTTAAAAATCTCTATTGAGCCCACTGTTTACATGTTTGTATTGTGCCTTTATCTTTTAAGAGATGCATAGGGATGCTTTTTTAGACAATAAAATCTTTGGGAACAGATTGTCTATATCAACATGGCTTCTATTTTTATACTCCATTCCAAATTGGGTTTGATTTCTATTTACACTTGGACATCTACCAGTCTCTGCTTAATTGACATTTGACTCGTTCTTAATTTCTGTTTGAATCTTCTAATTCCTGAATCAGCTGTATGTACCATATTCTTTTGGAGTGCCTAACAATGATGACTCTTTTCATCCCATCTCTATGTGCCAAATTATGTGTGTGTAAATCTTGGAAAGGATGATGATCGTCTTCCACTATGATACCATTAATGGTGGAATGGCTCTCTGGTGCTCTCTGTCTAGGCTGACTTAGACAGCAAGAAGTCAAAGTTTTCATGAGAGAAGAAAATAGTGCAAAATAAAATGAAAAAAGAGAAGATACAGATTTAAACTTAAAATGCATGTGCATGTAAAAAGAAGAAGCTTTCTTTTTTATAAAAAAAAATTACAAATACAGAGCTGCCAATGCCTGTCGGTGATCATAGATATTAATGTACATGGTAGAAATCTCACTGTTTTCCAATCAACTTGGCCTTCAACAAGAGACATCAGCTTGAGAAAGGAAGTGGAGAAATTTAGAAATGGTTGGAATCTCTTTATTATGGCATGCTAACTCATTTAATTTTCTTAAGTGATCTTTATCATATGTAATTTTATGGACTGATGCCATTTTGAGGCTATGACACACTTAAGCATTCCATGAAAAACTGATTAATTAGCTGTAATGCTATCATTTATTCTACAATGTTGGAAATTTTTTAGGTGTTCCTAGGAAGCAGATACAACAAAAGGCCTGCTCATGGACTGTTTGACTGAAACATACAGTTCTATGACATTTATAATCCAATAGAATAACATTTTATAAACTTTTGTATTTTTGAAATAATGTATAGATCCAGGATTTATTTTGGAACCAATTAGCGTGAAACACTTATGATGATCATTACTTAATGTCCACAAGTAATATATTTTTTCGATTGAGTGTTTTTCACTCAGAGGGGAAATTTTAGATAACAATCATTGAAGCAGTATTTCAAATTCTTTACCTGAAAGGTCAATACTGAGAAGATAGCTTTGATAGGTTGCCATTGTATACTAATATATTTTGTGTATTATGTACATTTTTTATGATAGACAACACTGGGACTACTTGGGAGATTTTTTTGTGCTGCACTGATTAGTGTTATTTTAATTGCTAGGCCATGATGGAATTTGATACTGTTTTACCTATTGATTGTTTGTTTAAGAACATTTTAATACTTGATTTGTCATCACTGTTTCAAAAAAAAGAGCCTGGAGACTCATTGAATATTGTATCCAGTAGTGCAAACCCTGATTAGTGCAGATTTGGGTAACCTCATCCAACAATACAAGGATGCTGTTAGTGTTTTGATCTATAGAAAGAAAATGAGCCCTCAAGATTCCTAGTCCTTACTGTTATGGTGGGATCCCTAGTGGAAATTGCAAATGTGTATAGACATCAGATAAACATGGCTGTGATGGCTTTTCAGCCGATTAGCCTGTTGTTGCTCCTCAACCAACTTTTATATATAGTTATTATAAACAAAGTAGTTGGTAGTCGAATACTGGATAGGTCACTACATTCTGAAGGGAATACTAGAAATGGAAATCATGTTGCATCCTGTACGAAATTAGTTCATTTTCAATTCTATGTATTAAGACATACAAAATTACGAGCAACTGTTGGAACAGAATGCCACTTAAGGCAGCATCAGAGGAGCAGGAAAGTTGACGTTTTCGGTCGGGGCTCTACTTCAGAAATGCGGTGGCGGGAGGGAGCTAGGAAATAAGTAAGGAGAGGAGGGGTAGGGCGAGAGAAGGTAGGTGGGATGGTGATAGTTGAGTGCAGGTAGGGAGTAGTCGGGATTGGTCGGTGGGATAGGTGAGGCAGTTAGGAGGGAGAGAAGTTGGACAGGTTGTGCCAGGTCAAGGAGGCAGGATGAGAGGGATGGTTGGACATGGGATGAGGCCAGGGGTGGGGAGATACTAAAACTGGTGAATTCCATGTTTAGGCCATCGGGCTGTAGGCTCCCGAGGCAAAAGATGAGATGCTGCTCCTCCAGTTTGCGGGTGGTGTCCTTGTGACACTGGAGGAGGCCCAGGATAGACATGTCACCCAGGGAGTGGAATGGGGAGTTAAAATGGTTGGCGACCAGAAGGGATTGTCGTTTGTCACGTACAGAGCACAGATGCTCTAAAAACGGTCTCCGAGTCTACGCTTTGTCTCACCGATGTGGAGGAGGCCATATCGAAAGCAGCGGATACAGCAGACCAAGTTGACAGATGTACAGGTGAACCCTTCTCTGATATGGAAGGTTTCTTTTGTGCCTTGAATGGAGGTGAGGGAGATGGTGTAGGGGCAGGTGTAGCACTTCCTGTGGTTGCAGGGAAAGGTGCTGAGGGTGGCAGGGTTAGTGAGGAGTGTGGAGCGGATGAGGGATTCGCAGAGAGAGCGGTCCCTACGAAAGGCAGATAGGGGTGGGGAGGGAAATACTGGTTTGGTTGTACGGTCGAATTGTAGATGGCGGAAGTGGCAGAGAATGATACGTTGAATGCGGAGGTTGGTGGGGTGATATGTGAGGACAAGGGGGATTCTGTCTTTATTTTTTGCGGGGAGGGGATGCGAGGGCAGAAGTGCAGGAAATGCAAGAGATGCGATTAAGGGCATTTTCGATCAACAGAGGGGGGAAGTTATAGTCCTTGAAATAGGACTGTAACTTCTGGGATGTGCAGGTGTGGAACGCCCAATCTTGGGAGCAGATGCGGCGGAGGCGGAGGCATTGGGAGTAGGGGATCACATTCTTGCAGGACGGTGGGTGAGGAGATGTAGTCACAATGACACCAACCACAGACTGGAGGAGCAACACCTCATGTTCTGCTTCGGGTGCCTACAGCCCCATGGCTTAAACATGGAATTCACCCCCCCCCCCCCCCGGCCTCATCCCACGTCCAACCCTCCCTCTCATCTTCGGCTCCTTGACCTGACACAACCTGTCCATCTTCTCTCCCACCTATCTAGTCCACCCATCCCACTGACCAATCCCCACCACTCCCTACCTGCACTCACCTATCGCCATCCCACCTGCTTTCCCCAGCCCCATCCCTTCTCTCTATTTATTTCAGAGCTCCCTTCCCCCTCCCCCTTTTTGAAAGAGGGTCCCGATCCAAAACGTCAACTTTCCTGCTCCTCTGCTGCCTGGCCTGCTGTGTTCCTCCAGCTCCACACTGTGTTGTCTCTGACTCCCACATCTGCAGTTCTTGCCATCTCTGAGCCAGTTAAGTCAATGTGGTTTTCAGTGCCATACGACTGAGCATTTAATTAACAAACTGTACAAATTACTACATAAGACTCTTAATTTATGGTACAGTTTTTTTCTTGGAATAAGATGCTTTTTCATGGTTTGAAGTTTACACACCATTTGTTTATTTAAATTTCTGATGGTCCGCTGATGGAAACAAAGTGACAAAGTCTGACAAACGTTCTGAACTAAGATTTTTAAAATGAGCAGAAAGCTTCTTGCTTGTTTACAGGACGGGAAAAGAACAGGGAGATTGAATTCAACTGTGAAGCGCATCAGCCTGTCATTATCAACACAAAATAACAAAAATTTTGTCTGATAAGCCTTTAACACGTTTTACTTAAATGAAACTCTGAACGTGTAGATTTGTTAGCACCTATAGGATGTATGATCTCCCAAGGAAAACGGAATGTGTGATTTGCATTTGATGCACCAGGTGGCCTAGTTTCGTGACTCATTTAATGTTTTTTTAATAAATGCTGTTCTAAAGGAATTTATGAACTATTAACGAATGCTTGATTATGAAGACTATTACTGTTTTATGTCATGTTATAAGCAGCGTTATTAGTAAGAATATTCTGCGTTTTTGAGATTGAAGATCTGAGTTCTATTAATATTCATATAAAATGCTTACATTGTCTGAGGATTGTGATTCCACTAATATTTTAGAAAATTATCTCCCACTTACAATGCAGGTGTATGTACTTTATGTTGCTGGGTTGTAAGTACTATGGTAGATATGGATTGTGCTTTACCATTATTGTTTGTGTTCTGTAATTAGACCTCTATCCCAGACTCTGAGAGCAATATGGATCAGAATTGTTTATCCCGCTGCAGCACAGAAATATTCTCTGAGACCAGTTGGGAGCAAGTGGAAAAACAGGACACAGAGGTGAGAAATGCAGCTTCAATAAGAAATGGACACTATCCAAAATGATAAAATACACATCAAGAACTTCTGTTCTTTAAGAAAGTATTTGAAGAAGAAAGAATGTAAACAGTGCCACTCTTTACTAGATTTAGAACAAATGCAATTCTTGAACAAGTGAAGGTTAGACATAACTGAAGCACAAAACAAATGGAGAAAATTTCAATGCAACTTTTCAGGATGAAGTTTTGTAGGTAGTAATCCACTTTCTACTTTAAAACACTATTCGTTAACGGTTTGAGAACTGTTACAAAGGACAAAGAATAGACTGCACGAGAAAATGAGTGGTCAAGAAATTATGAAGCATTGAATTAATGAAAAGAGCCAGGCACACCTTTATGCAACAGAAGTACACTAAATTTCAGCTTACGAAACCATGCAACAAAGACAACACAGGATACAGAAGTCAGAATTTTAAGACGATTCTGAAGTTAATTCATTTTCAAAGTTTACTACGAATGTCAATTGTACCAATTAATTCTTGATGTATTCACAAAGCTACACGAAGTCGTGACATAGAACATGGAACAGTACAATGCAGTAACAGGCCCTTAAGTGGTTGAGGGCCTGGATACGTACCTAAAGTAAAACTCATTCTCATTCGCTGCATTGACATTTGAGGTGTCACGCATTCTTGTTAAAAGATGTCAGTGTATTTAAGCTTCATCCAGTTGAATTCTACAAGGAACGGCACAGCAGTAGGTCTTCAGCTTGGGAATTATTATCATGATTTCAGAGTATCTTGCTATTCCTGTTAACCTACTGCTCTATTAATTGAATACACTCCTTCATGGTGCCAAAGGTGGATACTCGAATGAAAATCATGATCAGTGGTCCCTTAGAATTATCATAAAAGCTTTTTTGTAAATTCATTTTTTTCATTTGAAATTAAATAATGAAATATTCACTGTGTGTTGGTGTAACTCACTGGTCCCAATTGGATCATTTCAAAATGAGAATAACATACACTAGCAAGTATCTATTTGCTTACCGTTTAAATGTGATGAAAGAAAAGCTGTTGAAAAAGTTGAAAATAGCTATTTAGAAGAAAGGCTGTCCTTTAGTTAAAAGTTGATGAGATGCTTCTGCCTTCCCCTTGCATCTAGGTGCAAGGGATCATCCATACGTAGTGAATAGAGGAAAACTGGGCAGACAGTATTGTGCACTCTAAGACTTAGTCACTAACTATACTAACTTTCTGTTGGCCTTTGTGCACTTTCTTTAGCTTTTGAGAACAATCTGTTGCGATGTCTTTGCTCTCTGTTGTTGG
>JAHRHZ010000099.1:14897692-14925046 GCA_024137785.1 Ginglymostoma cirratum
TACTAAAAACATCTGGCTGTTTTGTATGTGTGTGTTTCATTCTTTCTGTATGAACATTTACTTTTAATTGATTTCGAGGTAAAGTCGTTTTGGATAAACATTCTGGTTTCCTAGTAGGAAACTAATACATCAAAACCATCCACAGTTCAACTTAGACAGTTAATTATTTGTCTATGACCTAAGTAGGGACAAGCAGTATTTAAAAGTTCAGTTTTTCCACAACAAAGCAGTTTAAATTCATAACAAAGGATAGGGATTTATATTACTTAGAAGACTAAAATGCAGTTAAATTAACTTGGAAACTTGGGGTGGTATCTTTTTCAAAAAGTGCTGTTTTCTTGATTTCCCAATGTCTGTTCCTAGGTGACTCGATGGTACCCTGATCATTTGGCTCCACAGTGCTATGGCTGTGAAAGTCGATTTTGGCTGGCTAGCAGAAAGCACCACTGCAGGTACTATACACAAAATATTGCACAGACGTGGCTAAATGTGTTCCTTTTGTCTACTCTTGTTTTTCATATGATGTGCCAGTTATCTTAGACTGTTGCATAAACATGGTTGCAATTAAATTTGGGAAAAGGGCTACAACCACGTTCACTTATTTCATAGAAAAATCTAGAAAAATATCACTGCATTAGACAGATATGACTCAATGCCATACTAGCTACCAAAGATTCTTAAACTATGACATTCATAAACAGTATACGGATCAAGGAGTAGATCCACGCGATGATCTTTACAACATTGGATTTTGTTTTTGTCTAGCTATAACTTTAATTCAGACTGAAATCTTAACATTTAAAATGTATACTTCAGTTGTTTACCACTGATGTAATGTTCCATGCCAAGTTGTTTGAAACTTTTTACGCTGTAAAAAATTAGTTTATAATTATATATTTGCGATCCTTCAATCTGTTCACGCTCAACAATTCATTCTTACCATCTACAAATGGATTTCCACAAAATTACTTTACTTGTAAAAATAATACAGGAAACACTTTTTTGCAGTACTTTTTCTCAACTGAATACAATTTTCTGAGAGTGATCCTGTATATCAAAGGAATGTGGAAGACCCGAACAACATATAACTGCTTGGGATGTACAAAATGGCCCACACAGTGTTGAGGTTTTGGGTGCCAATTCTCTATCATCATGTTTTTTTTAAGCAAGTGGTTAATTAATAGGAATGTGGCCACATCTTCCTTGTTAGTTTTTAGTTACTCAGCTACAAACTAGCTTATGATATCCTACGCTGTCACCCTAGATTGAACAAGTCACTTTCACCAGTCCTCCTCTAGTTGAGCATTGGAGATCATTATTATAACTAATACATTTCAGTTTTAAAAGCCAGTAGAGCATTGTGCAATAACATGGTCTGTGACCTAGATAGCATGACATAGAAAGAAAACCGGATATGAACTTGAAGGCATTGTGAATAAGAACCCTTCCCAACAGTGAACCAGCACATAATTAGGAAACATAAAGTTTCTGAATGCGAAATGTTGCAATGTAATGTTGCATGCTGTTCCAAAGAACACTAAACCACATTAGGGAATGGATAGAAATAACTTATAATTGCGTAGGCAACATAGTGTGGAGCTGTAGGAACACAGCAGGCCGGGCAGCATCACAGGAGCAGGAAAGCTGACGTTTTGGGTTGGGACCCTTCTTTACAAATGGGGAGGGGGAGGGAGCTGGGAAATAAATAGAGGAAGGGTGGGGCTGGGGAAGGTAAGTGGGATGGTGATAGGTGAGTGCAGATAGGGAGTGGTGGGGATTGGTCAGTGGGATGGATGAGGCAGATAGGTGGGAGAGAAGATGGACAGGTTGTGTCAGGTCAAGGAGGTGGGGATGAGAGGGAGGGTTAGACATGGAATGAGGCTGGGGGTGGGGAAGCTTTAATGCTGGTGAATTCCATGTTTAGGCCATCGGGCTGTAGGGTCCCGAGGCAGAATATGAGGTGTTGCTCCTCCAGTTTGCAGGTGGTGTCATTGTGACACTGGAGGAGGCCCCTGGGAGGGGGAGTTAAAATGGTTGCCGACCGGAAGATGATGCCGGTTGTCGCATACAGAGTGCAGATGCTCTACAGAACAGTCTCCAAGTCTGTGCTTGGTCTCCGAGACTTGGAGACCATTTTGTAAAGTATCTGTGCTCTGTACACGACAACTGACAACACCGTCCAGTCATCAACAATTTTAACTCCCCCTCCCACTCCCTAGGTGACATGTCCATCCCAGGCCTCCTCCAGTGTCACAATGACACCACCTGCAAACTCCTCATCCCCCTCCCCATTTCTGAAGAAGGGTCCTGACCCAAGACATTAACTTTCCTGTTCATCTGATGCTGCCTGACCTGCTGTGATTCTCCAACTCCACACTGTGTTGTCTCTGACTTCAGCATCTGCAGCTCTTGCTAACTCTTATAATTGCATAGCACCTTTCAGAATGCCCAAAGTTCTTCATAGCTAGACAATTACTTTTGCAGTGTGATCACTGTTCTAATGTGGAAAATGCAGCAGCTAACTTACACAAAGAAAAGTCTCATAATCAGTAATATGAAAATCTTAGACAACAAGGTGTACAGCTGGATGAACACAGCAGGCCAAGCAGCATCAGAGGAGCAGGAAAGCTGATGTTTCGGGCCTGAAGGGTCCTCACCCAAAACATTAACTTTCCTGCTCCTCTGCTGCTTGGCCTGCTGTGTTCATCCAGCTCTACACCTTGTTATCTCAGATTCTCCAGCATCTGCAGTTCCTACTATCTGTGAAAATCTTAGTTGTGATTGGATAGGAAGAACTCCTCTGATTTTCTCTCAAAGGATAGATCATGAAAAGGTAAATACAAAAGGACATTTTAAAAGAGGAGGGAGACATTATGGAAGGAAGAGAATTCCAGAGGTTAGGACTCAGATAGCAAAGCAGGGTAATTTGTTCACAGAAGGTGTTAAAATTCGAAGGCCTTTCGGTTAGTTATATGGCTAGAAGATCAGGGAAATAATGAAGCAATGGAGGGATTTGAAAGCACGATGAGAGAGTGTTTTTGTGTTTTCCTCAGTAATGTGCCAGTGCTATCTATTACCAAGTCGGTATGCTATGAGGCAGCTGTGCAACCTTATACACATTTCTTATTTTCCCTTCTGTGAATGTTCAAAAATTTTTACATTTCAAAGCAGCAAAGGTGAGATTTGAACCTTATTGTTTATTTGCTCATCTCATCCTGTTGGTGCACCAGTATACTGTGATACTCCATGACTTGGATGTTTTGAAGGAATTTCAGAGATTCTAACTCTCCACTTTCCACCAACCAGTGTTTAATCTTTTTGAAGTTGAAGCTATTCAGGTTGGAAAGGAAGAAGCATACAATGAATTACATTGACATAGTAGATGTAACTTAGAATGCAGATTTCAGCAGAGAGCTATGTTCTCCACAGCAATAGCAATCCCCCGACCCAGCCCAGATGCAATGATGTAAGCTGGATGTCTTCACATTACAGAATCTATTGCATCTGAATATCTTATGTAACATTTATGAATAAAACATGTTGACGTATTCTCTTTAACCATTAGTTTGCCAGCACTTCAGGGAATACCAGTCTTCTGAAAGTGTATTTTTAAACTGAAGTCATTCAGTCAAAATTCTTGACGCAAGTCCAGTAATAGAAATACCATGCATCACTCTACTGTGTATATATTTCCAAATGCTGAGAAAAATCTGTGATTTCATTTCAAATGTTTACATTCTTCCTTTCCCTCTTTTTAACTTGTAGCTATTTGTATATGTAATTTTGTTCTGCAATGTTTTTTAAACACTTATTTCTATGACTCCAAGGTCCCACTGTCCATTTTGTAAGTAAGAATATCTTTGGAAAAAATGGCCCATCTTCTAAAACAGGCATAAAAACATATTTCAGGCAACTTAAGTGCCAGCTTTAAGGATAATATAACCAAGTCACGAACTCAAACAGTTCAATCTTTTGATTTGACAAAGACCGGTCTAGAAGTTATTTCATCGACAAAGCTGTCTGTGAAACGAGAGGTCATCTGTGATGAAGTAATGGTCACCACTGTTTATACCTGAAGATACAATATTTTAGGGTGCGTTCACTCGCCCTGTCTGAAAAAATAATTTTGTTTTGGAATTTTACTTAAATCTTGGAGAATTTCAAATATTGCAATCGGTCTTATTTTAATAGTGTTTCTTGTGTATTAGTCAAACATTGTTCAAGCACAGTACGGAACTGGACATGCAAACAAAGTTCCATTTTTAAAACTGACCACCTTGTTCACAGTTTCATTGGTCTTCTCTTTCTTTGCAACATATTATATGAGCCAGAATTTCCTCCAATCAAATCTCAAAAATCCAGAACATTTAAATTGAGCCCATGCTAGAGCACCTGTAGTTTGCTACTGTATCCATTTTCTTTTCCTGCCAACTTGGGCTGCACTAAATTTCCGTGAGTTCAGTGTCTTGCATGATGCAGGGCTCAGTTTCAAACCCCATATCTTCATCAGCACTAAGATTACTTGCTTCTATTTCTGCAACATTTGCAAAATCGTCCTCCTCCTCGGTCAGACCTCAAACAAAATATTTGTTCCTGATTTTATCATCATTGCACACCACCTCTGTGACACCTTCTTTGCCTCTAAAGCTTCACTGTCCATTCAAGTTATCCAAAACTCCACTGCCAAATCTTGGATCATATTTATTTCCAGTTCACTCCCACTTTTGTCAATGTACAGTGACTCCAGTTCCTAATCTACCCATCAACTTGATCTCCTTCCTCCAAAAGCAGAACTAATGGGAAGCTCCTTCCATAGCTCAATTCATCTTATCTCTGAATTCTGTTGCCTGTATGGTCTGTTGTCACCTTTGTTAACCTAATTCTGACTTCCCGTAATTTATTTCCTCCACCTTGTTAGATTAACTTCCAGCTGACTGAAGCCTATTCTATCAAACTCCCCTTCATTTCTTTTCTCCCTGCCCATAAACCCCTTTTCAAAGTCTAGATTTTAGCCGTGTCTTTGCCACTCCATCCCTACACTTCTGCACAATGTCCAGGTGTTTCTCTGTAAAGAATCTTGGAATGTTTTATGTTCAAGGCAAGACAGAATCTGATTAGTTTCTGTGACATTGACCTCACTTTAAATAAGTGTTTACAAGTTAACACGTGTTAAACAAGTAATGTTAAATGAAAGGAATTTTTAAGTATTGCTCCTGTTTTATGAATTAGATCTCAATACACTTAGCTTCCTTTATTAAGATTAATACTATAGATAAAATAACTTGCATATTTCTAAAATGCTTCTATCATTATAAAGTAGCAGCATATTGTTTTTCATTTGTTTGTATCCCCTCGCTGTTACCCTGCTGATTTGCACCTTTTCCTTAGTTTCCCTCTGAGCTGTTTTTTCCATCTTGCAGGGACAGGGAGCCTGTTGATGACACATGGTGAGCATTTTCAACAGTCTTCTCTGTCTCTTGTTTGTCTTCATTTCCTGGTGATGTTGACTTAGCATTTATTTGTATATTAATCATTAAACTTTCTCTCTCAATTTGAGACTATGCTTAATTGGATTCAAAGAAGATCTATACCCAAATGGCATTTACAAGTCATATTAAAATAACAAAACATGCTAAACAGAAAACAAATTGACTTCTGTATTTATCACCCCTTCTTATTACACACATTTAATTATGATAAATGAATGAAGCCTTATCAGTATTTTTCAAGTTTACAGCACAGTTCGTTTTGAATCAGCTTGATAATGAAAGTTATATCAATAGGGTAGACTCCTGCATGGCATTGTAATTATTAAAATTTGGCTTGTCCATACATAATATGGATGTTGTTTGTTTTTTTTACGTACTTAACTTTCACACACTTTTCAGGAATGTTGAAGTTTAGTTGTTCTGGATATCAGCAGAAAGTACATCTTTTATCCACCGTAACTTCACAACTTATTTTAAAATTTTGGATGTTTTTCTTTCAGCTTTTCATTAAAACAGTGCTGATTAATGTTGATGCTCTGCATGTTAACCCACTAAATAAAACTTTTAGTTTAATTGTTGGTTGCAGTGGTGTAATTTTGCCATTTCACAGTGTATGAAGTGATCAAACAACTGATGAAATCTCACTAAAACAGTTGTAGTGTGAGAAGTTTGTTTTACAAACTGATACATTCATTGGATATGAGTGTTTAACTGCCCAATATCTTATGTGATTAAACCTTGCAACACACTTAAAGTAAACTATTTTTGCACTTCATATGGAAAACTGGTGTAAGTGGCTTATCTAATCTAAAGGCTGTGCAAAATGTATTAAATTTAAATTGAAAATTTATTCAGAATCGAATGATTAGAACATGGCTTTTAAATGATTTAATGTTTTTCTTTGACCCAGTAAATTGAAAGAAACTTTGGAAATGTTTCTTTCATTTTAGTTGATTGTTGGAAAAGATCTCTGCATTGAAAGCTCAAAGCTTTCACTTGCAATACAGGTGCCTATTTAAGTCACAAGAAGCTACCTTATGTTGAGCTCTTTTATCCAATGATTATTTGGTACTCCTGAAAGGCATATGTTCATAATCCACAGTAATTCTATTTCCAAGACGCATGAACTGGATAACATTTTAGACTTTACCAGTAATGAGTCAAGTCAGAGCTTGTAGTGAAATTCAGTAAGAAAGGTACAAGGTGGAAAGGAAAGTGGTGAGGATGACGTTGAATCTGCAGAGGGATATCGACAAGTTTTTATGCTCAATTTCTTTGAAATAAAAGCCATCTTTCCATTTCCCTTTCCTTATTAACTGATGAACTTGTATGCTAGATTTTTGTGATTTATTCACAAGGACTCCCAAATCCCTCTGTACTGTAGCTGTTCATTTAAAAGATATTCGCTCCTCTGTCCTTTCTACGAAAGTGCATAACCTCACATTTTCCTACATTAAATCCCAGTTGCCAAGTTTTTGTCCCCTTAGCTTGTCTATATCAACCTTAAATTCTTTGTGTCATCCTCACTACTTGCCTTTCCGTGTATTTTGGGTTTTTTTTTAAACTTTCAATTCCCTCATCCAAGCTATTAACATAGATTGCAAGTAATTGTGGCCCAGCACTGATCCCTGTGGCACTCCACTGGTTGGCATCCTGAAAATGCCCTTTAAGTTCTGTCTTCTATTAGTTAGCTGATCTTCTAACCATGCTATAATAAGAGCAAAATACTGCAGATACTGGAATTCTAAAAAAAATAACTTAGTGCTGGAGCAGCTTGGCAGGTCTGGCAGCACCTGTGAAGAGAGAAACTGTGTTAATGTTTTGAGTCCAGTAAAGGGAATGTGTGGTGGGGGCAAGTGGGGCAGATTGAGAGGGTATCCAAAGCAGCAGAGAAAGGGAGTGATAGTTGTGGTAGTGGAGAGATAGGGGTGTAAAGTGGATGTAAATGAAGGTGCAAAAAGATAAACTGCAAACTATCAACAATATCAACAAGCCACAAACAAGACAGGACAAGGGAAGTGTGTGCAATGCAAGTAAAATGGAAGCTGGAGGTCATACCCTGAAGCTGTGGAACTTGATCTTGAATCCAAGAAGCTGTAAAGTGCTCAGATGGAAAATAAAGTGGTATTCATCAGTGGTGTTCCTCCAGCTTGCGTTGAGCTTCCCTGGAATACTGTAGCAGGCCCAGGATGGATTGCTTCAACATCTGAGGAGTTGCAAATGGAGCTGAACATTGTGCAGTCATCAGTGAATGTACCCTCTTCTCTGTGATAGAGGAACAGCCAATGGTCTTTTCCATGCATGCTGCTCTAAGGAACTATCTTGAAAGCATTCTATTTACTCCTCATTGAAGCTACTGTGGTTGGTCTGATTTTTCTCATTTATGTGTAGATTAAAATCACCCATAATCATTGCTATCCCTTGATCATAAGAGCACAATTTTTCTTCATCTGTGTCCTTCCTATGACATGATTGCTGTTTGGGGACCTATAAATCACTGTCGCAAGTGATCCCTTACTTGTCTTCATCTTCACTTGTATTGATTCTGCATCTTGATCTGCATCTTGATGAACCAAGGTCATCTCTAATTATTTCACCAAACCATCATTGATTATGATGCTTTGCCTCCTCACTTGGTATTCTTGACTGCCGTATAGATACCCTTTAGTATTCAGAACTCCATCTTGTCATGGTACAATCACATCTTTGTAATACCTATCAGATTATATTTATTCACACCTGTGTGTTGGCAGTTCACTTTGTCGTGAATGCTGCAAACACTCAAATAAAGAGCCTTTAGTTTTTGTTATCCTTTGTTTTGTAATATCTCTTCTTGATTACTGTAATATTCTTTGGTGTTTTGTTTTTGTTTCTGTCCTTTCCTGTCAGTTTCACTGACCTTCATTTTCCAAATTAGGAGTTTGCTCTCTTGTCTCAACTCTATCGTTTGATTTATTGTATTATCCAAGTCTGATCCTTCCTCTTCCGCCACCACCCCTCCCACCCACAATTTAATTTAAAGCCCTCTCTATTTCCCTGATTATGCAAGAACACCAGTCCCAGTACAATTCAGGTGTAGACTATCTAAACAGTACAGAACCCACATTTCACAGTGCTACTTGACTCTAGCAACCGGAATGCTCTTCTCCCATACCAGCCTTTGAGCATGCATTCACTTCTCTAACCTTATTCTTTCTATGACAATTTGTACGTGGATCAGATAGTAATCCAAAGATTATTACTTTGGGGTTTTTGTTTTTTTTAAATTTAGCACTTCTTGTTCTACATATGTGATACTGACATGGTACCACGACCACTGGATCCTCCACTTCACACTGCAGGTTCTTTAGCCCAGAACAGAGATCACAAACATTGACACTGGGCAGACAATCTAGCCACCTGAGCCCTCACTCTTTTTTGCTCCAGAGAAAATTGTTAATTCTCTGCCACCATACTGTCCCTTACTTCTTTTTGCTTTCCTCTTTGCACTCTCTCTCCTCTTGTTCATTTCAACCCTCACCCCCTCCCAACTACAGAGACACACACACAGACAAAAATGACTTCCTGTACCACAGTGCCATGGCTAGATAGTTCATCAACCCTGCAGCACTTACTCATGTTCAATATTCAAACAAGCTGAGAAACCATAAAGCTGTCAGATAATCACAAAGGCCTGAGGCTACTATTCCCTGGGTCCCCTTACTTACCTCACCTGTAGTTACTTCCCTTCTGTCCCTGACCACTGACCAGATCAGAAGACCCGATCGTTAGGAGTGTGATCATCTCCTGGAATGAAGTGTTCAGAAACATTCCTCTCCCTAATGTGTCATAGTGCCTGCAGCTCAGCCTTCAGTTCAATTGAGTGAAAATTCCTGCAACTGCAAGTACTTACTGCAGATGTTTGCTGTCATTCATGACAGCATCTTGAGCTCCCATATTCTACAATTGCAGTAGATCTGCCCTACCCATCTCTGTGTTAACTGGTAATTTCTAATTACTTCCTTTATCATAAATATGGCCAACAGCTTACAAAACAGTTCAATATTTACAATACTGCCAAAACTTGAAGTTTCTAATAATACCAGCGACTGAATTACCTGCTGCTGCACAAGATTGGAAATGAAGTGCCAAAAGTGGGGAGAAACATGAGCACATTCACTGAGCTCTTCTTCTCAACTCAGTTCATTCACCTCTTACATTAAACCTTATATAAAGCACTACATTCCCCAAGCGCTAAATTCCCAGATATACTCAAAAAGTCTCTGTCTCATTCAGGTGAAGTTTCCCTCATATTATCACGCTCCCTGATTGACTGTGCATTTCAAAATCCTATTACTATGCAGAGCTGTGATGAGTCGCTCTCCAGCTTATTTTCTTGCTACAGTAATCAACACCCGATCAGGTCCCTATTCAAGCAAGGTGTTTCACATGATTGATAATGTTTTACTTGGCTATTTTAACTAAAAGTCTGTTAGTTCCCTGTCAGAATCTGATTCTTACTCGAAATGGAACTTTAAAAAGATTTACCAGTTGAATTCTCATTTTGAATCAACTTTCTAAATATACTCTGTGTCATTCAGGCAAAGTCTACCTGACCTTTAGTCATCTATTTGTTGTAGGATCACTTACTCGAGTCTGTCACCTGCTCTTTCTGTTTGGCATGCAAGTACTACTGTGTTGTAACTTCATGTTGCAACTCATTTTTAGGTATGCCTAGTGCTGTCCCTGACATGCCCTGCTGCACATTTTTTTTTGAAGCAAGCTTGGCCCATTCCTTGATAGTAATGGTAGAGTGTGGATATGCTGGACTATGAGGTTACATGTTCTGATTGAATGAATAAATTCTGCTGTTGCTGATGGCCTACAGTGCCTCATGGATGCCCATTTCTGATGGTCTGTCCTGCTGGTAGGATGGACCATAACCAAGAATGGTCATGTCTGGGAAATTATCTGTCTGTAGGGTATGATTCTGGAAGAATGATTGTAAGGCTGTTGCTTGGCTAACCTGTAGGACAAGTCTCTCAATTCTGACATCAGTCCCTAGATGTTACTAAGGAGTACTTAAAAGGAGAGTAGACAGTGCTGGGTTTGTCATTAATGTTTACAGTGTCCACGTCAATGCCATTTGGTCAGTATGGTTTCATGCTTTCTTTATTTGTACTTTGAAAGTGGTTTGGTACAATTGAGAGGCTTGCTAAACAATTTCAGAGGGCATTTAACAGGATCTGGAGTCACACGTAGGTCAGACTAGGTAAAGACATCTTAAAGGACATAAGTGAAGCAGATTTTTTTTACAACAATCAACAAGCTTTTAATATTTTCTAATCAACCTATTCAGAAATGTTATTACACACTTCTGGAACATGTGGGACTTGAACCTGGGTTTCCTGGTACCACAGTGCCACACAAACCCTCAATGAGCTTTTAATGTATTTTCTAATCAATGTGTTTAATAATATTTAGACACTCTGGAACAGGTGGGACTTGAACTTGGGCCTCATAGTTCAGAAGTAGGGCCACAAACACTACACCACAAGAGCTCTTTGACAAGCTTTTAATTCTAGGTTTATTGATTGACTTTCGAATGTTGTCATCTGCCATTTTGAGATTCAAATCCTTATCCCAGAGCATTATCTTGGTTGAAAAACAGATGTTGCTGGAAAAGCTGAGCAGGTCTGGCAGCATCTGTGAAGAAGAAAATCAGAGTTAACGTTTCAGGTCCAGTGACCCTTCCTCAAAGTTAGGAAGTTCTGAGGGTCACCGGACCCGAAACATTAACTCTGATTTTTTTTCTTCACAGATGCTGCCAGACCTGCTCAGCTTTTCCAGCAACTTCTGTATTTGTTCCTGATTTACAGCATCCGCAGTTCTTTTGATTTTTATTGTCTTGGTTCTGTGGATTACCAGTCCAATGACATTGCCACTACCTCTCCTGCTAATTATAGCAATTAAACAATTATATTTTCATTATCCTCAGAAGACAAATATGTAAAAACTGAGTTTTTACTGGAAGCTTTAAAGAGAGGATCACCATTATATTCATGAATCCATTTACTTTTATTAATTTTTTGTCAGTGTAAGTGTTTGGTAACTGTGAAGCTTCTGCATGCAAAATTACTAATTGTTCAAAAGCTGAACATTGTTTCTGGAGTTGAACTTGATTAATATTTATCCATGAAGAACCCTGTGTTTTTTACAAATTGAATATTAAAAGATGAAACAAAACCTCGATTAAAAGCAAAGTAGTGACCTGCTTATTTGTTCCTTCAAAGGAATTGTGGGAATGTGTTTTGCTCAAGTTGTTGCAACCAGAAGATCCCAGTACCGAGTCAGCAGCTTTTTGAGCCTAGTCGTGTCTGTAAATCCTGCTACAGCAGCCTTCAGCCAAATGGGTCCACGCTGGATATAGAACTGGACAAACCCATTGCAGCTACTTCAAACTAAAGGCAATGCCTTTCCTCCCACAAACACGCACATTTATGGGACGATATACAAGAAGCCAAGCACTTTGGTTACTGTGCACTTGAATGTGGACTGAATGCACAGTATTGCTTGGAAGTTGTAACAGGATGTGGTGGATGGAGATACATTTGGATAAAATAACTTAAAGCTGTTTGAAAGTTTATTTTATGGTGGCTCGTGGCGATTGGGATAGAGTGGGCAGTGCAGTATATTACTGTATTAACCAAAGGCCTTAGACTTGCAGAAGTGGTAAGCAAATTTTTATAGAGCAGTCGCATCAGCACACTACTCCCTCTACAGGCTTAATTGAATATACAACATCTTAAAATAGATCAGTGTTAATTATGTTCCTTTTATTTACAAAAGAAATTTGATATTTTGGCATGTACAGAAAGTATTATAAATGCCCTATAGTTACAGCAAAATGAATTTACAGTGAACTGATGGGCACTGAAGGAATTAGATATTTTAAGTTTTGTTTACACGATGTATTGTAAGCTCAAATATTTTTGTCTATTTGGAACAGGATTTCTTTTGAGTTTAGTGAATTAACCTTTTTCTGCTCTGATTCTGAAATGCGAATGAAGGTTAGAGGAGGTCAAGAAACAAGAAGTTCTAGATAGGTGCCATTGGTTACGGTATGATACGGGTTTCTGGGATTGTGTTTTAAATGCATATTTTGACATTTGTTGTTTCATTTTTTCATGCAAGCACTTTTCTTTTATTTTTCTCTTTGTATATGAAGAGGACAAAATGCTATTGCTAGCTTTGTAGCACTCTTTCCTAAAAGATGTTAAGTGCTCCTTGGCCCACCATGAATAGAGATGTTATTTTTCCAATTTTGTTTTAAAAAGCGGGAATTGCTGTAGGCAATTTTCAAATATGTAAAGAAAATTACAAATTTAGCATTTGTATGAAGCTTATGCTAACTCTTATCAATTTTGTTACTTTGTTATTAATGAGCAGTGTTTAATACGTATATATAAAAGTAAAATTGTGGGCCAGTGGATATACAGGTAAAAAAAAACACCAAGTGCTTTTTCCCCTATTTGACTTAGAAAATTAACTTCACAGTTGGATCATTTAAGAATGATGAACTGTAGGGTAATCATTTAGTGCATTTTATGCAAATTTCTTTCTTGTTCCCCTCTTTGTTCTACCATTAAAGAGTTAAAACAAAAATCATTGCAGCACAGTTTGGATTTCAAAGTATCTTTGTATCAGCCATGTTTTCCCCACTACCAAGAGACGTGAAAGGTCCATTTTCGGAACATAACAACAACTGATCCTTATAACAAATAGGAAATAATAGTTCTAATTGCTACTGCAAATTGCAGCTTGGTACTTTACCAGTGCTGTGCTTTTGATTTATTCTGGAATCATTTGTGTATTATTTTTAAGAAAAGTGACTAAAAATTCCATATTATAAGTTTGCCAGAGCACAGTAGAACTTTCTTTATACTACGACTAACCCCACAGAATTCACATTAAAAACTGTTTGTGATAACAAGAGAGACTGCACTTTATCAGTACATTAGTTGCTTTGTTAATATAATGCCATCTTTACTTACAGCCTTTATTTTTTCCATGTTGGACTTGAAATTAGGAATCCACCTCATCCTGGTGCTCAATTTCACACAATTGAATGTGTTGAATACACAAAGTAACATCATCTGGGTTTAGAACTAAAGTTAAAATGCTGCTAAACTTACTTTGAACAGTCTGGTCTGATCTGTTTTTCTTTTGTCTTCTCATCCTGTCTAAGTGACTGTTATCCTTCGATGGTAATGGTAGATAATTCTGATTGTACACTCAAGTGGAATTTGTAAAGTAGCACTTAAAGCCAGACTTTAATTGCTTTAAGAAATGATGCCACAAAGCTGGGTGTGGAAAATGTAGTGCTTACCTGTTTGTAAGCTTTCATGGCATATACTCTTCTGTAGCCTCAGAATGATTTATTTAAATCTAAATAAATTTGTCATTTTCATATATGGTGTTTCATCTCAAATTTGAAGAGTCTGTTTTCTTATTTAATGCTTTATATTGGGTTGAAGAGGTATATTGTTGGCTTTTTAGATGCTGCAATGATTTACCATCTACTGTGGATTGAATATTTTAATGAGACATTTGATAATCAATACATCCGTTTCCTCCTTAAACTTTTATGATTTTATTGGATACAGGGACGATACAGACAAAGATAATTTATTAGAAATACCATAAATGCTTATGTGGAAACTGTTCCCTGTTGAAAATAGCATGACCGGAAGAGATCACTCTTGCAGAATAATATGCCTGAGCAGCTTAAGGTGATCGTTTTGAACATTTAAATAGCTAAAAGATTTCTTGAAGTTGAAAGTTTCAACCACATTGCTAATTATTTTGCAAATTGTTTTAATGATGTTTCTTCAGTCTTTTTGAAGATTTTCTTCTTTCCACTATGTACACAAATTTTCCCCTTCTAATTTCCACTTTCCCAGGCAGTGTGTGGCTGAGAGAATGGGCAATTTGCAACCACTTGGGTTTCAAAATAACCAGGTCAAAATTCACACACAAAATCTCTCAAAATATTGTCTACAGTAATTGGGCTATTTGGTCCACATGCCAACTTTTGCCCACTTTGTCTTCAGAATCTTTATTTTCACAAGGCCATCAGAATTGGATAATAAGTACTTGCACTTATTGGCAGCATGACTGTGTGACCACTAGTACTGCTACTTTGGTCTCCTGTTGCCCTGATGATGAGCATCAAGCAGTGAATTTTAATTAATTTATCATCATTCTTATTTTGGGTTTCTTCCTTAAGATGATTCTGTTGCATAGTAATAAGCATAATGTGAACTTCAACCTAACCTTTTTCTATTTGAATACAGCAAATTTCACTACGTTTTTTTTTGTAGATGCATACTCTGAGAGATTTCATACAACTTGTGCTGGTTGCAATGCTCCTCAATACCACTGTGTCTGTCAAGGACACAGAGCCGTGCTTGTCAGTTTAGAAAAAAGAGCTGGGGAGAGCAGGGTAATAATGCCCTCATAGGGCCATGTCGATTTCAAGACGACATGCCTGACCTTCCTTAACAATTTTTTTAAAAATGCTTAGAAGGTTTAGCGGCTTTTGCTGTGAGAAGAACAGTTAATGGTATAATGTCGAAATAAATCTTCTAGGACATCATGACGGGAGTTCCTCCAGGTAGTATCCTTTCAGCTGCTTCATCAATGACCTTCCCACCATTGTCAGGTCAGAAGTCTGAATGTTTGCTGATGATTGCAACCTTTTTAGCACCATTCACCAGTCCTCAAATACTGAAGCAACCTGTGCCCATGTTCAGCAAGACCTGGACAACAACATGATAAGTGGCAAATAATATTCATACCACACAAGTGACAGGCAATGATCAGGTCCAACAATACAGAAACAAGCCGTCGGCCCTTGATATTTAATTGCATTTCTATTACTGAATCTTCCACCACCAACGTCCTGGGGATTACCAAAGACCAGAAACTGAATTAGGCGAGCTCTACAAAAACTGTAGCTGCAAAGTAGATCAGAGGCTAGGAGTTTTGTGACAAGTAACTCGGCTCCTGTGACTTCACTTACTTGGAATGGGCTCCAATAACACTGAAGCTCAGTGCTGCTCTGGACAGTGCAACCTGCTTGATTGGCACTCCAAACACAGCCTTCAATGTTCACTTTCTTCGACTGCACCTTCCAAACCCATGATCACTCAACTAGAAGGACAAGGGCAGCAGGTGCATAAGATCACCAGCACATTCCCCTTATAGCCACACACCATCCTGAGTTGGAAATATGTCACCATTCCTTCAGTGTCACTAGATCAAGATTGTGGGACTCCCTCCCTATGCACCAGGGGCATATCTACACCAAAATAGAATGCAGTGGTTCAAGAAGGCCCCTCACCACCCATTTCTCCAGGGCAATTATCGATGGGCCATAAATGCTGGCCTAGCCAACAACACCCATTTTCCATGAATAGACAGGGGAATAAAATCATCTTTCAGGTGAATTACATGATATAACTGTTTAAACTCTTAAAAAGTAGTCCAGAATGTCTGTTTACATCTTTGCGTTTGGTCAGCTTTGTGATATGCTGTGTCTGTACAAGGAGTATGTGCTTCATGTTCAGCAAACAGAAACTCTACCTGGGTGGCTTTCTCAAACAATTGACTCGTAAATGCTGATGCATGGCAGTGGGTTTTGTAGTCATGACAGACATGAAGCTGACCAAAATAAACAATGTAGAATTAATTTTTCAAGGCAGCCATGACAAGCTCACAGAAGTTATTGGTTGCTATGAAATATAACTAATTTTAATTTAATTAGAAAAGTCCAGCATCAGTGTTGTAGGTGGATGCTAACTATAAGATTCAAATCTATAATGCAGTGTTCACAACTGTGCACAAGATTCCAGCCATGGCCGAACCAGTGCTTTACATATTCCTAGCATTTCATCCCTGTTTTTGTGTTCTATAGAAGTCTTCCAAACTCAGCCTTTCTAAATGACAATTTATCCTCTCTTTCATAATCAATTCGAACAGTTCACCCATCAATGAAGTCAGACTTACAGGCTTATTATTTGACCTATTCCTCAAACCTTTCTGACCTCACCTGTAACTAATGAGGACTGGAAAATGATTCACAGCGCATCAGTTATTTCCTTCCTCACTCACTTCTAACAGTCTGGCTTACAATCCATCCAGCCTTGATTTATCCACCTTCAAGGATGTTAGTCCTTTCAGTATTTCAACAAGTATAATGTGACAATATCTAATATCTCACACTCTTAATTAGAATGCCTGTATCATCGCTCTCCTTTGCCCATTCTCAAGATTTTTTTATTCATTTGCGGGACATGGACATTGCTGGTTGGGCCGGCATTTATTACCCATCCCTAATTGCTCTTGAAAAGGTGGTGGTGAGCTGCCTTCTTGAATCGCTGCAGTCCATGTGCTGTAGGTAGACCCATTATGCCCTAAGAGACAGAATCCCAGTGACAGTGAAGGAATGGTGACATTTTTCCAGGTCAGGATGGTGAGTGGCTTGAAGGGGAACTTGCAGGTGGTGGTGCTGCCATTTATCTGCTGCACTTATCCTTCTAGACTGAAGTGGTTGTGGGTTTGGAAAGTGTTGTCTGAGGATCTTTGAATTCCTGCAGTGCCTCCTGTAGATAGTACACATTGCTGCTACTGAGCATCAGTGGTGGAGTGAGTGTGTGTGTGTGTGTGTGGATGTGGTGCCTTATCAAGTGAGCTGCTTTGTCCTGAATGGTGTCAAATTTCTCAAGTGCTGTTGGAGGGAAGTGGGAGCATTCCGTCTCATTCCTGATTTGTACCTTGTAGATGATAGACAGGCTTTGGGGAATCAAGTGGTGAGTTATTCATCTCAGTACTCCTAGCCTCTGACCAGCTCTTGTAGCCGTTGTTTTTGTGGCAATTCTGGTTGAGTTTCTGGTCAATGGTAACCCAAGAATATTGACAGCAGCGGATTCAGTGGTGGTAACACCATTGACTGTAAAAGGGTGGTGGTTAAATTGTCTCTAATTGGAGAAGGTCATTACCTGGCATTTGTATGCTGCAAATGTTGCTTGCCACTTGTCAGCCCAAGCCTGGATATTATTGCATTTGAACATGGACTGCATCAGCTTCTGAGGAGTCACGAACGGTGCTGAACATTGTGCAATCATCGGCCAACATTTCCACCTCTGACCTTATGATATAGGGCAAGGTCATTGATGAAGCAGCTGAAGATGGTTGGACCTAGGACACTACCCTGAGGAACTCCTGCAGAGATGTCCTGGAGCTGAGATGACTGATCTCTGACAACAACAATCATTTTCCTATGTGCCAGGTATGATTCAAAAGAGGGAAGAGTTTGCCCCTGATACCCATTGACTCCAGTTTTTCTCTGGCTCGTTGATTCTACATCAGTCAAATGCGGTCTGTATGTCAATAGCTGTTACTCTCACCTCACCTCTGGTATTCAGCTTTTGTCCAGATTTGAACAAAGCTTGTAGTGAGGTCAGGAGCTGAGTGACCCTAGTGGAACCCGAACTGGGGGTCACTGAGCAGGTTATTGCTGAGTAGATGCTGCTTGATAGCACTGTTGATGACAACTTCAATCACTTTACTGACAATCAAGAGTAGACTGATGGGGTGGTAAATGGTTAGGTTGGATTTGTCCTGCTTTTTCTGTTTAGGATATGCCTGAGCATTTTGACATATTGTCAGGTAAATGTCAGTGGTGTGACAGCACTGGAAGAGCTTGGCGAGGGAGGCGGCACATTTTCAGTACTATTGTCAAAATGTCATCAGAGCTCATTGTCTTTGCAGTATCCAGTGCTTGCAAACATTTCTTGTTATCAGATGGAGCAAATCGACTTGGCTGAAGATTGGTATCTCTAATGGTGGGGACCACTGGAGGAGTCCAAGATGTATCATGCAGTTGGCACTTCTGGTTAAAGATTGCTACAAATGCTTCTGCCTTATCTTTTGCACTGATGTGTTGGGCCTTTCCATTATTGAGGATGGGGATATTTGTGGAACCTGCTCCTCCAGTGAGTTGTTTGAATTGTCCATCACCATCATGACTGGATGTAGCAGGACTGCAGAGCTTAGATCTGATCTGTTGGTTGTGGGATGGCTTAGTCCTGTCTATCGCTTGCTGCTAATACTGTTTGACGTGCAAGTAGAAGCAAGATAGCAGCTGGGTAAGATCCTCCAGTTGGAGCTCCTCTGCTCACCAGGTCCTTTTCCTTTTTTTCTTTCTCTCTCCCTCTCCCCTTTGCAGCATTTCATCCCCTACCCCTTCCAACCGATAACTATTTTTGACTTTAAACTACATAACTGTAATCTGAAGAAAGGAGTCGCCTCTGGTGACCAGGCAGGAGCTGAGCGTGCGGGCCATGACCTGCAGCGGCAGCGGAGTAGGCAAGGGCCGGAGTGATGTTGGCCAATTAGACGTGGGTCGGAACAAGTCCTGGAGGGGCCAAGTCCCTGGAGTGGAGGAGGGACCACATCCCAGAGCAGCAGAGGAGCCGGGTCCCTGGAGCGACGGTGAAGCCACAAACCCGGGGCATCATTGTGCCGAATCCCGGAGCGACGGGCAGCCAAGAAAGCTCTTCGGCAAGGGACGTCTTGGATGTGTTCTGGAGCAGAGGCAGTTGCTGAGCCGGCCTGAGGCCTGGAGCAGGCCTCCCGTTTTCCACGTGAAGTACGCCCTGACAGCAGCATGACCCGGACTGGTGTAGCCAGGAGTAGGACACTCTCAGCGGCGTAGTGTGGGCTGGAAAGCCTGGAGCAGGACTCTGGCCGTGGTACAGCAGTGAAGAAGGAAAGTTGGACTTTCTTTAAGTTATCTTTCTTTATTTTATTGTGTGAATGGCTCTGATGTACAAGTGACAGTGCACACTTTTCACTGCATTTTATTTTGAACATATGTGACAATAAAGGATATTTAATATGCCTTTTTGGTAGCTTCACCAGCTTGACAGCTTAGTTTTAGGAATGCCTGGTGCTACTCCTGACATGCCGTCCTACACTCTCCATTGAACCAGCTTTCATCCCCTGGCTAAATGGTAATGGTTGAGTGGGAGATATGCCAGGCCATGAGGTGGCAGATTGTGCTCAAGTACAATTCTTCTGTTGATGGCCCACAGTGCCTCACGGATACTGAGTCTCGAGTTGTTACATCTTTTTGAAACCTGTCCAATTTAGCACAGTGATAATGCCGCACAACACAATGGAGGTTATTCTCAGTGTGAAGGCCAGACTTTATCTCCACAAAGACTGTGGTGGTCAATCTTACTAATACTGTCGTGGACAGATTTATCTGCAGCCAGCAGGTTGAGGTCTAGTATGTTTTTTCCTCTTAAATCTCTCACCTTTGCTACAGACCAGTCTAGTAACTATATGTCCTTTAGGATGCGACCCAATCAATAGTGCTGCTGCTGAGTCACTCTTGGTGGTGGACATTGAAATCGCCCACCTGGAGTATATTTTGTGCTCTTTTCACCCTCTGTGCTTCCTCCAGGTGCTCAACATGGAGGAGTACTGATTCATCAGCTGAGGGAGGATGGTACGTGATAACCAGAAGCAAGTTTCCTTGCCCATGTTTCACCTGATGCTATAAGACTTCATGGGGTCTGGAGTCAATGTTGAGGACTCCCAAGACAACTTCCTCCCAGCTTCTTAACATACTGTTAAAACATGTTTTGCTTTCCCTTGAATTTACCTGCCAATATTTTTCTACATCCTGTTGTTTTCTTGATTTTCTTTTTTGCTTCATTGTACTTTCTGTACTCCTAGGCATTCCACAGAATGAAGCTATTTTGTGACTTTTAAAGCAGAAAAAGAAGCTTATGACTTACCCTGTATGTTGCTGGAAAGCCAGGAGTGCTGGATTAGGGAATACCACCTTTTTTTGGTGGGGTCACATCTACACTATGCCTGTAGAACTTCACTTTTGAATGCCTCCCACAATTCTTGTCACTGATTTTTTCTTCCTTCCAATAGCTGGATCCAGTCATTTTCATCAGATCACTTCAACTTTGTAAAAGTTTTCTTCCCCAATTTAAAACTTTTACTCCTGTTCTGCCATGTCATTTACCATAATGATGTATATGGCTATTATGGTCACTGTCTCCAAAATGTTAGCTACTGCAACTTCATCCAATTTCCTATCAGCATGTTGATCAGCCATGATCATAACATATGGCTTAGCTGGCGCAAGGGCTCAAATGGCCCAATCCTGCTCCAATCTTCTATGTTTCTGTATTTTTTTCCATTCATGGGATGAGGGTGTCACGGGCAGGGCCAACATTTATTGCCTAGAGGGCAGTTCAGAGTCAACCACGTTGCTGTGGGCCTGAAGTCATTTAGTCTAAACCAGGTAAGGTTTGGCGTTTCCTTCCGTAAAGGACATTAGTGAACCACATAGATTTTTCTAACATCAACAATGGATTCATGATCAGTTTTTATGCAAGACTAAACCTACAGTTGCACCCTCTCTAATTGGGCTGCTTATGCGCTAAAAACATTCTCCTAAATGCAGCTCAAGAATCTTGTGCTGTGTGATTTTCACACTCTTTGTATCCCAGTTGATGTAGGGTAGATGAAACCTCCAGCTATTTTTCCCTTGTTTGTTAATGCATGCAGAATTTTCACTCTGAGCTCAACCCATGTGGCCTTACTTGTTGATTCATTTAGTATACCATGCTTTTGCCATTTATATTCTCTCACTGTAACACTGTCTTTGAGCTTTCTTTCCTAGAGGGGAGAAACATTGATGGGATACTTACTTCACCTTGTACAGTTGATAGGGCAGACAACTGCAAATAGTTGGGGGAGCAGTAGAAAGAACAGTACCAGTGTCAACTACATGAAGCAAAATAACACTTGTTTCCAACTTTTTGTCTATGCCTTGCTTTTTAATTTCCTTTAGTTTTGTATAGCACGTGTTGCATCTGTGTATTTTCTAATGCATGATAGTTCACTGTTTCCAGTAAACAGTAAAATTGCAGCAAATTTCTTTGAGATAACAAGGTATAGAACTGGATGAACACAGCAGGCCAAGCAGCATCTTAGGAGCAGGAAAGCTTGACGTTGAAGGGTCTAGGCCCGAAACGTCAAGCTTTCCTGCTCCTAAGATGCTGCTTGACCTGCTGTGTTCATCCAGCTCCACAACTTGTTATCTCGGATTCTCTAGCATCTGCAGTACCTATTATCTCTGATGCAATTTTCTTTGACCTCTTTTTTTAAAGCCAATGTATGATTAATGGCATCTGCTGTTGATGAATGGATAACCTTCAGTGGCTTCAATTGGACATACTGAAACGCTCACTGAATAAAATTCCATGGAGCTGATGAAAAGGTTTCATTTTATATACAAAAGTAAAATGTTAGAAAAAATTAAAGAAAAATATTAGAAATGCTCAGCTAGTCTGGAAGCATCTTTGGAGAGATAAACAGTTCAGGTTTTGAGTCTAATAATAATCATCTTTGGTGTTGATGGGGGCTGGAAATAATGGTTTTCATGCTGTTGACGAAGTGGTTGGAGAAGCTAGTGAAACAGTTGGTGAGGTTGTTCGGAGCAAAAGACCTACTCCAGGATCCCTTCAATATTTTTACTTTTCTTAACTGAGGATTATAGCTTCTTGGGTGTTGTTGAAGCTGCAGTCATCCCGGTAAATCGTTCTACTTTTCCTTCTCCGCCTCCTCCTTCCCTTCCTCCATCTCAACAACGTAAACACCATCAGTTTCAAGCCCCTATCCAGTCACTAGACTCAAGCACTTTCTATTTCACATCTCTAACATCTGCAGTCTCCTGCTCTGAACTGCTCATTGGGTATGTGTCTGCAGTCATAGAATCATGGAGCCAGAAAAAGGGCCTTTGTTGCAGACATGATGGCCAATCGAAAACAACTACCAAATTACTGTAACCCCATTTTGCAGTACTTGGTCCATAGTCTTGTGATGCCAGGGTATACAAGTGCATACTACTTGCATGTTATGAGGGTTTTTGCCTGTACCACCCTCACAGGCAATGAGTTCCAGATTCCCACCATCCCTTCAGGCGAAAATGTTTTTCTTCACATCCCCTCTAAACCTGCCCCTTACCTTAAATCCAAATCCCCTGGTCATTGGTTCCTTCGTCAAGGGGAAACATTTCTTCCTGTCTACACTATCTATGCTCCTCATAATTTTTTTACATCTCAAACGTGTCCCTTCGCAACCTCCTCTTCTAAGGAAAACAACCCCATTCTATCCAATCTCTCTTCATAACTGAAACTGTCCAGCTCAGGCACCATCTTGGTAAATCTCTGCACTCTCTCTAGTGTAACTCCTAAAATAATGTGAATTCCAAAACTGTACATAATATTCTAACTGTGGCCTGACATTTTATACAGTTCCTGCAATAACCTTTCCCTGCTCTTAAACTCCAAACCTCAGATCATAAAAGCAAGTATACCTTTTGCCACCTTCACCACTTCATCCGACTGCCCAAATAGCTTAAGGGACCAGTCTACACCAAGGTGCTTCTGATTCTCAGTGTTTCCCAGGATCCTGCTGTTCATCATGTATTCCCTTGCCTTGTTTCTCCTGTTCCAAGTGCATCACCTCTACACTTACCCAAACAGAATCCATTTGCCACTGACCAGCTTGTCTTTATCCTCCTGTAATCCAAGGCTACTGTCCTCACTAGTTACCACTCCACCACTTTTTGTATCAGCTGCAAACTTACTGATCAACCATCCTGGGTTCAATTATATATCAGTTATATAAACCTCAAACAGCAAGGGCCCCAATACTGACCCTTGTAGGACCCACTGGACACAGACTTCCAGTTGAAGAAAAACACATCCCTTGACCCTCTGTTTCCTACCACCAGCCAGTTGTAGGTCCAATTCACCGAATTTCCTTGAATCCTATTTGCTATTGGCTTCCCATGAAGTAACTTATCAAAAACCTTACTGTAAATCCAAGCAGACTACAGCGAAAGCATTGCCTTCATCTACACAACGAGTCATCTCTTCAAAAAAATTCAGTCAAGTTCATCACGTATGACCTCCCCTTAACAAAACCATACTGGCTGTTCTTGCTCAATACCTCCCTGTCCAAATAGATTAATTCCATCCTTCAGAACTGCTTCCAAAAGTTTCCTTATTGCTGAGGTTAGACTGGTTTAACCTTTGATCCCTTCCTGAATAATGGTATAACATTAGCTGTCCTCTAGTCCTCTGACACTTCTCCTGTGGCCAGGGAGGAATTGAACATTTTTTTTCAAGTATTCCTGCTATTTCCTTCCTTGTCTAATTCAACAACCTGGGATACATTGCATCTGCATTTGGAGACTCATTGACTTTAAAGCCTGCAAGACACTCAGAACCTCGTTTTTGTCTGTGCTAATTTCATTGTGACACAGAATCTTGCTCTGATCTATTCAGTCTTCTGCTCTGGTCTCAAATAAAAACAGAAATTGCTGGAAAAGCTCATCAGGTCTGCCAGCATCTGTGGAGAGAATCAGAGTTAACGTTTCAGTTCAAGGAAACCTTCCTCAGAACTGGCCTGTTCACGAGGGATCTGCAGTCTCCTGCTCTGGTCTATTCACGGAAATCTGCAGCCTCCTGCTCTGGTGTGTTCAGTGCGGATCAGCAGTCTCCTGCTATGATTATGTTCACCGAGGATCTGCAGTCTCCTAGGAACTGCGGATGCTGGAGAATCTGAGATAACAAGGTGTAGAGCTGGATGAACACAGCAGGCCAAGCAAAATCATTTCTGAAGAAGGGTCTTGGCCCGAAATGTCAGCTTTCCTGCTCCTCTGATGCTGCTTGGCCTGTTGTGTTCATCCAGCTCTACACCTTGTTATATGCAGTCTCCTGCTCTCTTTTACTCAATGGGGATCTGCATTCTCTTCCACTGGTTGTTCTGGGGTTTTGATGTGGAGGTGCCGGTGTTGGACTGGGGTGGACAAGGTCACAAGGCACAATGACACCAGGTTATGGTCCAAACAGGTTCATTTGAAATCACAAGCTTTCTGGGCGCTGCCCCCTTCTCCGAAAGCTTGTGATTTCAAATGAACTTCTTGGACTGCAACCTGGTGTCGTGTGACTTCTGACTTACTATGGGGTGCAGCAGTGCGTTTGCTGTGTGTTGCAGCGACGGAGCTGCAGTCACTCACCCTCATCACAACTTCTCCGGGATTCTCAGCAGGTGCAACAAAGCCCATTGTTGACATCACACGGGCCACTTGGACATGCGCAGCAGATTACAACCTGAATGGCTGAGTACTGGCGACGTTGCCATTTTGTATTGGTCTAGATAATGATTGAGAAGCGCATCACCCAATAGTTGGTGAGGGACGGTTCCAACTGCGAACCAATGAGAAATCGGAGAGTTGGAGGCGGGCCTGTTTTCGGAGAGGAGCTGTCGCCATGGGCCTGAGCGGCAGGCGCGTGTCGGCAGCGGCGGCGGGGGCCGTGCTGCTCGGCTCGCTTACCGCCGTGCTTCTCCCGCAGCTCCGGGACGGCTTGTGTTTGTTGCGGCGGCGCCTCTGGGAGATGGGCCTGGACGGCGATCGGAGCACCGGGCTGAGCCTGACCTACAGCGGAGTGGAGCTGAGCCAGCTGGAGGAGGCCTGGGCCCTCAGGCAGAAAGCGGGACCAGGTAAGGCGCGATGGAAGAGGCCGGCTCGGTCACTCACCCGCCCGGGGTGACTTCCCTTCGAGCTTCGATCTGATTGAGACGTACAAGTTTCTGACGGGGACATAGACAACTCCTGCTTTTCTCTCTCTCTCAGACACACACACAGATGCTGTCAGACCAGTGCTGGGTTTCTCCGGCACCTCCTGTTTTTGACCTGCATCAAACGCCCTAGCGCTTCAAACTGGGAAGTTGCCGCAGCCTCCAGCAGGTTGCATCCCCATCACTCTCAACGTGGCTGTTAGTCTCTGCCTGTGTTCCTGGCTCCTCAGCAACTCGCTGCTTCTCAAAACTTCATCGCATCCATATTTTGTCACATTCACCAGCAACAACTAGCATTTAGAGACACGCAGATTCCTTAATTAGCAAGTAAGCATCCTTTCGGTCCATCGTATCCCACCATCAAACGTCCATCTGTTCTAATCCCATTTCCCAGCACCTGGTCCGTTTCCTTATATGCAGTGGTGTTTGAAGTGCTTCTCTGAATACTACTTAAATGTATTGAGGTTTCCTATCTCTACCATCCCTTTAGGCATTGAGCTCCAAGTGCCTACAGTATGATTTTATTTCCCTCAAATTCCCTGTCAACCATCAGGTCCTTACTTTAAAACTGTGCATCCTGGTTATTGCCCCCTCTACTGAGAGAAAAGTTTCTCACTGCAGTCTAAGGCCATTATTACGTTGTACACTTCATTTGGTTCCCTTCTCAGTTTTCTTTTCTTAGAAGAATTTGTAGCTGAATCAGTCTTGCCCAGCTAATATCTTGGTGAATCTCCTCTGCACCCTTTCCAGTCCACACCTTGAATGCAGTAAAACATTAAAGCAGCAAACCACAAAAAATTAACACTAAGCCAAAGGTGACCCAAAGCTTGCTCAGTGGTTTTCTTTTGAGGGCAAACTTAATGGAGGATAAACAGCAGGACAAAGCTTAGGAATGGAATTCCCTAACTGAGGATTTGATAGTTAAAGACATTAGCTGTCAGTCGTGTGGATGTTGGGGATTCACAGACCAGAATTGGAGATATGTAGTATTCTCAAAGGGTTATGAGGCTGAAGAGGATGACAGACCTAGGAAAGAGTATAATCACAGCAGGGATCAAACTCACTGACTCCCACTTACCCTAATGTTAAAATTCCCAAAGTGGGTGAGCAGGCACAAGCTGAATGGCAATTAGTGCAAGTTCAGAATGCATGCTGTAGGTTTATGGAGAGTGGTAGATGTTGGCTGGCAGGCAGCCATTGTGATAGTCAAATCTGGAGCAGTTTTTTCCTCTAACCTGTAATTATTCAAAAATTGCCATGCACAAGTTGGCCCAGGTTACCACACAAAATATTTAAAAGGCCCGCACACATGAATAAATTGCCATCAAACTACAAAAATAAATTAGAGGGTACATTGGTCTGTAGATTCAAAGATCCTTGGATTACTCTTTCAGGGTTGAGGTGGGAGCAGATGTGAATGGTGTTAGAGAGAGAATTATCCAGCCGCAGGCAATTCCACATGACTGCAACCTGTCAGCATTTTCTATAACCATATCCTAAGGTCACTATCAATCTAGGATCTGATGTGGATCATTTGCATTGTGTTGTTTATCTGACAACATCTGATTATGGCCATTTGAATTATATAACATTTAGTTAGTTGATGTACTTGTGAGTTTTCTGCTTACTGCTCCTTTTAATCAGTTCCCAGCAGGAGATTATCTTGGTACCCTGTCCGCAGTTATGTAACTAGTCATTTTTTCAGATAAATGAATTATTTGTAAATAAGTATGAATGGTGGCAGAGAATTTCAGAGTGCAACTTAAGAGCCTGGTTTCTCTTTGGTCTGTAAGGATCTCACGCTGTTTAAAAGAAAGTCAGAGCAGTATTACATTCAACCCAGATTTAGATAAAACACCAGTAGAAAAATATCTGTATGCTGCCTAATGTCAACCAGGATGCTGTTATAAAATTTGGTTCCTTGTTCCATGTGCTTCTGAATTTTAAACTTAGGAAAAAAATGAATATTGCAGTGTTTATGAAAACAATTTCTTTCCCATTCGAGATAATAGGAACTGCAGATGCCGGAGAATCCGAGATAACAAGGCATAGAGCTGGATGAACACAGCAGACCAAGCGGCATCATAGGAGCAGGAAAGCTTGACGTTTCGGGCGTAGAAGGGTCTAGGCCCGAAACGTCAAG
>JAHRHZ010000099.1:14925446-14962494 GCA_024137785.1 Ginglymostoma cirratum
CTTGACGTTTCGGGCCTAGACCCTTCTACGCCCGAAACGTCAAGCTTTCCTGCTCCTATGATGCCGCTTGGCCTGCTGTGTTCATCCAGCTCTACGCCTTGTTATCTCTTTCCCATTCGAATCAGCTATGATTTTTTTCAATTTTAATTGCATTGTTTTGGATCTGTGCAACACCATTCAGCTATCAGTACGAGTCTTGGATTTTGCTCTCTGTTTTGGCAATTTTTTAAACATCCACTGACCGATGATTTGTTCCACAGTTACTGGTTGCAGAAATCCAGAACAAAAGTCCACTTTGCAGCCAGTGTGTGACGTTTTACATAATGGTTAAAGATCTGATTAGATGGAGTTAATATTCCTGTGTAGTAATTACGAACATCCAAAAATCTCGCGCCATTCTAGACTACACAGTACAATTGGCTATGTTTACATTAGAAACTGATTTTTAATTTCAGAAATCCAGTTGGAAGCTAAAGCTGCTCTGCACCAGGCTCTGGAGATGAAACGTCTGGGAAAGCGTGAGAAGGCATACAGGCTATTTATGCATGCCCTCAACATGGACCCTAATTATGTAGATGCTTTAAATGAATTGGGTGTTTTCATGGAAGAAGATAAGGATGTTATTCAGGCTGACCACTTATATACAAAGGCTTTGACCATTTCTCCATGTGATGAGAAGGCATTGGTCAACCGTGACAGGACATTACCATTGGTGGAAGAAATTGACCAAAAACAATTTAGTATTCTTGACCGGAAAGTTAAAAAATTGATGGCTATACCCAAAGGGAATGCAGCACTGAACCGTGTATTGGAAGAAAGTTATTACCATCATATTTATCACACTGTGGCAATTGAGGGGAATACACTGACACTGTCTGAAATCAGGCATATCATAGAAACTAGGTATGCTGTGCCTGGAAAAAGCCTGATGGAACAGAATGAAGTTATTGGGGTTGATGCAGCCATGAAATATCTCAACAAGTCTTTAGTATCCAGAATTGGATCTGTTAATATTGATGATATTTTACAGATTCACAAAAGAGTTTTAGGATACGTTGACCCTGTGGAAGCTGGAAAATTTCGGACCAATCAAGTCTTTGTGGGTCACCACATTCCTCCCCATCCAAGGGATGTAAAGAAACAAATGCAGGAGCTGGTTCAGTGGTTGAATTCTGAAGAAGCCATGAGTCTACATCCTGTTGAAATTGCTGCTCTTGCACATTATAAACTTGTCTACATCCATCCCTTTATAGATGGAAATGGAAGGACAGCACGATTACTTATGAATCTAATCTTAATGCAGGCAGGTTACCCACCTGTCACTATCCGCAAGGAACAAAGGGCTGAATATTATAGTGCACTAGACTTGGCCAATGAGGGAGATGTAAGACCATTTATTCGTTTCATTGGGAAGTGCACAGAAATGACTCTCGACTTACTGCTAATTGCAACAACCGATCACTCTGTGGACAAAGGTTTACCTGAAGCTAATCCAAACCATTCAGATTATACGCAAACAATTCTAATTAAAAATTAACCTATCTTATTGTTCCACACTATTTATGGACTTCAGTCGAGTTGCTGGGATTGTCACCAGACTAAGTTTTAGTCAAGATTGGTTCCTTTAGTTCAGAAACTTGTCAAGTTCTTTACTAAAGGGTTGTGCACATTAGGCCTTTTTTTGTTTTTGCTTGGCTTTCTCACGAGATCCTGAACCAGCCGTGCATGTTTGCATTTTGTAATGCTGGTTACTTAACAGTTTGGACCTGCAGATTAGAGCTGGAAAAAAAACAGCACTGAAGCTTTTTAGATATTCTGGGTTATACCCAGGTACAGGATGTGATTTTAAACTGGTCACGTTCTGAGCTGTTGCCATAACTTAATTGGGACTGCATTTCTTTAGGCTGATCTGTGATCCATACTGTCCCTGCTACCCCTGATTTTAAGTGTTTATATTTAGTCCATTTTATGATGGTCTAAACATAAACATGATGGATATAGTCACAGATGGGCTGTGTATACTTTCAAGAGTTAAATAAAATGTCAGGCCCACAATTTGTAGTGAGGGGTGAAAATCATTTGTGAGAGGCTGGATTGAATGAGGAGGTGGAGAGAAAGATCAGGAGGAACGAGAATGTCTGGTCAGTAGTATGTTCATTCACTTTGGTCTCTCAGTACTTGCTAGAAGAAGCCTTTTTTTTTGTTTAGAAGGTTAACTCCAGTTTAGTATCTCAGTGCAGGTTTTTTTTTTCTTTGTTTCGGTGGCATTTTTTTTAAACAATCCAGTAGACTTAAACAAAAAAGAAATCGCACTCCGTTGTTCCAACCAGTCTTGTATTTGCTAAAATTACAGCACGGAGCGAAGCTAGAGTCTAATATTTCAGTAATTGTTCCAAACTGAACAATACAATGAAAGATTGCTGAGTGCAACTGTAAAATGTCAACAGATTTTTTGTTTCAAAAAGCCACCTAACCATCTGAAGTGTTTCTGATATCCTGACAATCAGAAAGATATCAGTCAAGGTTATTGTACGTTGTTAAATTGTATCTAGCTGCTGGTATTCCTGGAGTGTTAGATGCCTACAATTATGCTGATTGATTAAAAACTGAGAACTGCATTCCTTCAAACTATCATTTGCTGTCACAACAGGAGAAACTGGTTCTTGTTTTACCATTTCTATTAATTTTTTTTTTAACTAAAATCTTGCACTTGAAATTGAAATCACCAAGAATTAGAATAAAAGACCAGTGTTAACAAACTTCATTGGACAACAACCCAGTTGGCCAATGAGATGTTTGTGAAATTGCACTTTGTATAAGTAAAGCCTTATTTAAATAGTTTATGAAACATAGATACTTATAAATAAATATATTTAAATATAAGTATTTAAGATGTAAATAATAAAGTATTTTGTCATCAGTGATATCCTTGACTTTTTTTCCTTTTGGTGTGCTGTTGTGGAACAAAGGCCACGTGGAAAACCCTTGCCTAACCTATATTTCTTGACATTTGATTTCTGACTGACTTGACAGAAAACAATTCAACTTCAACTTGTCTAAAGTTAAATTGTTTCAGGTGACGTGAAAACAGCAACGTGCTTTGGAAAATATGGAATATCCTGCTTTATCATCAATAATTATACTGCAGTGATGAAAGGGGGTTAGTGTTGCAACCACATTTAGATGTAGACAGTTACAAGGATTTTTACTGTTTTTGCTGCTAAGGCAAGGTTTACAGAGCTAGAGCAGGAAAGTGGACATGAGGAACATCCGATCAACCATAATCCCATTGAAAGGCAGAGCAGGCTTGAGGGGCTGAATAGCCGACTCCTATTTCTTATGCTAACCCTTATTCATTATTTGGAAAACAGTGGTTGCCCTTGATCATCTCAAGATGAATAAACAATGTCAGTCTTTTTGTTTTATTCATTCATGCAATGTGGGTCTTGCTGGCATCCTATTCTAATGAGTTCTTGAATTAAGACCTTGGTATTTCAGAGGGCAGGTGAGTGTCAATTGCATTACTGTGAATTTGGAGTCACGTTGCCCAGACCAGGGTGAGGCAAAATTATTTCCCTAAATTGACAAGCTATGAAGAGGCATTAAATTCTTTTAAAGTCAAGATTCTTGTTAGGCAAGAAAAGTAAAGATTCAGGGGTAGAAGGAATGTGGAAATTTGAAACATTAACAGATCAGGCACCATCTTATTGACTAGCAGGCCAAACATTAAGGCACAAAGGCCTACTTTCTGCTCCTTTTTCCAATTTCAGGATTGTCAAACCTATTGTGACATGAGTGCCCCAATTGTACATTACATAAAATGGCAAAAAGAGACAATTTTTTTTGCACTCTTTCTCATACCTTTGCCAGTCTAAAGAATATTTCACATGATTTGGACCCGAGCGAGTGATGCGAATATCAAATGGTCATACTCCTTTGCTCTAGTAGAGAAGAGGGGTGTTACTGTCTTGAAGCTCAAGAAATAAGTGTTTTATAGCCACCTTAATACATTATTTAAGGTCGCTTCCAATTTGCACAAAGTCGTGTAAACAGCAGTACAACAGTGATATTGGTTGAAAGGTGAATAGCAGCACGTCACCAGGAAATGTCTTGCCTCTCCTGGAAACAGATGAAGCCTTGGTTTATATACAACTCTTTTGAAAGATGGTATTCTGATATTACAGCAGTCTCAAATGTACTGCAAAATCACTAGAGTGGAAGTTCAGCCTATAAACCAGCATTTTACAAAGCTAAGAGTGAGTCCCAAATAAGCATTCAAATTTTGAATACAAAATCAGTAATGACAGCCTCAATAGCTCAGAATGAAAGGATAGATTTTTACATCTTGTTTTAAACAGTTTTTAATTAGTTCAAGGCCATGTATTCAATGACATTTTCTTACATCTTCAGGGAGCCTTCTCCTGCCCTTCAAGATGGCAGATGAAGCTTTGATTAATACATCTGAAAGACAACATTGTCACCAATTTTTTTTTTTTTTTTACACCAATGAATCCAAAACATGATCCTTAAACAATGCTGCATTACAATTCAAATATAAAAATCACAGCAATATCAGAAGTAACAATGAAATGGTCCCTGCGATCCTACTGTAATAGATATTTTTGCCAAAAATGCAAAACAACAATAGCTTTCAGGGCACCTGTTTAAAACTAACCATTAACAATTATAAAACACAATATCATAAACAAAACAAACATTAAAGCCATTCTCTGTAAATACAATAAGGCAACTGCTTAAAAAATGCTGACAAAGCAAAGCAACGTGGAGCTTCCATCAAGGATATTTAACACTCGTTGAACTTTTTTTTTAAAAAATTGATTATTTACATTTCAGTACTGCTAATAAGAATCTCTAGTCATATGCCTAAAGATGCAAATAGTTTATGTAAAGGCAGTTCACATTTCTTTCCAGACATCCAGCAGTGTAAGAATGATTGCTGTAATATCAGGTTACTTTTTCAGCAGCATCTTGGCAAAGTCTGCATTCGTCATCTTTTTGGTCTCTCCCACTGCAGAGGAATCACCTTTTGAATTGCCATCCTGATCCCTCCATGTACCATTTTCAGTATTTGCTGCAGGTACAGGCAACCGTTGTAATGCACGAGGTACAAGTGCAAGCTGTGTTCGACCTTTGCCCCTCCTATAAAAATATCAGGGTTAATGACAGCATTCATACAGATCAACATGTAGTATCAAACTTGCTGTAAACCAAGCAGGTTCTGGACACATTAATTCTTAAGTCATATTTCTTGGTGCTATCAACTTTTTTTTCGTATATTCATGCCAATGTTCCTATTCAGTTCCCTTGTGTTTCAGCATGCACATTGGACTTCACTTTGGATGGGACCTGTACTCCCCATTAATTTATATTTTCTTGTCATTCATTCTTGCATTTTTCAAGTACTACTTCATACTAGTATAATAAATGTCGGCTTTCTAGATAATTGCTCTGATGTCAAGAACCTGACCAGAATTTAGGAGAAAAGTCAAATGCGATCCTAGGGGCTTCCCTCATCAAAATCTCCCTGAATCACATTTTACTACATCCCATTCCCAAAATTCCATGATAGTGTTTTTCAGTTTCATTTCAATCTGTTCCTTTACATACAGTGAGGCTTCTCATTTACATCTTGTTGCTCATTTATGGTACTTGAATTGTGGCATTTTATATTTCTAAGCTATCCCTATTTAAATAAGCAATTACAACCTGCACCAAATCTCTCTGCACCTTGACCACTGCATCATGGTCATTGCAGACATCAGTCAACTTCCTCCTGTATTGGCCTTGCCCACACCAACTGTGCTTAAACTTGCACTTCCAAGGTTATGATTTACCGTAAAAATCAGTTGTCATTTTGTCAATTTACATGATCTTGTTTTCAAATCATCACCATGCCATAGTAAACTGCAGAATCTTCCCTGTTAGTACTTAGATTCATTTTTGCAAGATGCAACATTTACCGCCTTGATCCTTTCCTGAACTTGCATTTAAATGTGCAATATGCATATATCCAATATGCAATACTGTCCTAAATCTATATCCTGTTCCTCGATGTAGAAGAGGGACAAAAAAAAAAATCAATTGTTTCTAGTGAGGAATAGGTGAACTCTTAGAAATGCAGAAGGTTGCTATCGGAGTATAAAGTACGTTATCATACATTTCAGAAAGACAACTTTAAAATTTACTGACAAGAAACAGATACATATTTAGAGCCATGATTTATAATTAGATACACAAATGTGTATCACTGCTTATTTATTTGCATTGCTGGTTTTGACACATGTAACTGGGGACACATGCACATGCACCTGGTCCCTTGTTACATATAGTTGGATATTAGTCCTAGCTTACATTGTCACCACCACAAAAGGGACAACTAAATACAATCGAGCCACAAATGATTCAATTGTCTGTATTAAAAACATACACAAACACCCAACATTTATAAAATACGATCCTTATTCAGGAGCAGTTATTGTCTGAGATAAATGTCTGGACACTACAATCAGCTTTAGATAGACAACTCCCAGCTCACCAATTATAACTGAATCATCCACAATAGCTGTTGCAATTTTTATAACAATTTGATTCACACTTACGCTCCATACACCTGCCGAGGAAGCAATGAGCCAGAAGATCTGCTGGTTTCAACCTTGGTAGTCTGTTTTCTCTGGGGAGGATTACTGATGGCTACACTGATTGTGTGATCTTTAATTACCATACCATCCATCTTAAGAACAGCCTGGGAGGCCTGGGCTTCATTTTCATATTCAGCATATGCCAAACCCTAAAGCAAAATTCATTCAATTATTATTCAGCCTTCAAGTAGGGAAAAACTAATTCATATTTAATAGTTGCTAATAGGCAGACACATATGAATGAAAACAGTTATCACAGATCCTCCACACAGCCTCAAATGACACAGCAAGTTTAATGGCTTATGGGAGTATTCCCAGTTTTGGGTGGCAGACTTCAAATTTGAGACTCAAATCTGGCATGTAGGCTACAGGACACCCTTTTTGGAGCCGATGCTGTAGCAATCATGTTACAATAAGGTTCACATTAAAATTACCTATAAGGGCACCACCCTTCCCACAGAGAATTTCAGTATTAGTTTGTGTAAGATCCAATGAACAGACCATCTTGTATACTGTGAATAAAGCTCAGAAACCATAATTTAATGCAGGACAAATCAAGTCAGCATGGAAACAGGCCTTTCGGCCCAACTCACCCATGCAAACCAGGTTTCCTAAACTGAACTACTCCCATTTGTTTGCGTTAGGCCCATCTCTGTCCAAACCTTTCCTATCTATCTACCTGTCCAAGTGTCTTTTAAATGCTGTAATTGTAACCACCTCTACCACTTCCTCTCAACTCATTCCATATACACACACCACTCTCTGTGGAAAAAGTTCATCCAACATGAGAGTTCACAGCAAAACCATCATAAGCCAGGTCAGCCAGTAAAATGTGCAATGTGCTAATGACAAGGAAAGGTGATTTAACGTTTACAGTTGCCAGATTCATCGACACACAGTTCATTTGCAATCAATTTCCAGAGAGTGGAAGTTACTCAAAGTTTGTTCAAGGTCCAAAATATTCTTGCTTCACAGGTAAGAAACAAAAGCCTTCTCAACATGTTATTATGGAAGAGGACATACCTTTGGTTTTCCAGATCGATTAGTGACAAGACGAATGTCTTTTAGGTTTCCATGCTCTTTGCAGATTTCTTCCAGTTCCTCTTTAGTGCAGGAGAAAGGTAAACCAGATATAAAAACCTTGTGTTTCTCTAAGCTGGTGCTGTATCTAAACACCTGGAGAAGAAACAGCAACAAAACACTGTGAAAAATGGGTTTATTTAAAGCTCTGTTGCTTCTGTAGTGAATCCTATATACACCAGTCCCTCGTTTTTGCATTTCACTGTCTGGGAATGACTTGCAAAATAATGAATACCAGAAAATTAAATCATCAGGAGTTGTGACAAACAAAGAAAGTAGTAAAATGAGAATGCATCAGAATCATAGAAATTTAATGGCACAGGAGACAACTATTTGACACATCGGGTCCTGTACCAACCGAAAATTACACATCCAGTCAAATCTCACTTTTGACCTTTTGATCCATAAGCATGTGGGTTATAGTGTTTTTCATGATCGTTGCACATCTCCACATTTTAGGCTCAGTCTGCAGTGTAATCACTGTTGTATCAAAGGGAATACAACAGCCATTTTTGCACAGCAAGGTCCCATGGACAGCAACATATAATCATTAGATAATCTGTTTTTGTGAGGCTGATAAACGTTAGCCAGGACACTCTAGAAAATTCCTCTGACCTTCTTTGAAACAGTCGCACCCAATCTTTCACATCTGCTGGGCAGATTGGGGCTCAACTTGATGTCTCATTGAAAAGACAGCACCTCCAACAGTGCAACACTCCTCAGTACTGTCCTGGAATGCCAGCCAAGATTTTTGTGCACACTCCTAGCCTTTGAAGCCAGAGCCTTATGATTCAATGGCAGGAGTGCTACCAACTGAGCCACAACTGACAGTCCATGGCTGATGTCCAAGCACCTCTCAGACACAATGAGAATTTCTTACTCTATCATCATTTTAATGCAGTAAGTTCCAGATCGCCATAATTCTCCCAGTGAAAAACTTTATTATGTACCCTCTAATCTAATTTTTTCAATTACTTTATATAAATGTACTCTCAAATTCTGACCTCTTTAGTCAAAGAAATTGGACATTCCTATCCACTCTATATAGGACCATCATAATTCTAGACCACTAAAATAATTTCAGTTAAATCGCCCCTCTGCATCCTTTGTTGCAAGGAAAACAGCCCCAGCCTATTCGGTCCTTCCTCATAACTAAAGTTCTCCATTCTTCATTGTTACAAAATGTTTAAGGGAAACAAAGATTTGCTAAGGATCAAAGTAAATATGTTAGAAAGGATTGAGATGAGAGCAAATTGAGTCACAGTTGAACCTCATTAAGCTTAGGGTTTCAATATTGCTCGGAACCATATCACAAACATACCAATGGGATAGAGAAGTGTACCGGGAATTGGTGGTTAAATGGATCCCTTCAATTTGGTGAATTAGAATTTCTTGAAAGGAAAAGTTGCACAAGACAAGGAAAAATATTCAAATATCATAGCAAACACCAACAATAATACCTTAAATTCTGGATTCTTTGTTTTATCAATGCAAGGTGAAACAAACATTGGCCGGCCCTCTAACACCTGGCGGTCCAGCCGCAAGGCACTGGTAGCTGCTTTCTCTTCTTTAAACTCCACGTAACAATATCCTCGAAAAAGTCCCCTATTATTGTAAACAGGGCGGATGTCTGCAATTTCGCCAAAGCTTTCAAACATTTCCTTCAGCCTCTCCTCAGGGTTGGGCATTGAATATGACAGATTACTGACAAAAACAGTTAGGTTATCCTTGCTGTCGTCATGAAGAACTTTGTTCCTTGTGGCTAGTGCAGCCTTTTGTTTTTGTAATGCTGGAGTCTCTAGGATGTTTGTTTTGCTTTTACGACCAAACAGACCACATTCTGTAGACAGATCTTCTTCCTCAGCTTCTTCCAGCTCCAGGGCTCGAGGTTTTTTATTTGGTTGATCTGAAATTGAAAAGATACATTATTAGAAATCTCCCGCAGCTCAAGGCTGCTCTGTCACTAGATAAGATCATGGTTGATGTGATTGTGGCAACAACTCCATTTTCCTGTCAGCTTTCCATATCCTGTGATTATTAAAAAGCCACTTAACTCAGATAAAACTATTTAACGAGTGAGAATACATACAATGGACCATTGGAATTTTCTTCTCCAGAGAACAAAGACTACTGACCTAGGAGAAAAGATCTCTTCTCCACAAAGTCTTAAAATAGGAAACCTCCTAAATATTAAAATGTGTCCCCAATTCTACACTCTCCAACATATCTTCTCAGCATTCACTTTATTATGCATGTACTAGTACACCCAGATCTTTCCTGCAAAAAATCTACATCATCTAAATGTAGATTGTTGCAGGGAAGACAAACTGAAGCAATTAGGAACCTTCCTGCAGCTGAATAAAAGCCCAAATAGTGGTTAAAAAAATAATAGAATAGGAGAATAATTCCAAGATTTGGACTTTACACCAAAACCACAAAAGCTTCAACTTTCACACTGTTCGTTTAATACACCAAACGTTCCCAAGATACCTCATTATAGGCACAAGAGAGATGGGAAAATGGATGGCAGGATAGTGACCTGACAACAGAAATATACGTTGATATAACTGTTCAAAGGAGTGCAAGAACTCCTTATAACCTCTCAAATCTATTTTTCTTTATACACTTTTTAAAAACTAGGTTTATTCTCAAGCTGATAAAAGATTTTTAAAAAACTGCAACATTCTAACTAAGTCCACTTTCCTGAATTACTACATGGTTTATTGATCAGATTTCTGTTATTTATATTTGAAGTATATATTAAAATAATAAGTAAAAACATCATTTAAAATGGGGTTGACTTTCAACCATGCGCTTTCCAGAATCTCACTCTCTAACCACATTTTGCTTTGTCTCCTTATATAATGCATGGGACAGTACATTAGAATTAAAGACAGAAAATGCTGGAAACACTCATCATCTGTGGAGAGACAGAGTTAATGGTTCAAGTTGATAACTCTCACTAGATGACAGCTCTCCTTCGAACAATTGCACTTTCAAGAGAACCCACAAATAACGGGCAAAATGGTCTCCTGGACTGCTGTACAATTCTAATCCACAGCAGATATCAGCTGTTAATTGAATTGTAGTAGTACTTGACATTCAGCAGTAAATGAAGATCTATGTGAAATTTAAAAATTCTGTTCCTCCCATGTGGTGCTGAGTGGTTGATCAGTCAGTATTCAACTTTCCATCTCAAATACCCAATTGATACGAGACCAAAAATGTCGTCACTGGACTAGTCTCCCCTCACTTGTTCAATATTTATAATAAACCAACGCCTATCACTAAAATTACCTCTGTTCACCAACAAAAGTACTTGTACCTGTAAACTATTTTGTTGTACATTTGATAAAACAGCATTACTCCACAAGACCGAAAGAATGAGAGCTTTAACTTACTCATGTTAGAACACTAATTTTTTTTTTAAAAAATTGCCTGAATTACTGGCTCCCTCTCAGTAAAATATTGGTTCATAAAGAAAAAAGTTCCTCACAGGAGTCCTGTCACTAGGCATCATACCTATTTGGGTGCCCCATTCCTCCTCATCTGCTTTGCGTTTGTCTCCAGGTAATGCTGGTTTCTGGGCCTTTTTCACAGCTTTCTTTTCAGATCGACCTTTCTTCCGTTGCATATTTTTCTCCTCTTCCTGTTTTGTGAGCAGGGCTTCCTTCTCTGCAGCCTTGGTAAAGTATTAAAATTCGAACTGGTAAAACTAAATTCACTTTCAAGAGGGAATCTTATTCTTTTAATAATATTTGCAGCTAATTTCTGGGTGGCTTGATTGAGTGACATACAAGAGTATTAATAAGCATTAATTGGTCAACTCAGTGCGTTGCATAATCCTACCTTACTCCACGAAGACTAATGCCAGTCACCTAATAAACTGTTAAAGAATTAGCATAATCTTCACAAGTTTTAAAAATATTGTTAGACTGAACACCTACAGGATATCAAGGAGAGGTGTTACTACTCCTAAGTTTCTGTTAGTCTTGTTGCTTCCCCTATTTTCTTTATGGCACAGGTAATATTGATCACATGGGATTGATCTGCTCAGGGTAGACAGTGTGTGACATAATGTGGTTGAGAGATAGACAGGGTGTCTCAAGGGAATGCTGATGGAGGGTCCATATCTGTGGATTCACAGACTGGTTGATAAGACTCTCAGCACAGCAATGCTTTGTCACTGCTTTTCATTACAACTGCATTCAGAGAGTTTTTGTTTTCCTGGACACTCCATATCTTTTCATGTTCTTAACTAGTTGTACGTTCTTTCCAGTGCCTGACTGATAAGCTTTATATCATCTGACAACTTTCTATTAAGTATTTAAACGGCGTACTCCCTGTCTGCAACTGGCTTGTTAGCTGTTGAAAGATCACTGACCAAAACGTTATCTCCTTTTCTCTTTCTACCCACCTGACCAGAGCGTTTTCCAGCATTTTTGTTTAAATTTCAAATTTCTAGCTTTCGCAGAATGTTCCTTTAGTTTTACTGACTTATCATCTAAGTTGCCCCCTTTCTTTTTTGTCTTTAATTTAACCAGCATTTAAAATGTCTACTTGTCCTTCTGATGCAAGATACACATTCAAATGTTAAAGCCTGTCATTTCTCTCTACGGATGCTAACCAATCTGCTTATATATTTCCAGTATATTCTGTTACTATTTCTGATCTCCAATATTTTCTTTGATCTGCAACTAAAACATTAGTCTCCCTGATGTTTAGAACATGGTCTCAAAGTCTCACTGGATTGGTTCAGCCAGATTGGCTTTTTCAACAATAAAAAATTAAAAACAAATAGGCTATTCCTCTGAATTGTCTACAACAACACTGAAACTTTAATGTGATGAGAATCCCTTATCCGTCACAGATATTTCTATTGTTTGCTATACTGACTGGGGAGTCAGCCAGCAGACCACACTCGACCTGGAATCACTCTGTGGTATAGTGTGGATGCACTATGCAGCATCAATTTGCATTGCATTGAACCTGGGCGTACGAAGACCCAATGTCAAAAATAGGAAAGAAGCTCCACATTCCAGTAAATGGGAGTTCTTAATCCAAATGAACACACAGAAAGGAAATTCAGAGGTTCAGTCATTTCAATGATTAGCCCTAACAGCGGCTTTGGCAGAAGTCATTTGTTCACCTCTCTCAATGAATATTGAGAATCAGAAAGTGGACAGCGCTGACTAATCATCTTAGTAACTATTCCATACCCATCAATGAAAAAACTCTTTCTTCATACCTCCAAAATTGAACACACCTGACAAAAAACACAATTCGGTATATACTTACTTTGGCTCTCTGCTCATTAACCCGGTTAAGTCTAGTCTCAGTCTTCTCTACAGCTAGATCCCAATCTTCCAAAGACCCTGAGAAAGGAAAAAAGGGATAGAAGATGTTTTACTACTCAGAATGAGTTTCATTTTTCCTGTTTAGGTTTCTTCTAAATTACTGAAGGAGATGTTGACACACTGTTAAACAGAGTTGATTTAACTTCTTTTGGTGATAATTGTTACAAAATCAACTTGGGCTGAAAAACAGCTTGGCCATTAGAACTGATTTCATTCTTGTTATGGACTAGATCAATCCCCTTCAAATATATCAAGGAGACAGCCTAGAGCCTATCTTATTTAAAGGCAAATGTAGGGTGATGTATTCCAGATGTAACTTGATTGGTTACACTACTCAGCTTTAATCAAATCACACTTTATTCTTACCCTATATTAAAAATACAAACAAAAGAAGGAAGAATTGGAATAACTTAACTCTATTGGCAAACTTAACAAAATAATAGATGACTTAACTACTAAACAGCAACTGTTCTAATTTTGTAACTTCCATAAACACACACTTGGCAAAAGCAAATTCAGTAAAATAGATTCTCAAATGCAATTCTCACAGCAGAGAGAACTCCAGCTTTTAGCTGTAACAGAGAGAGGGATAACAGCTTCCACATCCACCTTAAATAACCCAGCAACTGTTGAAACCCTGGTTCTGTGGGAACCTGACTCCACCCATTCATGCGGCTTCTATTGTTCCAGCTTTAGAAAAACAAAAGGCCTCACAAGCTGATTACTTTGTGCAGCAGACTGCTCATCATCTCTGTCTCAATCTTTCTTCATAAAAAAAGGGCAAAATACACCTCTTAAAGCCATAGTATTGTCATATTCTCTTGGCAAATGTTTCTATTTAGTCACACAGAACAGATATGATCCCAGAACCTGCACCAACTGACTTCAGGCTTAGACAATTGAAAGGAAGCTCAGTGGTTCAAGGTTGAAGAGAGACAAATCAGCATGGATACCGTTCCCATCTGCTATTTAGCTCCTTCCTCCTCTCTATTCTGCTATGTGCTCGTTATTTATGTTGGACACCAGGTTTAAATATTATTTATCATAGAATCCCTAACAGTGGGAAACAAGCCATTCGGCCCAACAAGTCCAAAGAGCATCCCACCCAGACTCAACCCCCTACACTATCCCTTTAAACCCTGCATTTCTTGTGGTTAATCCACCTAACCTGCCCATCTTTCGACTGCGGGAGGAAACCAGAGCACTTGGCAGAAACCCACGCAGACATGAGGAGAACGTGCAAACTCCACACAGACAGTCACTTGACGGTGGAATTGAATCGGGTCCCAGGCACTGTGAGGCAGCACTAATAACCACTGAGCCACCATATCTGATTGAGCCTTGACCCCTCTTTGGTCTAGTACTCACTCAGTGAAGTTAACACATGAACGAGGGTCACCTCACTAAGACACCAGAAATACTACTATGTGTGGAACATAAGGAGTGAACATCTTCAGCACAGAACCATAGAGAGACAGAGAGAGAAAGAAGTTAAATTTATGTAGCAACACCTCATTCTCAGGATGTTCCAAATCAATTTATAAACAAGCATCATGTTGAAGCAAATGTGGCAGCCCAATGTGAATGGAGTAAATTAATGAATGACCAGATAGTTGTTTTTAATGGCAATGAAGAAAAGAAAAAGGGTAACAGGATTTGGGGAAAACTCCTCGATTTTCTTCATCATGAATCTTTTCAGAGAATGTTAAAACAAACCTTTGGAACAAGGTGGACATGAACCACTGCACTGTAGTCACTGGATTTTAGCTTAACATGTCATTTGACATTGTACAGCACTCAAGTTTCATCTTGGTTAACATTTTCAAGATTATTGCAGGTTTTAAACTCTCATTCTTTCTGACTCAAAGTTGGGGGTGCTACTAGTTGAGTCAAGTTGACATTTCATTAACTTTGTATAATAGGATGATGATTTACAACATTTAATGTCTTCATTACTTCCTCCAAAGTCCTTCCTCCTCTCTATGATTTACAGCTCATCTCTCCTAAAGGCTGGGTACACCTGTTTGGTGTCCCAGTTCTGTGGCATTTCATACTTGTGGGTATTTCACATGTGCAACTCCATACAGCGCAAGAAGGCAGCTTATTTAACACTGTACAACTCTCAAGAAGCTTAGAGTAATGATATAGAGATAAATTTTTTGAGAGTTTGATAATTGTGCAGTAGAAATTGATCCTGTCCTTAACCAAAACCCTCTCACAAATATAGTTTCCATCCAGCACAGAAATAATTTTTGTTGTAGGCTTAGATAATGGGCAATATAGCACTTCTACAACAAGCTAGAATCAGCTAATTCATCATACAGCAGGAATTGAATCTGGTATCACAAGGTCTAGATGAGTGAATATCAAAACACATACGGCATTTATTTGTCATGTCAATAGGATAGTTTATTCACTGAAGATTAGAAACTGCAGCATTTCTGAAGGCAGAATGTGTCAGAAACCTCTCAATTTCCACGAAACTACAAAGCAGAAGAACCTGAAACTCGTCCATACAAGGGCACTTGTTCCATAGTTTGAGAAAGAATTGTACATAAATATAGGATCAGACATGTGATACTGTAACAGCACTTGACTACCCATAGGCAGGTTCTTGATTCGTGTCTATAAACATGCCCTGACAATGTCTTCTCACAAGATAAAGGTGCCACTTAGTTGAAATAGCCAAATGCGGCTACTCATCAGACCTTTCACATGAAAATATAGGTCAATATCAGAAATTGGTGAAGGGTACTCTGGCAAAAGGTTTATATCTGCAAGAGGTTCTAAGGAACATCTCAACATTCTTAGAGAATCAATGGGAATGTGACAGCATTTGCATTAGGTCTCTGGGATTAAGAGGTGCCTGGATTCATGTAAATATTTGCCCGAGGCCTCTTATCCACTATCTTCAAAACAACTTCGTTTCAAATATATACTTCACAAATTTCAATTCAAAATAACAAAAATTAATCTCAGTTCACTTTCTCCAACCAGGTAGCTCGTTACTCAGCCAGCAAGGGCGAGGACTACATTAATAGCTTCGTGTTCGCTCGGCCTTGCTTCATTTTCAGCCACACTATAAACTCCAAGGACTCTGGTATTTTTTTATCAGGCACTAATCAATCATTCTATAAAAACTCACCCTCCACCCTTTCAAAGGCAAGCAGCACATCACAGACATGCTCAGGATAGTCGGTGGTACATTGCACTGCTCGATGCAAGGCCTTTCTGCAGTGTTGGCTGTCACCATGAGCTCTGCAACATGCACATAGAAAGTAGGTCAAATGCTTTCATATATCCAGATGCATTCACACACATTGACCATCATGACACCTATGACAAAACCCACAAATCCAGTCTCATCCTCTTTATCAAAAGATATTTTTCTATTTTCCCTTTCTATTCCTGTGGCCATAATTATTTTCAATGGTCCTGCTTCTTTCTTATCAGATATGTTGTTATTAATTCCTAAAAACTTTTTAACATGGTGTAAGCTTTTAAAAACATATCTCCTTATTTTTAAAAAAAATCATTTTGTTATTGCATCCAAACAAGCCCTCTCCATTTTTACTTGTGAAATTTCTTTCCACAGTCCCATCTGTGCGTTCTGCAAGGAGCTTGATCCGCACACAGTTTGGATGCAACCTATCCCTACTGGACAGCTTATAAGGAACGGCAGCAGGGTAGCAAAAAGCATCCACAGTCTGCAGACCATACTACCACATTAGATTTCATCTTCAGACAAAGATAAGAGACAGTTTGAGAAAAATAAAAGTAAACTGCTGCTCAATGAAAGACTGATGCTCTTACCGTTCCAAATTGTAATATTCCAACCACATGTTGGCATATGTTGCATTTCCTTTGGTCATGATTCTATCCCAGAGTTCTCGGGCTTTCTGCATATTTTTACAGAGCCTTGCCTAGAAAATTATTTGTTATTGTAAACACGCAAACAATGTGATCGTAATAATCATAATACTTCCAATAATCGAAACCAGGCAAAAAGTATTTCAAACAGCAGATAACTATCATCTAGAAAATTTTATCTGGAATAGTTATTAAGAAAAATAAACAGTCAATTACGATGAGATTGCTGGGAATTTATTACAGCTTAAAACACAATTTATTGCTACCTGGTAAAATTTCCACTTTGCTTCAGTTGCTTCCAGAAAATGAAATACAACCCAATAAACTCAAGCTTCATCCAAGTTAATCCAGAAATCTTTTCATCACCTACTTCAAGGTAAAAATACCATTCCTAAAGGCACTACATACACCTTAATGTACTAGTATAGCATTTCATTTCAAGTAGACCATGAACCACACAGAGGTCATACTTTGCATTTCATCTTTATATTTGGAATTAAATGTTCTAGGATTCTCTCAGTGGCTTCCTTAATACTTACGAATGTTTGAAATATGTTCTCAAAAATCCCCTTTGCTCTGTGGACAGACTTACCTCAATCCGTGCCCAATTCTGTAAAATCGTACACGAGGGGTCCCCACTCTCACCAAATCCTGCAAGAAGGACAGAAGTCTGTCAATTTCTAACCATCCATTGTTTAAAAACTATTTCACTAGTGAATAAATTAAATAACTCCGAAATCATGGAAAAATACTGGATAGAATTAGGCATTAAGGCAGCAATATCCTGAGGGAGTATTTACGTTGCAACCAATGGAAATAGGTTTAGAAATATAAACATTGATCCTCAATTATACAAGGGGAAAAAAATTAATACATTTAAATAAATGGTGACAGCACTAACTATTAGAAATTTGACACGTACTAATAGGCACATTTGCTCAATTGATAAAGAACACCATATACTAAGCAAGGAGCATATGCCGCAGTACCTAATAGAATGCACCTATCATAAATACTCTGCAAAGGGCCAATAACATCCCTCTGCTTATTAGCTGAACTGTCACAACTGTAATGTCAACTGTCTCCCAAGTCCTATTACATTTAGATTTTTTTTTGTAGCGGAACAATAGAATAAAAGCCACTAATTGTGACAGGGTTGATTGCTGATGCAGTTTCCACTCAATGACAATGTCTGTAACACGGAACTAATGTAATGTATAGTGACCCTTCGCTAACAATATTGAAATGTTCTTCCAGTAATACAGTAAAAGAGCAAATAAAGAAAAGCCCAGTATTAGTACGTCAAAATAGTTGCTATGATAAAAGAATATGTTCTAGGAATATTCAGGAGATCATAGCATTAACTTGCCATTCAGCTTCTGCACCCTACAGATGTTAAAGAAATAAGTATCTGAGAAAGAACTAGAAGTCTAAAAGAAATACTGTAGGTTAAAGGTACGTACTATAGGACTCTGAAGGACACCAGGTATCATCACAAATTATTTCAGAGTGTAAGTAATTTAGTTAACAGTGCCCATTATAGTTTAAACAATAGAGATAACTATTCTATTTAAATACAAATTTATTCAAAGCGTTCATCTAATCTTAATCCCACAGAACTTCACTAGTGTTGAACAATTTATTCACTGGGCACTGTTGAGGTTCTGCAAAAATAAAAACAAGGAAGCACAGCACTATGCAATTAGAAAGTTAACACAGGCATCTACAGACGCATTAACTCTGCATTTTTAGCCATCAAAGTAAATTAATCCATTCTAGAATATAGTTGGAGCACAGCAAGTACTGCAATAACTGAATAAGGGCCAGTGTGGATTGAAAAAAGGAAAATCCCAGCTGACAGATGAATATCTAAACTGCCTGACGAAATAATAGAATAAATAATAAAAAATTTCAAAATACATCTGAATGCTACAATGGGTTGATTAACATATTAAAGAGAAATGTTATTCAATGAAGGAATGAACAACTCTCACCATTGGCTCTCCTTATGTTCCATGAAACATACTAAGTGCATCAGGAAATGGCAGAAGTCAGATTGCTCATATTAACTGGCCACAGTAATAAACAACTACAGCATACCTACAGTAATACACATTTAAAACATAAAAGCACAAACATACGTTGCTCTATATCCTGTTTCAAGTAGTCGAGACCACGACTGTAAGCTGATCTGAGTTCCTCCAGCTCTTTACTGGAATCTATACAAATAAATTTTAAAAAATTAACCGGAAAGCACACACACACAGGGAAAGAGAAAAAAAGTGGGACGGGGGCACATCATGCTTAATCTAGTCAATCAAATTTACAATCTTGATCTCAGAGCTGAAGACAATATTGCCTCCACTAATTAACATCCACCCAGTTCCGCCTCCTGTTAAAAGGAGAGGTCAGATGTTCTGATCCTAGCTCTTACTGACTTATATCTCCCACTCCTTCCTATTTGCAATTATTCAACAACAGGTCAATTGCAAGTAAAACACTGTCTCTCTCATTTGCTACAAGTAAGCTATTAAAAAAAACCAGCAGTTCAGATCCAGCTCTAAATATTAAGTTGACATTTGGAACCCCTTAATTTTACTCCCTAAAGCCAGAAATAGTTCAAACATTGTTTCACTTTCAAATCTACAGTCAGCATCCCTTATTTAAAAATGCATTGTCCACTGGTTTTTCAAATACTTTCTCTTAAAGGTCTTTAAATGTATTGTTGCCACCCAATTCACATCCACATTTCCAACTCCCTGGTCAATTCCCTTCCAATCAGTTTATACGCAGTACTGAGATTGCACTTGAAGTCAGAATGACCTCTCCTTCCATGAGACCTACGGTTTGTGCCCACTTGGCGTGCTCAATGCTTTCAAAATATTCAACTTGATGTCTCACCATCTTCCTTCACCACATTCCCTCTATGCTCCAACTACACAGGACTGAACTTATTTCCCTCCACTGCGACATGCCTCAATACAATCAATGAAGCTTTCTCCACCAGCCACACCTCCCCTTACTCCCAACACAATACCCCTCAAATAAAACTTCTCTCTCACATCCAGAATCCCGCAAGATTCCACCTTGGTCCCTGCTTTCACACCTGCCTATGGCAAAACTATCCACAATCCTGATTTGCATGACCAGAAACTAATGACACCCTGTTACTCGACTATACAACTTCATTCAATCCACAACTGCCTTCCTGCTGCTCAGCTGCTGTTGAACAGGTCAAGACTCAGCAATTTGTCCCCAACCAAACAATAGGTAAACAGGTTTTTACCCCCACCTAAAATTGTTTCTTTAGCACCAACTTTATGGATATTTCCCAAGCCTGAACCAGGCTATACACAACCACAGAGTCCCATCCATCCCATTACTGAATCTCAAAACTGTTATCCTATCAATTACTATGACGAATTACATTTAATCTTGCATTAAAAAACTTTACCCTTACCTCACCTACAGATTCAATAAAAGACTGTCATACTGAAGCTCTCTATTCACCTCAACCACTTTGTATTTTGTCACATCACCAAATTCCACCTTAACTTACTCTAACTCCACAATACAGTATCTTAGTTTCCATTGTAATTCAATTTTCCAAAAAGATCATCAGCATGAGAACCAGTCTTGCAAGTCCAGTATTTTCACTGGCATAATTGGGTGCTGAATTTTTTCTAAATAAACAAAATTTATTCTTCGCATCTTCAACCTGCGTCAAGCTTTAACATTCCTACAGGATGATCCACTCTTCCCCCAATCAGAAGCTACCATTCTCTATATCACTTTATTGCCATTACCACACTTAGTGTCCCACAATTTCATAGCATTGTCAGTGAGGTAGGGCTGAAGAAGACAAGTTACTTTTATGCTGTACCTTGGCTGAAATTGACTCTCCGTCTCAGGTAGTCGAGATATGCCTGCCAAAGTTCCACGTAGTCTGTAGCCTGGATAAACCCAGCATTCAATGCTTTTTCAAAGGTTTCTACCAATTACAATAAAAACACAGTCAATTCCAGACATATTATTTCCTACAGGTAATATCCAAAAGTAACTGTATAATGTAAAAGAATGTCATAAGTCAATGACCTAAAACTTTATAAAAATCAATCTCACGTTGACGTGGTGCATGAATCAACTTCCATAGCTATACTGACTACAATTTCTCCCAATGTCTTGTAGGGATTCTATTCCATTTTCCCAGTTTGTTTGTAATGACAATGTGATGTTTTATATCAGATATGCTTTTCTTCACCGTCAACCATGGATGCCACTTTATCGATACATAGTTACATTACCACATGCGCCCTATTTCCTGCACTTCTGCTGTCATTCTTCCACTCCCTCCAGAACCATGATAAATTTCCCCTTGTTCTGACCTACTATCCCACCAGCCTCCAAAGTGCAACAGATTGTCCTCCATCATTTCTGCAGAACTCCAGAAGAATGCCATCAACAAATGCATCATCCACCTCCAGCCTTCTGCATTCTGAAGGGAATGTTTTCTCCATTACATAGAGGTCCATTCTTCAATCACCCTCAATACTTCCTCCCCTTCCCTTGGTACCTCATCTTGGCATACTTTTATCTCCGACCTTCTCACCAACTAGGGCCCCAAGCAGTCCTATTAGATGAATCAGAGATTTACTGTTCTTTTTCAATTTGAGATACTTACAACTACTGCCAATGATACAGTCTGCCCCACAAAGGCAGATGGAACATTGTCATTCAGTCCACAAGGATGACCACAAGCTTTGGGTCATATCATTCTAATTCTCTGACCATGCTACCTTCATTGCTCCAAGGTAACTCAACACAACTATAAGGACTAGACTATTTACAATCTTCTGGACTCATTTTGATTGAGTGGAAAAGGGAATGAAGGTAGGTTAAAAAGTAAATTAGAAGGAATTCTGCTCTTTCTGCCTAAACATGAAACTAAATAAAGCTTCTCTAATACAACAGACTGTTCTTGGTACAAGGTTACCTGTTATAACTTTGTGTTCAGCGTTGTGGCGCTCCAGTGCTAGAAGATATCGTTTCCATAACCCAACTATCCAAGGACAATTTCGAACAGCACGCTCATGTGCAGACAAGACTAGATCTTTAATTTTCAGCTGTCTGTCCTGGAATGGCAAACTTTGAATTATATATAGTGCAGAATCAAATCAATCGTCAAGCTTGAGTCCAGATACAGGGAGGAAAGACATCATAAAGTTGGATAAAGAGAAGGCAATCCATCCCGATAACTCTTCTCCAACAAAACCCTTCGTACACTGCTCCACAGTCATGGGGATTCTGTACACTTGCCAATTTATGGTGGATCAATAAGTTAAAAGTCCTGTCTTATTTCGAAAATGTGTAATCAGGAGGGAGACTTCTCTGTAGTCCAACTATGAAGCAGTGGTCTGAAATGTCTCAGGATTTATTGAAGATAATAGGTACAAACAGTGGGTCATCAATTTATGTACGAGAACTTATATTTATGAGCATGATCCCACACGTTATTTTAATTTTTAAAAATCTAACGTACAAACATTTCCCTTACGAGCAGCTGCTTTCCACTGTCCTGCATTGTGCTCTGACTTTGCGAAAGGATTCCATAAGGGCCCCCATTCGCAACCTAGGGACTGACTGTCTAAGATTTCTGGGCAGACCATGCAGCCTTTTAGCTTAAATTTTCTTTGGCACTGACATTTGTCAATATGAAACTGTAACGCATTGCTGTACTTAATGCCATCAGATTAATTCAGTGCAAGAGCATTAAATTAAATTTGCAAGGTTGCAAGATAGTTAGAGATGTGGAAGGCTATTTACTACTCTTAATCCATCCATTCAGAATTATCAGAAAATCCAACGTGACAACATCCAATTAGTCCCAAAAATGACTTCAGGATTGATGTCTCCAATCTAATTCCTGAACTGACCATCTTTCTATTAAAATCAATTTCCTCAGGCTTCTTTTAAACCAAGGCTACACCTACCACTTAAGCAGATATAAAATATCCTATAATATTAGTTTTAAGAAGAGCAGGGGAGTTTGTCTTGATTCCTGGCTAACAATGATCTCAATCAACATCTGCTCACAAACACCAGAAATAATACTCCAATGGTCAACCACAGGTCACTTTTTTAAGGGAAGTTTCTTACCAGATACAGAGTGAAACGTGCCCATAGGTCTGGCACTAAACAGTTCTCAGACAGTGCTCGTTCAAAGATAATCTGAATTCGTGCTGGGTCACCTTCCTTCATCTCAAAGTCAATGTAAGCTTGATATTCTGCTAGTTTGGGAGGATCTGCTACCAACTGTAATTGAACAAACAAAAAAAATCATTTAACAAACATAATACTCCATAATAATTCCTTCAAAAGGCAAAAGGAAATTTTGTTTTAAAAGATCAAATATTTCAGTGCTCATTACAGAAACTGTTTCTCACTCTTGAGTGCTGCTTGAGTTGCAAAATATTTCCAGCATTCTCCATTTCTCATTCAGACTTCCAGCATCTGTAGCCTTCTGTTTGTACATTAGTACCCAATTCAGCAAATTGGAAACCGTAACACAATGGTAAACCTAATGGGCAATCCAATACAAGGATGGGATCATCTGCTTATGATGCAACTGTACAAGAATGCCCTGCAGCATAAATCAGACTAAATGTATGCTCCACAAAATGAACATCCATATACCAAGGTCAATGTTATATAACTCTCAGAATAAAGTACATCTTTCCATAGCACCTTTCAAACCCATAACCTCCACAACCTAGAATGATAAGGGCAGCAGACACATGGGAACACTACCACCCGTCAGTATTCTTCCAGGCCACACACCACCTTGCTTTGAAACCGTATTGCAACTTGTCGCTGGCTGAAAATCCTAAAACTTCCTTCCAAACGGCACAGCGTTTATGTACACACAAGGACAGACAGCTCACAAACCCTTTCTCAAGGGCAATTAGGGATGGTTGGGCCGGTGACAGCCATTTTCCATGAACAAACAAAACTAAAACACCACAATAACCAACAGAACCACTCAGTTAATAAGCCCTGATTTTTATATCTTTAACAGAAACAGAGAAATATAAATGAACATGAGAACAGCATTTCATATTCCGCTTGGGAACCCTGCGGCCCAATGGTATCAATGTGGACTTCACAAGCTTCAAAATCTCCACTCCCCCGGTCCCATCCCAAAACCAGCCCAGCTCGTCCCCGCCTCCCTAACCTGCCTTTCCTCCCACCTATCCCCTCCTCCCACCTCAAGCACCCAGCCCCGTCTCCTACCTACCAGCCTCATCCTGCCTCCCTGACCTGTCCATCCTCCCTGGATGGACCTATCCCCTCCTCAACTCCCCACCTACACTCACCTTTACTGGCTCCATCCCCGCCTCTTTGACCTGTCTGTCTCCTCTCCACCTATCTTCCCCTTTATCCATCTTCTATCCACCTCCCCCTCTCTCTCTATTTATTTCAGAATCCCCTTCCCCTCCCCCATTTCTGAAGAAGGATCTAGACCCGAAACGTCAGCTTTCCTGCTCCTCTGATGCTGCTTGGCATGCTGTGTTCATCCACCTCTACACCTTGTTATCTCTATAAATGAACTTGGTAATTTTATCCAGACTCTATTACAGGAAAGTAGGTTGACATCAAAGAGGTGCATAAAGGTAGAGGGCAGCACAGTCATTCAGATTGGGCGGCACAGTGGTTAGCACACTGCTGCCTCACAGCACCTGGGACTCATGCAATTCCAGCCTTGGATAACTTTGTTGAATTTACACACTCTCCAAGTGTCGGTGTGGGTTTCCTTCAGGTGCTCTAGTTTCCTCCCACAGTCCAAAGATGTGCAAGTTTGGTGGACTGGCCATGCTAAATTGCCTGCAGTGTCCATGGATGTGCAGCATAGGTGAGTTACATGGTTTATTCTCAATCCCAACATCCAGGGAACACTTCCGGTTCAGTACCATCTCAGACAGGCCACTTTCCAGAGTTTTATGCTTACGAAGAAAAGACTAACAGCTACGCCTTTACAAACATTATTGTATTGATCAACCGGGCAAAATACATAGGATAAGGCAATAAATGCATCCTGAAAACACCTAATATGCCTGCAAAAGGTCAATCACAGGGGTGCCCAATTGGACAAAAGCTGCCCCAATACTAGGAAGACAGACAATTTGTGAGGAGTTGCTCCTCTAATCATTGATTTTGTCTCTCCAGTGTCTGACTATCCAATAATCAATAAGTTAATTCAGTAAGTGGAATCAAAAGTTTTGGGATCATGTCAGCTACATCTCACAGGCTATTCGTGACCAACATGGATCAAATAAGACACTAAAGATTACTCAAATTAAATAAAATTCTAAACAGATTGTAATCATTTTGGCAGCCAGATCTAGGGGATCACATGGTCCTGGAGTCAAACAAACAATGTCTACCTTTCTCTTTAATCCTCTGATTTCATTTCTTTTACCCTATTTACCACTTCATTTGCTGAATTGCACAATTTTATTCAAAACACGCAGAACAGAGGAAAACATTAAGATAGCCACACAGATTGAAACATCAAATACTATCAGTGAATTTTAAAGTTAATTTTCTTGCTATAGGGGAGGCACCGGAGGTCATCTTTCAAGACTGTACAGATTCTGAAACAATTCCAATTGATAAGAGTGTAGCTAATGCAATCCCTCTGTTTTAGAAAAGGAGGTAGAGGGGTAAACGGAATTATAGACCAATTAGCCTGACAACTGTAGTGGAGAAAATGCTAGAGTCCATTATAAAAAAATTTAAAGCAGAGTACTTGGAAAACAATGACAAGATTTGACACAGTCAGCATGAATTTACGAAAGTGAAATCAAGCTTGACAAATATACTGGAATTTTTCAAGGACCTAACTAGAAGAGTTAATAAGGGGGAGCCAGTGGATGTGGTTTACTTGAACTTCCAGAAGGTTTCTGATCAGGTCCTATGTAAGAGATTAGCATGAAAAATTAAAGCACACAGGATTAAGGGTAGTGTACGGACATGTATATAGAACAGGTTTGCAGACAGGAAACATAAAGAAGGAATAACGCTTCTTTTTTTTAAATGGCAGTCAGTGACCAATAGAGTACTGCAGGGATCAGAACTTGGACCCCAGCTACTGACAATGAGGAGGGAACTAAATGTAACATCTCCAGATTTGTAATGACACAAAGCTGGGAGGGAGGGTGAACTGTGAGGAGGATGCAGACATGCTACAGTGTTATTTGCACAAGTTGAGGGAGTAGGTAAATGCAGGGCAGTTGAAGTATAATGTGGATAAATGTGAGGTTATCCACTTTGGTAGCAAAAACAGGAAGGCAGGTTATTATCTGAATGGAGAGGGGTTGGGAAAGGTGGAAAAACAATGAGGCATGGGTATCCTTGTACACCAGTCACTGAAAGTAAGCGTGCAAGTGCAGCAGGCTGTAAAAAAGGCTAATGGTATACTGACCTACACAGCGAGAGAGTTCAAATACATCAGGATTTGAGACATCACCCACAGTACAGTGCGCAATTTTGGTCTCCTTAACTGAGGAAGCACGTTCTGGCTAAGGAGAAAGTGCAAGCATGGTTTGCCAGACTGACTCCTGGGATGGCAGAACTGGCATATGAAGAAAGACTTGAAAAGGATAGAACTATTTTCATTAGTGTTTAGAAGAATGAGGGTGATCTCATACAAATCTATGTTCCCAATCACCATAGAGTCCAGAACCAGGGGTCACAGTTAACGGATATGGGGTAGGCCATATAGCACTGTGATGAGGAGAAATTTCTTCACCCAGATAATGGTGAGCCTGTAGAAACTCTTTGCCGCAGAAAGCATTTCAGGCCAAAACCTGAGTGTTTTCAAGAAGGAGGCAGATTGATTCCTTTAGCCCTAGGAAATATAAAGGGTATGGGAGAAAGCAGGAACAGGGTATTGACTGGATGATCAGCCATGATCATACTGAATTACAAAGCAGGCTGAAAGAGCCGAATGGCCTACTCCTGCTCCTGTTTTCCACGTTCATTCATTTTGAACTGGTCCCTAACAAAGAACAAACCTCCAGAACGCAAATACTAGAATAACAAAGATCAAACTGTACCAGACTTTCTTCAAAGGGCTTGCGTTTTTCCATCTGCTGGAGAGCCTTCTTGTACAGTTGTGTCACAGATTCACTGGGCAGCTCATCAGCCCATTCTTCATATTCAGCATATGTAGTCTCCATATCTATATGGGGCATAAACAGACAGCTGCAAGTGATATTTCACTCATCTCCATCAAAATCACAGTGAAGGATGGTCTTCAGATAACTCCACAACATCAGGATGCATACATTTAGACTAAGTTGTGCATACATTTGCTCATACATTGACACTTTCTCAAGAAGGAAAGCACAATCTGGAAGCTTCCTGCTGTACCAATTTATGAAGATCACTGGGTGCTGTAACATCAGCCAGAACAGACAGCCCTGATCATTTCTTTTGTTCTTGCTTCCAAAACACAGAGTTCTTAATCTTGCAATTTCGCCAAGAACTACTTAAACCTAGACAGGTGTGGCCATAAGGAGCAAAAATTTGACAAACATGAGGTAAAAGCTCAAAACGTAAAGACTTATACCAATGAAATTGCTCCAACAATCTCACAGGCTCGAACATGCCGTTAGATACTCTCCAATCCAGTTGCACTATTTCATCTTAGTCCACTAGCACAAAGCGAGGGAATTATTGAAGGAACGGTTCCAGCCTCTGACTCCATACTGCTTCTCCTCAACACATGTTTAGTATGAAACCTCATGAGCAACATACTAGTAGGCAGCCCAACAAATAATCAGAGGGAACAGGGAAAAATAGCAACAAGTAAACATTTTTAAGTTGTCAATAAGTTTAGGAGCCTGTTCTACTATATTTGAATGTACATAGAACACAGTGGAGCAGTCTCATTTGGAATATATTGTAAACATTGCAAAATAACTAAGAAAAATAGAGTCAGTGACGAGTGGAGTGCCCCGAGGCTCCAGAATTAAGTACGGGATAGGCTGACATAACTGGCAGATTTATAAGGCTAATGTTGGAGGGAAAAACTATTCCTAGGCAATACAATCCATGCCTTTGGTGAGGTGTGAATCATGCAGATACAATCAAATTTATTCACTTTTGAGTTAATGATTAATCAATCTAAAGATAAAAGATTGGCATACATATACAATTTTCAATAGTCTGTTGAAAGCAGTGGGCATGGTGGCAGAATTCCCTTGCCTCAATGAGTAATTTACATTGATTCTTCAAGTATAAAAGATTTACAAGTGCCTCTCAAACACTTACTCCTACTGAAGACAAATCCAACATAACCTTACAATTCCCATAGGATGTATGGTTAGCCATAAGTAAATTCAAAAGCACTTTACCAAGCAAAGGGACACCCAACTGCCTCTTGAAAAGTGTGTGTATTCGCTCAAGTTGTGCATTCACCATCTCCTGCTGTTCTGGAGTCAAAATGCTACCAGGTGAGGCCTGACGGAGGAAAGACTTTCATTTAATTAATCTGTCAGTTCCTGGATTGAAATGAATGAACTGGCTTGAACATTCCAGTTCACCCCAAACATCTTAAACACTTTGCTTGCAAGCAAACAATTTAAACTTTCACAATAACCAGGAAAAAATTTCAAAAGTTGACTGACACTAACACACCACATCTGCAGCAGTCTACTTGCCGCTCACAGTATCTACATAGTTCAGGAATTGCAGTTCCTCGCTCAAATACTTTTGAGACATTTTTTGAAAATTATAATGAAGAAATGCAATATTACTGTTCAGTATTTTCTAGTTAAACTGGGTACAGAACATGAACTAGGTGTTTACAAAATTATGAGAAGCAGCAGTTCACAAAATTACGAGAGGCATGGATAGTCAGAGTCTTTTTCCCAGGATAGAAATGTGTATTCTGAGGGGGCATAGGTTTAAGACAAAAGGGGGAGAATTTAAAGGAGGTGTGAGAGGCAAGTTCTTTTTTTTTAAAACACAGAATGCGTTGCCAGAGGTGGTGGTAGAAGCAGATACAATAGCAACAGTTAAGCAGCATCTTGACAGATACATGAATAGACACAGGATAGAGAGAGATGGACTACGTGGGGGAAAAAGGTTTATATTTAAGAAAAGGCATTGTGAGTTAGCGCAGGTTTGGTGGGCCAAAGGGCCTGTGCCAAAGTGGGTATTACTGTTCTTTGTTTAGAACTATAAACATATGCCAAATTCAGAGAGAGTTAGCAACCTGAAGCTCTAGTATTGTTACTCATTCTAAGTTCACAATTTCAAATCAATTGAGAGGAAATGGCAGCATCATTGTAATGTTATTTGACTAGCAATCCAGAGATCCAGACGAATGCTCCAGAGATATGGGTTCAATTCCCATCAGGACAGTTGATGGGACTTAACTCAATTAATAAATCGAAAGTATAAGATTTTGTAACCAATACTCAGACTAGGTATTACTAAAACCTTCATTGATTGTCGTAATAACCTTTCTGATTCAGTAAGGTTCTTTATGGAAGGAAATCTGTTGTCCTTTCCTAACTTGGCTTATACTTGACTCTAGATCCACAACAACGTGATTGACTTTTAGCGGCCTTCTGAAATGGCGCAATAAGCCACTCAGTTCAAGGGCAACTCAAGACAGGCAGTAAGCGCTGACACCTACATCCCATGAAGCAATACAAGAGAAAACCATTGTAACATGGACAAAATATCTGTACAAGCATCGAAATAAAAAAAAAATTTCATGCCATTCTCTCCACTGAAGTAAACATCACAGACAGACTGGTAAGTTAGGCCGAAAGTTCATCAATGGCAAAAGCAAGGTATAGTGCTGCCATGAACTTGTGAACACTGTTTCATCTTTGAGACCCAAATGAAAATCCAATACAGATAATGGGGTACAGGACTCCTTCCTATCAGCTAAAAATTAGATTGAATCATCTCAATCTAGTTTCTAATTAGAAAGTATCCGCAAAACAATAATCAAGAATTTGGCAATAAAATCTCACTTTCAGACTGAGAATAACAACTGTCTCAAACAAATTTGTTGCACTGCTACAATATGATTTGTAGTCAAACTGTATAGTTCAAATCAGATTTGGAAACACAAAATGGAAATCATTCCACTCCCTGGTACCAAATTCCCATGACCAAAACCAATGTATTCTAACTGTGCACATTAGGTGGAGAAACCCAAATTTAAATAGGTTTCAATGAATGAATAAATAAAAAGAAAGCGACGTATATAATCTCATATATTCTATCGTACCAGCCAATTATTTCTTGTCGGTTGGCAATTTGCTTCATGCAACACATTGTTTACAAACTTATCATTCATTCACATTAAATTAAGCTGAATTTCAAATTCTCTTACCTGTAAGGTTCCTAAAATAGCATTTTCAAATTCTCTAAAGGCTTCCCAGATTGCTACTCCTTTTGTCATATGTAATCCAGCAGCAGTTAAAGCTCGATCAAATATTGCACGAGCTCGCTCAATACCACCCTGCTGACCAATCCCACCAATGGAGTACTGAGCATATTCCAGCCATATCTCAGGACCTGTAATGAAAATTATTTATAAACATTAGTGTGCATCAAAATAGAATTAAAATAATCCATGATTTTAAAACCAACTCTTCAAGTGAGCACCCAATAATAACTTCAGAGGACTTCTCCATTAAAGTGTTGCACACATTGCAAACCTAGTTTCCTGCAAGGGTGTGAGTGCGCGCACGCGAGAGAGAGAGAGAGAGAGACAGACAGACAGACAGACAGACAGAGAGAGAGAGGTGGGGTGAAAGAGTCGTTGTCAGCATCAGACATCACTTAACTTCACAACAGTAGTAAAACACATTCCCAATGGACGTGCAGATAGCAAGAACTGCAGATGCTGAAGTCAGAGCTAACAGTGTGGAGCTGAAGGTACACAGCAGAAAATTTTCTGAACGGTCCTGAACCAATACGTCAACTTTCCTGCTCCTCTGATGCTGTGTGGCCTGCTGTGTTCCGCCAGCTCCACACTGTGGAACTCTTAGTCCTGATGGACTAGACTCTGCTGTGGAACAATCTGTATGTCATAATCTATTAAACTCAAATTTTATGTTGTGGGATAACAGACCATAAATGCTTGTTCACTTACTTCTACATTCAGAAGAAATGTTAACCTAATTATTATAAACAAATTAACACCCTCACTAAAATACACCAGAGGGTAACCATCAACAAACTCAAAACACTTTTATCCCATGATATTATTTTCAAGGTCTAAGTGGCCATTCATTTTTTATGTCCTGGTGGTTCTACAACTGAGTTAACAAAGCATTGTGGAGCTGATCGAAATTCTGCTTTCTATCCAGTAGGGTGTGTTTTCTTATAATATAAAATCTTTAGGAATCAATTCATGAAGTTATCTGTGCAGCTTCAACAGCTGAGTGCCAGCTACCCGGATATTACCAGTATCTGAAGCTGGGCCAGCTTAAATGCCTGAATGAACAACAGGGAACATGATTGTCACTGTTTTCAATTGTTTCAAATATGAGGAGCTTCATCATGCCGTGGTGCTACATCACCACTTACAGTTAAATTAATTACTTGATTTTTGTCTGCTCGGGTTTTTAAATTTCCTAGTCATCAGTCTTGATTTAAAGCTGAGGGTGTGTGCAAATGAGGAGAACTAACTTTCAAGATAGCATTACTTGAAATTACATCTACTTTATGTCTTTTGACATGTTCATAAATTAATAAACAACAAAGTCTCTTTCCTCCTTCCCACTTCAATTCACTGGGGGAGCTACGAAGATTAATGCTCTGCCCAGCCAACAGGTACGATCTACCTGAAGCACAACAGTGGGGGATGTTTGTATTCATCAAAGAAAGCTGCGATTACTCAATGTTAGGAGTCAGACAAACGCTAAAGTGTAAAAAAGAACTTACAAATATAATCTTTGATGGCCTTCTCAAACAGTTCATAAACTTTCTCCCTGTCAGTTGTTCCGTCTGCCATTAGAATCTCATCCTTTAGCCAGTCCAGCCAAAGCTCTGCAAAACAGAATTGGATTTGTTTCCCCAATATAACTGAGAACAGAACCTTCACGAACAGAATTAGTCAGGATTACATGAGCTGTGGCTCTGTGGTTGCCATGTCAATAACAGAATGTTCACATCATCAGTTTCCAAGAAACTGGAGAAATTTTAAAAAAACCACAATCAAAATCTTGTGAAAGTGGATTCGTTCAAACTTTTATCAGGATGCTGGTTATAAACATATTACAAAGTCTGATCTGCTTTACAAATCAGGTTTCAGCTGGTGTTGCAACTGTCTGACAAGGATAGTCTTACCTTCTGTAAGAGGGAACAGTTCACTCATCTTCTGTCGAGCAGCTCGTAACTTCTCCAGCTCCCCCTCCTGACGCAGCAATTTTATTAGATCGACATGACAGTTGTAATCGTAGGCACTTATGGAAAGCTAAAATAAATGGCACAGATTACTGCTGTCCTCATGCAATTGTTACCAGAACTGCTTAAAGATTAATATTATAATACATCTGTCATTTTATTTAACTTTCTAATAGCCAATTAGTTATCAATAAGTCTGCTTCTCAATTTTTAACTTGTCATACACATCAGATAAAAATGGGTGTCTATTTAGTCTACGGTAAATCTTGACAACTGTGTTAAAGCCACAAAGTAAAAACACCAAGCTTCCTGGCCAACGATATAACAAGCATAAAGCCATATGAATATCAGAAGTAAAATGTTTTAAACAGATGAATAGAGGGTTTAAAAATACCCTTTCACCATCACTTAGTGTCAAATGATACACTATTTTACATTGTTGCATAGAGGACTGCTCTACCATGAAAACCACAATCTATTCTTCTGTAAAAGTGCAGCCTTATTGCTTTGAGGGCAGCAAGTCTCTGTAAACATGGGATCAAATCAGAGGTAAGATTGACTAGTCTGTAATTTTCTTCTTCCTATCCAATAATTTTATTTACAATGAATCAGATTTCAGTATTTCATCGTGCATAAAGTGTTTCAGTCCACAGAATTGCGGTAATTGCCATAACTGAACATGGTAGCCCAGGTGGAATAAAGTACTTCCACTGCCATAAATGGTATACAACATAAAGAATTGCATTACTGTTCTCCAGAATCTCACTCACTTTACATATGGAAACTGCTGTGAAAGTTCTTTACGTGAAGATAGCTGGCACACAATAAAGCTTCCAGAGCTAAATGCTTCTTAGATATCCCTGATATCCAACAGTTTTCAAATAAATGTTCTCACTTGAGATGTTGATGGTGAATCCTGACAGTTTATCTTACACTTTCACTATGTTTGAGTATGATGATCTCATTGCACTGGTGAGAGTCATAAACAGCTCACCTCTGTAATTTGCTAGCAAGAGGGTTGACTTAAATGTCACACTCATTAAACTAGCCCATCACAATTGGCACTCAAATTTTTCACAACAGCATTGGAAAAGATAAGCAGCAGATTCTTGAGGAGCCACACAGTGTCCCAACCTTCTGAGATGCGACTTTAGTCCAGATCAAGACTATTTAAAGTTTAGTGATGATCACAGAGTCTTGAGAAATTTAGAAAATTAGGAGTATAATTAGGCCATTCAGTCCTTCAAGCCTGGTCCGCTTTACAATATAATCAATGCTGATCACCCTACTCAGTATTCTGTTCCCACCTTCTCTCCAAACCCTATGATTCTTTAGCCCCAAGAACAATATCTAACTCCATTTTGAAAACACTCAATGTCTTAGCTTTAACAGCCTTCTGTAACAGATAATTCCACAGGCTCACCAGTCTGCATGAAGACATTTCTTATCTCAGTCCCTAATGGCGTACCCATATTCCTAAATCATGACCTCTAGTTCTGGATTCCTTTTATCAGGAACATCCTTCCTGCATAAAACCTGTCTAGTCCTGTCATAAGTTTAAAGGTTTCTACGAGATTCCAACCTCATACTTGGAAACTCCAACGAAGATTGTCCTAACAAAGCCAATCTTCTTCGTACATCAGTCCTGCTGTCCCAGGGGTCAGCCTCGTAAACCTTTATTACACTATCTCCAAAGCCAGAACATTATTCCTCAGATAACAAGATAAAAACTGCACACAGTACTCTAGCTTCGCTCTCAGCAAGGGCCAGTACAATTTCAACAAGACATCCTTGTTCCTGCACTTGGATCCTCTCACTAAGGCGGCCATCTGCTTTCTTCACTGCTACACCTGCATGCTTACTTTCACTGACCAGTGTACAAGGTCACCCATGTCTCATTGAAACTCCTCCTTTCCCAGTTACCATTCAGATAATAATCTGCCTTCCTGTTTTTGCTACCAAAGCGGATAATCACATATTTATCCACATTATACTCTATAGCTGGATTCAAGCACTGATCCCTATGGTAACTTACTAGTCACTGGCTGCCAGTGAGATTTATTGTGAGTCAAGGCACATGCTTCAAATCATTTGGATTTTATTGGTCATGACTTTATCATACGTACATAGCTAGAAAATGGGCCATTCATTCAACTCAGCGTGAACCTGAGTATTATACCCCAGAAAACTATATTTTCTCTCCGTAGATGATCTCAGGCATTTTGCCTTTCTTTTGGCTCTTTGAAGGATTAGTCCTGACTACGTGGTTTTCAAGTCATTTTTCACGTGAGTTTCAGATGTTTGTTTCACTTCATCACCGAAATGTTTTGCTTTGCTTCTTTCCTCATAATGAACACCCCAGGCGGACAGGAGTTAGCACGAGTGGGGAGGCCAGGGAGAGGGAACTTCGGGGTGAGTGCGGAGGCAGGGGGGCTCGAGAGTGAGTGGTAGGGGTAGGATGAGGAGGATAGGGCTGGGAGCTGTGGGGTGGGGGTGAGGGTGAGGGTGAGGGGGCTGAGAGCTGGAAGCTTTGGGGGGGGAGGGGGAGCCCGTGCTGAAGTTTTAAATCCCGCGGGCTCACTCCCGCCCGACATCACGTCGCACCTGCTCTTCCAACCGCTGGATTTCCGCCTCGTTTTCTTGGTCATCCTCCGAAGAGTCTTCCATTTCTTCCTCCGAGTCGCCCCCGCTTCCAACCTCCAATTCCTCAGCCTCACTGGACCGTCGCCTCCCGATAGTCGCCATCATGCGCAGCAGTGCGGGAAAGGCCGAAACGCCCGATCAAATAGAACACTTCACATCCCGGCAAACACAACGACTTATTATAGAACGATTCCTTATTTTAGTCGAAGCTGCAGTTTGAAGTACAATTCCACACATTACAGCGGGAGCTGTTTTAAACTGAAATTTTCGGGAGAATATGGGACAATTGGATGTAATATTTACATCATAACAACGCGACTTGTGGGCTTTAATGAAGCTGACGATTGGATATGACGAAAGCGGGGTACGAATTGTCACCATATTGGTAAGGGCGCGACGCACTGCGCGTCGAAGCAGAATGGAGTTAGCTCAGACACTGAGAGCGTCGACGTTTTGTTTACCTTCCTGAGCAGTTTTCCGTTGGTAACGCAACCACGCAAGGGGCGTGCCCAGTCAGCCACATGGCGACGTAAGGGGCGTGGCAGACACAACAGCATAGGGGCGTGTTTGTTGGTGACGCGATTGTTCACTCGTCAATGCATCCCGTGGGGAGGGCGTGGGCAGTGCATGACATAACGACGCGGGGGCGTGGTCAGTCCTACGTAACAGCACAGGGGTGGGGAAGGTAGGAGGCCGTGACGCACTCGGCTATTGGTAGTGATGGCGGCGGTTATGATTCCTGGTCCTTTGTCGCGGCTTGTGCTGAAGGCTCGGGTATCGCTTGTCGCTGCTTATCACAAAAAGGTAACTGCGCTTGGGAATGGTAAAAGCGGAGTTGGAGGGCCCCGCGGCTGCCCTCAGTGCGCCCGGGAGTTTCTACCTGCCCTGGTTCCGAGGCTGTCCATGTTGGGGTGGGCCGGGGGGAGCTCCGCAAATACTCAAGACGGCAGGTAGGAGGCTGTTAACTAATGAGAGCGCCGCCTGATGATAAGGGTGATCTTACCCATGCCGTGTGGTTTGAGCGTTTCTAACACTTCCTACAATCTCTAAGGATAAAAAAGCGTTGTGGCTGCAGTTGAGAGGGTGTGTAAAGGAAAGTGGAGTGGTGGGTAAAGAAGGGATGCTTGTAAGAACAAAAGTGTGGCCACTGGAAACGTGAAACAAAGTGAGAAAATGCTGGCAAAACACAGGAAGTCTGGCACTGTCCGTGGAACGAGAAACAGCGTTTTGTAAATGCCTCCGGTCCGTTATAACCGAAGAGCATTGGAAACAGTGGGTACTATGCTGTAGACAAATGGGAAGTTGGAGCGAGTGTGACAGATGGTGAGGGTGCCAGAACAAAAGGCAAAAGGGTGTATTAACGGTGGCAAAGAAGAGATTGAGACGTGAAAAAGGTGTGCAAAGAAGAAAATGTGTCTGCTCTGCTGAGAGCAAAGTTGACGAGATGCAAAGTGCCAGAGTTTGGGAGGTGTGCTGTAATCAAAACAGAGGAAAGCTGGTATGCTCTGGAGGGTTGAACTCAAATGTAGGATTCTAAAGGCTGTTTCTTTTTGGACTGGACACTGAGATGCTGTTCCTCCAGCTTGTGCTAAGCTTTGATGGAACACTGTAGCTAGCCTAGGACAGAAATGGTCATATGACAGCAAGATGGTTGTTGAAATGGCAAGCAACTGGAAGGCAAGAGCCATTCTTAGAGTGAAGGTGTTCTACAAATTGTCTGTTTGCATTTGGCCTCACCAATGTGAGCAGCAAGCAATAGGTGACATGGAAATTGGTACAAGCAAACTACTTCACCTGGAACATGTATTTAGGGCTGTGAACAGTGAGGAGGCCAAGTGATATGTAATCTAATTGTATGGAAATATGCCATAGAGGTGAGGAAATGTCAGAAGTGAAGTAGATCAGGGTGTCTCAGAATCAGTGGTGGGGAAGGGAAAGATGTTTGGTATTATGGTTGAAGAAAAAGACATTTCAAAGGCAGCCATGTCAGCACTGGGAGAA
>JAHRHZ010000099.1:14962894-15018076 GCA_024137785.1 Ginglymostoma cirratum
AAACGTCAGCTTTCCTGCTCCTCTGCTGCTTGGCCTGCTGTGTTCATCTAGCTCTACACCTTGTTATCTCAGATTCTCCAGCATAAGTAGTTCCTACTACAACTGTCTAGAGTTGATGGGTTTGTAGTGGATATTGGTGGACACCCTATCCCCAGAAATGGGAATAGAAGTCAACGAAGAGAAAGGAAGAGTCAGAAGTGGACCTGGTGGAAGTGAAAAGGATAAAAATTGAGGGATTGTATATTCATTGTGAAGGGGTGGCAGCTAGGGCCAAAAAAACAAATTGTGGAGCCAATGTAAAGCATCAGAAGAGTCACGGGTATATGGGAAGAAAATGAACAAGAGGAAAATAAGAAATATGTGGATCAAGGAGGAGACTGAAATTGTGGATCTGCCCAGGCAGCTTAGGTTGTGGATTTTAGGAAGAAGGTTGTAGCAGGCTGTGCAGGGTTGGGGATAATGAGGTGGGAAGCGGTATGGGGATAGGTTTCCACAGATGATGTCAGGGCCTATGATTAGCAATGGGGTCATAGTCCAGATGGAAATAGTTTACTCTGTGGGGGGTGGGGAAGAGGAGAGGAGAGGAAGTAGTAATTGAATTTATAAAATGTTCACTATTTTGGGCAGCAGTGCTGTACAGGCAGTGAAGTACTCTTAATGTCTAGTCCAGATTGTAATGTACGCAACGCAGCAGCCAATTTGCACATTGCAAATAAAACTTCCACAAAGAGCTATATGGTCTTATGACCAAATTTATCTCTGGATAGATTCTGACCAGAACTCTGGAGGTAATGCGGTGGAATCTCTTCCATCCACCTGATAGGGCAGACTGATGTCTTTCAAATGACAGCAGTTCTGACAGCACTGCATCCTGTCAGTCCTGAACCGGACTTTAGGCTTGGTTTTTTTGTGCTTGAAATGAAACTTGAACACGGTTTCTAATTCAGAAGCTAGAGTTCTATTGAGTCACCATGACTTGCACTATTGGATTTCCTTACACTGCAGGTAGTGGACCACTATGAGAATCCCAGAAATGTTGGATCCTTGGATAAAAATGCAAAAAACGTTGGAACTGGCCTGGTTGGTGCACCGGCTTGTGGTGATGTCATGAAACTACAGGTAAAGTTTTTTTCACATGCGGTGATCCAGGATATGAGTAGCAATGCATTTAGACATAGCATTACCAATTGAGCCATTGTATACGTCCCTTTTTAATTTATTTAGCAAAGTTAAAGGGCTGCATATAATGGTTCAGTTTGCTTCCCAAAGGTAAGATATGGGTCAACATTTCAGAGAGCTCTTTGGATGAACGAGTTGTGCTCAGCCCAACAGTTGGCTTCAGTGCCACAGAGTTAGATGAATTTAAATTTAGTGCTCAACTTTTGATCAGTGATCCGAAGATAAGTTTGCATTTAAACATAGCATGTTCTTCAAACCTGTAAAGCTATTAATGTCTATGGAGCCATCCTCTCAAGCATTGGTGCATTCAAGTGAGGAGACACAGACAGAAAACTGAATAGCATAGCACACCAGAAACCATGCAGTTTTTTTAACAGTTCCTCAAACTTAATAGGGTATTTCTAGAAGTATAAACTTCCTTCAAAGGGAAGGCTGTTTTCCATACTAACAGCCAATAATAGCCACAACTGATAGAAACTTGTACTGTTGTAGGAGATATAAAATGAAAATAGTTGTTGAATTACCTGTATCCTGGTTGCTTGGATCCAGTGATATCTCTAAACAAATCACTAACATTTTGTAGTCAAATGGTATGGAGAATTTGCAGGTTGACTGACTGTGTTGAGTTGTAGCTGACATGATATTTACAAGTGACAACCTACAAAGGTCTGACTCAGGTTTGTCCAACTTTTTCATGTGAGCAACCAGATTTCAATACTTTTCTCACTCAAGAACTGAATGCGTATTTGAGAAAGACGTGATTTGGCACAACACTAAATACTACTTTGGTTTGTTTAATGTCTGTGATTATAATTTAAACAAAAAAAAACTAAGTGACAGTTTAAGTACCAAGCAGCAGAGGGAACCAACTAAACCTGAGCTAGAGGCAGACTGAGCCCCTAATTCCCGATCATCACAGTGGATCGAGACTGATTTAGGTTTAACTAAAACTGACCTTGTTTTTGCTCCTGCCACATACTGAGCTGACGTTGGCAGAATTCATGTGAAGCAGGGGCTTGAAAGTGTGTCTTTTAAGTCTGAGATTTCTTATTCCTCTAGTCTTGTGACTAGGTTTTTATAAAGAAGGGAGGAAGCTTATACACGTATCCAGGTCCTCTTCTAGGAATTCTCATTCTCTTGTATGCCAATGCAAACATGTACGCCCCTCCCTCCCACTGTTGATTGTCCTGGCCCACTCCCTGAGCCTTGCCCTAAGCTATTATACCATTGGGTTTGGAATTTGGGGATGCCTGTGAAAATGATAGGACTCATGTCCTATTCTGCACAGCCTTAGACTCTACCAGCCCAAGTAAGTGTGCACTGTTGTTGAGAGGCCATTCCCTTGTAACCTTAAAAGCCGACTTTTCTATCTTGACTCCTGTGTCCTTTAATAGGACTAACATCTCAGCAATAGGCTGAGTTTGCAGTATCAAGGACGGTGGTGAAGTGAGAGTGCTTGGGCCAAGTGTGGAATGTATGTCAGCAACGTTGGGTGCGTATGGAGAGAGTGAGCTTCTGACCCATGGGCTGACATGGATGTGCTTGTATATACACATATATTTCAGAGAAGGTTTGCATTTTTGTAGTCAGAATTGCACTCTTAGTGCTTGGCTTCATTGAGCACTTAACAACCAGAGAGTGGTTCCTTCACGAACTTCAATCCTGTTTCATCTTGTTTGATTGATCTGAAGTTCTTCAGTATTTTTAGTGATCTGCCATTTCCTAATGAGCCTACACATATTTCTAGCCAATTTGTCCTGAAAGATCAGGATCACAATGAGAGCAAATGGTAACTCCCCTCTTTTGAGAATATGACCAGCCTGTTGCATTGTCCTGTGGAAACTGCAAGGAAGTGTGTAGCTGCTGTTTCTCCTCTGTCATCTAGAAGCTTCAGTTTGGATTATGCTGCAATTCTGCCTGGTTATAATCAAATGATGTTAATTTTGTGATAGATTATAACTGTTACAACTTGTTTGCATTTTGACTATCTTCTGTAGATCGAAGTGGATGAAAATGGGAAAATTATTGATGCGAGATTTAAAACATTTGGCTGTGGATCAGCAATTGCATCTAGCTCACTGGCTACAGAATGGGTGAAAGGGAAAACGGTAAGGATGTTAATGTTCTCTGAAGTACTTTAATGGAAATATCACATGGGACCAGTCCTAAAATGATTTTAAAATTGAATGCCAACCTTAATCAGTTGGTAACTACCCAAGAAATTATTAGTCCCTCAGACTTGCATGAACAACGTCAGCTTCTATATATGGGTTATCCAGTATCCCATGCCTAGTCAGTTGTCTGATTGAGATTTTGTAAAATGTACTGGCTACGAACTATTTCTTTCTTTCATGGCAGTTGTAGGTGCTGCCTGAAAATGTATCTGAGGACAATGTAGAAAAATAAACAGCTCATCAGTCATAAACAGAGACATAAGAACAGGAATTGTTTTTGGACCACTTGAAGATAAGCTGGTGCCAAAACTCCCAAGTTAATACTAAACGATAGTACAGCAGAGCTACTTTATTGTGTAGAAATGGATTACAGATGTATATTTTGACCCAAGTTGAGATTAATGTTATAGCAAAAAGGATAAATAGGATGGTCAACAGGACTTTAAACTAGAAAGTTGGGGGGAAGAGAAGGGTAAAACACCAAAAAGTATAATGGCCAATGGGAATCAACTGCATGGAAAAGTGTAGAAATTAAATGGAAAGGAAAGTGAACTCGGAGGTTATTAAAGTATCCAGAACACACTAGGACAGTGTTTGGAAAGGGTTAAGAATCTAACTTCAAGCACCTTGAATAAAGGAATTACAATGAGAAGAGGGCTGGTAAATACAGGACTGAAAGTGTTGTCTCTGAGTGCATGCAGTATACAAAATAAGGTAAATGAACTTGAGTCCAGTGAGACAGGACATTCACCAGGGATAGTGATGGTGGTGTCTGGAACGTTGTCTGTAAGGTATAATTCTGCGAGTATGACTGTGTCAGGCTGTTGCTTGATTAGTCTGTGAGACAGCTCTCCCAATTTTGGCACTAGCCCCCAGATGTTAGTGAGGAGGGCTTTGCAGGGTTGATGGGCTGTTTCTGCTGTCATCTTTCCTGATGCCTTGTTCAATTCCAGGTGAGCTGCCCACGTTCATTTCAAAGCGATTGGTACAACTAATTCAGAGATAGTAGGAACTGCAGATGCTGGAGAATCTGAGATACCAAGGTGTAGAGCTGGATGAACACAGCGGGCCAAGCAGCATCAGAGGAGCAGGAAAGCTGATGTTTCGGGACTGGACCCTTCTTCAGAAAATGAAGAACTGTCTAGGCCCGAAACGTCAGCTTTCCTGCTCCTCTGATGCTGCTTGGCCTGCTGTGTTCATCCGGCTCTACACCTTGGTACAACTAATTGGCTTGTTAAGCCATTTAGAGGCCACTTCAGAGTCAACCACATTGTGGGTTTGGAGTCACATGCAGGACAGTTTTCTTTTGAGCTCTAATTCAATTTGAGTTCAAACATGGGTCTCTAGATTAATAGTGTAGCGGTAATACCACTAGGCTGTTGCCTTCCCTTCCCTTGAGGTGGCAGGGTGCCTGCTGAAGGATTTAAACAGCAGAGTGGGCAAAGAAGTGGCAGATGGGATCCAATTTGGGAAAGTATGAGGTCATGCACTTTGATAGGAAGAATAGAGGCATAGACTATTTATTTTCTAAATGAGGAGAAAATTCAGAAATCTGAAGTGCAAAGGGACTTGGGAGTCCTAATCCAGGATTCTCAAGGTTAACTTTTGCAGGTTGAGTTGGTAGTTAGGAAGGCAAACACGATGTCGGCATTTATTTTGAAAGGACTAGAATATAAAAGCAGGGATGTACTTTTGGACAGCAATTTTGTGCCCCATTTCTTAGGAAGGATGTACTGGCTCTGGAGCAGGTCCAGAAGAGGTTCGTGAGAATAATCCCAGGAATGAACGACTTAACATGTGAGGAACACTTCAGGACTCTGGGTCTATGCTCGATGGAGTATAGAAGGATGGCAGGGGCATCTAATTAAAATTTTCAGAATACTGAAAGGCCTGGACAGAATGGATGTTGGGAGGATGTCTCTATTGGTAGGAGAGACTAGGACCTGATGGCACAGCCTTAGAGTTAAGGGTAGACCCTTTGGAATAGGGATGAGGAGAAACTTCTTCAGCCAGAGTGGTGAATCTATGGAACTCATTGCCACAGAAAGCTGTGGAGGCCAGGTTTCATGAGTATATTTAAGAAAGGTTCTTGATTGTTATGGGGATCAAAGGTTATAGGGAGAAGGTGGGAGAATGGGGTTGAGAAAATTATCAGCAATGATTTGAATGGCAGAGCAGGCTCGATGGGCCAAATGGCCTAATTTCTGCTCCTGTGTCTTATTGTCTTATTCAGTTTGCTCTCATTTTTTGTTTATGGGAAATGTATTATCTAATTCTAATTCAGATCGAAGTGCAGATCTCGCTGATGTAGTATTGGATTCTACAATGGAGCCACATAGTAAAATCTCATTGAAATACTACATGTTTAAACCACATACTGTGAAATATTTTTTGTGCCTTATGTGCTTAATTAGAGGAAGATGTCATTGACCTTCATTCATTTACAGGTCGATGAAGCTTTAACAATTAAGAACACAGACATTGCCAAGGAACTGTGCCTCCCTCCAGTCAAACTGCACTGCTCAAGTAAGTTTGGGCTTATATTTATGGTGATGTAATGCAGATGCAACTCATCGGTTTGATAATGTTTGATATAAATCTGAAGAAAGTTTTGTTGTTTTGACGTCTCCACTCCTAATTTTTTCCTCCTTTTTTGAAATCTCTTTTGCATTAAGATAGGTGTATAGATGGGTTGTGGAACTAGTGGGTAATTGTGGTTTATCGCTTTTTTTCTGGACTTGCAAATGACTGTCAGAAACCAGGATGACATGGTAGTATGAGGGGAGTTTGGAAGATGGTTTTGGTCATAACCAATTTGTGCTGCAGAAAGTCTCATGCATCCACAAGTTGCCTTGTATCTAGGCAAACAGCACAACAGTCAAAGATAAGTGTGGAGCAGGAGGGACACAGCAGGCCAGGCAGCATCAGAGGAGCCGGAAAGTAGACCTTTCGGGTCGGGAACTGAAATGTCAACTTTCCTGCTTCTCTGCTGCCTGGCCTGCTGTGTTTCTCCAGCTCCACGCTGTTATCTCTGACTCCAGCATCAGCAGTTCTTACTATCTCTGCCAACAGTCATGGGGATGTGACAATTTGATTTGAAGCCAGATGGGTTATGAGATTGATCTCTTCTTAACTTTATTTACAGAATGCAGCATGAGATGTCAGTTGTATACCAGTATTTATCTGGTCTGTTCATTTGAAACAAACAATAACATTGAGCTAAATCAATGAGTAACAGCCCCGCTAAAGGAGCAAAATTTCCCTTGTTATAAGTATTCAAAGTACTCAACTAAACATGACATTTGTATGTGCATCTTAACAATATAACTGCCATGGTTAAGTGTGGAGGTGAAGTAGAATATCCTTGGGATACATCTGAAAGTTGATATGCTAATGGAGGATTTTGCCAAAATGGAGTCCTACCAATGAAAATGCTTAAACATTCCAGCATACTGGAAGCAATAATGCAAGCACTGAGAGATTTATTAAACTGCTAGAACTGTTTGCAAATGATTGCTTAATTTGTGACCTTCCTCTCACTATTTGAGAGCAATTAACCCACTTAAAGCTTGCAGAAGGTTGCTCCAAAGCATTTGTGAAGATTTGTCTGTTATTTCTAAACAAAAATGTTTTTTAAATTGGTAAAGTTTGTGTATCCTGCTTGATATGATTCCTTTTACAGCCTTACTATGCTGACTCAGTGATTTAAGTGGAGAACATGTGCTTCTGATTCAGAAGCTTGTAGCTTTAATGACCAGTCCAGGACTTCACATGTTCTTGCCTGTCCTTTCAATGCAGCTGCTTTCCTTTTTTTGTCTATTTCAAGGTCGTCTATTTCAAATTCAGTGTTACAGGGAGGTCTCTGTATCCTGTCATAGGAGACACAAACTTAGTCTGCAGGTACAAGAAGTGATTAGGCAGACAAATCGAATGTTGGTCTTAATGCATGGGGAATGGAATCTAAAAATAGGGAAGTTTTTACTGCAGCTGTGCAAACCTTGGTGATACCACATCTGGAGTTCTGTGTATTATACCAGTTTTCTTAACTAAAATTACTGTTAGACACTGTAGAAGGTTCCGTTCAATCATTCCTAGGTCAAAGGTCGTCTTATGTAGGAAGATTGGGCCTGTACACATTAAAGTTAGAAGAACGATAAGTAGCATTCTTCAAATAATCTCCTCAGTTTAGATACTTGGAGGCTACTCCCTGCTGTGGGGAAGACCAGAATCAACATAAGAACAAGAGTCTCTGTTTTACAATGGTGAAGAGAAATTTGAGTTTGTTATTCTGTGGAATTCATTCCCTGGACAGCTGTGGAGACTGACATTTAACTTACTCAAGGTTGAGTTAGATTTTTGATCCACAAGGGAGCTATTGTGGCCATATTGGGAGATGGATGGGAAACACTGGATTTGATGAGACTGAGCCACTCTGCTTCAGGCTGAGATCTGATCCTTTCTGCAGAATATAATCTTATGACCTGTATTGTTCAGACTGCTTACCTTTACACAAACTGTGTTGGAATCAAGGGCTCAAAGCTGGTGCATTTGAGGGGAAATGTCTGACTCTTTTGGTTTGGGGTTAAGTAAATGTGCAGCTTAAATTCACAATGCAATTGCTCTTGTTTCAGTGCTTGCAGAAGATGCAATCAAAGCTGCTCTGGCTGACTACAAAGTGAAACAGCAAAAGAAAATGTGAGACTACAAACTGTTAATACAACAATGCTTCAACAACTGTGTACAACCAATGCAATGACCCCTTTTGTGTATTCACATTTCAAAGGGCAACTTATCTGTTCAAAAATCTTACATTGTTTTTGAAAAAAAAAAAGTAGCAAGACGTTAGTTTATAAACAAGCTCTTAATGTGCAATTGTTTGTGGCTGTTATGAGTTATCGAAAATTATTCTGGAAAAATGTTTAGTTTCTTGAAGTATTATAACATTGTTGGGAAAATGTAAATATCTTGATTTAGCTGTGTAATGGGCTTGATATAATATTTGTACCTAAAAAAATATTATAAACAAACAGATAATTAGTTTGTTATCTTGGTCTGCTCTGTTTCAATTTCATCAAGAATTAACAGACTTTGGTATACTTGTTAATCTGTTTGACAATTCAGTGGATATGGGTTTGAATCCTGCAGCTGTTCAGTTCTACTGGATAAGGTTACTTCAAGTGCTACTTCTTTTGCATCTAAAATAAGAACTGAAACAGATGCAAAACTGAAATTTTGTCTCTACCTGCACAGTGCACCTTCTAGAATGATGCTGGTGTCACATATTTAACTATCCAACATTATCACAATGAAGAATCCTGTCACTTCATCATACATTGCCAAAGAACTGATCAAAAGAAATGACTTGCTCTATAATTAAATTTCCTTTATAATTTCACTCTCCTGTAGTATGTTTTCTGAATTGAGTATTAAGTTGCAGTAATTGTGAATGCTGTTAAGTTAATGGAAGACAATGAAACATCTCAACTAAGAATACCCTTTCTACTAATTTTTTGGTTTCAATTTACAGTGGCACCATCTAAGGAAATACTAACTCTTACATCTGTCATAAGTGTTCCATTATTATTTACTATCTGTAATTTTTAAAGTAATTCCCCATGCTTTAAAGTGTAATTTGTACCAGTTCAGATTTATCTATTTAAAAGTCTTGGGACACAACTGGTATTTGAAAGCAAGCATGTAACTTTTTTAACTTTGAAACCAATTATGTTTTAAATCAAGCTGCTTCATTAGCTTTAAAATTCCCTTTGCAGCTACTGAAATAGTTTTGTTAGTGGGGCAGACATTTAAGACACAAGTCTCTGGTTTGCCATGGCTCTTAATTTATTTCCAAGCTGTAACGATTAGTCTAGTTCTTTGCAGACTGGATGTAAGTGGTCACCCATTCACTTTTAGAATAGAGGTAGATGACTTTGGACCAACTTAGAAGGGAAAAAGAAGTAAAGGTAGCTGTTATGTAGGAAGGAAAATGTTGAGTATGTGATTTTTATTGACTAGCTTACAGATGAATGAGAAACAAAGCTTGAAAGGCAAAATGCTAATGCAAATGTCACTCCTTCCATGTGGAAAGTTTTCATGGCCTGGAGGTACTGATCAGCACTAGGATGTCACCTTTTATAATAAAAGAAAAATCAGGTGAGCCTGCATCAGTGTATGGTATATATTTATTTGCTTGTGGTATCTGAGCTTAGTTAAAATGGGATTTGAGTATAACTGTTGCTCAATATTGTCTTTGAAATAATAAAGCAGTTTAACAGGCCTCATCTCACTAAAGGTTTTCAGTTTGCCAGCTGAAATACAAAAAGGGTATGTGGACGACTACCAAATTTGGATCAGAAATGTTTGTATGAATAGATATTAGCTAATATGGGCACAGACCTGAATGCAACACCAAACCTGATACTGGAAGGCAGAGTATCATTCAAGAAAATCTATGGAGATGTAATGGTGACAATGAGTAAATCTAGTCTAGTCTTGCAGTTGGTTTTCAATAAAAGGCATACTGATTAATTGTATTGTTTTGAATGTAAATTTCCTGTTTAAAATTGCAAAACAATTGATAAGACCTATACCTGAGTTCTTCAAGTGAAAGTAATGTTTGACTAATTGATACATCATTGTTTTGCAAAGTTACAAATTGCACAAATAGTGTGGATAAATAAAGAATTTATTTACCTGATAGATCTGTGCCCTGCAATTTATACTCTGACAAACCTTAACTGCACTCTGTAATGTTTGAATTTTGGAGAATAAAATTCTCCATTTCTGACTGCTAGACTCTTAATCCCAGATTTTTATTGAAATCAGATTTCATCAGGCATGGTAGGATTTTAATCCAGGTCCCTATGCCATTTGTTGGACTTCTTGGATTACTAGTACAGTGTCAATATGGCTAAACCACCACCTTTTTGTTTAAAAAACAAAAATTCCACATTGCACGCTCAAGCCTCTCTATTGCCTAATCTTCACTCAAAAATTGGTTTGATGCTGTCAGTAGCTTTTAAAAGTGATGCATTGTTGCATCTCAAACATATAGTCTTGTTTTCAACAGAAACAACTATCAAATCAACATTTCAACAGGTAAAACAATTCTACAGTTCAATGTACTCTTAGATCTTATCCTACCAAAATAGAAGTTGTACTGAAGATGCTTGCACTACAAGACAAATGTGTCTTGGTTTTTAATACTTTATCCCCATATGCTCCAAACATTGCAACCAAAGCACTTCCTTTTCATGATCTTCTCCACAAAAAATGCCATCCATATGATAGGGTCACCAACATATTTTTTTTCAATTTCTCAAACTGCTCTCAAGTGTGCATTTCAGTGACCACAGTTTGGATACCTTAGTGGTCAGCTGCTGAATAGTCTCTCAAGGCTACCAATGTTCCTTTAATAAAGCAGCACAAATTCATTAGAGGAAAAAGCCCTCTAAGCAAAAGATGTTATATGTATCATACATATGTATTAATATACAACCTGGAGACTTCTCCAAAGCACTGTCCTGATATAAATCAGCTGTCATCTGTTTCTCTGTAGGTCATTAAATTTAACTTCAAAAATAAATATTTCATCAAGACCCTCCCATGTTGCTTATATTAATTTAAATAATATGCTTTGTTGGAAATGATGTTTGAACTCCCTGTTTTTAAAAAAATTCTGACCTTTTACTGTACATAATGCCAGAGAGCAGGAGTTTACAGCCTCAATGTGCGTTAAGGTAGATAAATCCCTTGGGCCTGATAAAGTCCATCCTCAGATGTTGTGGGAGGCTGGGGAAGAAATTGCAAAGGGTTGTGGAACAGAGGGACTTAGGAGTACATGTGCACAGTTTGTTGAAAGCAGTGGCATAGGTAGACAGAGTGGTGAAGAAGGCATTTAGCATGGTGGCCTTCCATCAAGGCATCAAATATAGGAGCTGGGACATTATGTTACAGTTCTGGAGTATTGTGTACAGTTTTAGTCATCCTGTTATAGGAAGGACACAGTTAACTGGAAAGTGTGCAAAGAAGATTTACGAGGATGTTGCCAGGACTGGTAGGCCTGCATCAATGAGAGAGGTTGGACAGGATAGGACTTTATTCCTTGGAACCTAGGAGAATGAGGAGTGACTTTATTGAGGTGTGTAAAGTTATGAGGTGGAGGTGCCAGTGTTCGCCTGGGGTTGATAAGGTCAGAAATCATATAACACCAGGTGTATTTGCAAACACAAGCTTTTAGAGCCTCCTGCTGCCAAACGCTTATGTTTTTGAGTAAACCTGTTGGATTGTAACCTAGTGTTGTGTGATTTCTGACCTAAAATCATGAGGGGCATAGATAGGATGAATGCATATAGTCTTTTTCCCAGGGATGGGGAATTGAAAACTACAGGGCATAGGTTTAAGGTGAGAGAGGAAAGATTTAAGAAGGCCCTGAGGGGCAACTTCTTCATGCAGAGAGTGGTGCATGTATGGAATGGGCTGCCAGAGAAAGTGATTTAGGCGGGTACAATAGCAATATTTAAATAACATTTGGATAGGTACATTGATGAGAAGGGCTTACAGGGATATGGACCAAATTGGGCAATTGGAACTAGCTGAATGGGCACCATGATCAGCTTAGACCAGGTTAGGCTGGAGGGCCTGTTTCCATGCTGTATGACTCTATGACCTCTTAAAAAAATCAAGTCCCCTTCGTAAAACACAAAATAAAAACATGTCCACCTCTACATTAGAATTCCTGATTGATAAAATAAATTATAAACCTTATTCATATTTTGTGAATTGTTCTCATGAGTGCAAGTGTGTTCAGCAATACTCAACTACTGTACAGCCAAATGACAAAATCCACAATAATTAAATGTAAAGTGACATGCCAAGATTTTCACATAGCTGTAGTAAATCTACATACAAAAATTCCAGGTACCTGTTTATCTGGCAGCTGTCAGGTTTGGAAGAAGGTTTCACATAGAAAATGGTAGAGGACATGACTAACAAATCATCTCAACTTGAACTTGTATAACCAGCATATGAATTTAAGATTTTGATGCAAACAGATGGGCTGCATCATTGTTTGCAGCCTAGATCATATGGCATTGTACTATGCAATGGTCAAGTTCTGCGAGAAAATAATTAACATATTTCAACTACATGTCATCAACCATTCATGACCCTGCCAAGCCCCCTCAGAATCTTGTATATTTCAATAATATCATCCCTCCATCTTCTGAATAAAGGCCTGACCTGTTTAGCTATTTTGATAAGTAAACCCCTTCATCCCAGGGATCAACCTCGTGAATCTCTTTTGGACTGCTTCCAATGCCAATATGTTCTTTCTTAAATACAAGGACTAGAACTGTACACGAGAACTGTACTCCAGGCGTAACCTCACCAACCCTTATACAGTTGTAACAACCTTCCTATTTTTAAACTTCAATGAATTTACTCCTTCGGTATTCATATATCTGAATTGATCTTTCTCAGCACCTTCTTTGCAGCTGTAACACTATATTCTGCATCCTGTTCTATTACCCTAATGTACTTATGTAAGGTATGATTTGTCCAGTTAGTGCTAAATCAATACTTTTCATGCTATTGCAGTACATGTGACAGTAATAAACCGCATCATTATCACTGGGTCAAAATTCAGGAACTTCCTCCCTAACAGTACTGTGGATCTACCTACAGCACAATGACTACAGCAGTTCAACAGGCAGCCCCAGTACCTTCTCAAGGGCAATGAGGGGTGGGGAATAAATGCTTGCCCAGCCAGTGACACCCACATTCCATGAATGAATTCAAAGAACTCCAACCCACAGTAAATAAATATCAAAATTCTCTTTGCCTTCTTAATTACTTGTTGCAGCTGCATGCTTAGTTAATATGCCCATGCACCTAGATTCCTCTATGTTGCACCTCTTTGGAGTCTCTCATTTAAATAATAGTCTGCCTTTTGATTCCTCCTACTAAAGTGAAAGACCTCAGTCTACCCTGCATTAAATTTCATCTGTCAAGTTTTTGCCCACTCACCAAACCCATCCATATACCCTCTCAGATTACTTATATCCTCATCACATCATGCCCTCCCACTTATTTTTGAATCATCAGCAAATTTGGAAACATCAGACTCTTCATCCTCCTGCTGGCACTAATTCCGGTGAATGTAAGACTAATGCAGAAAGTATAGTGGACCTTGCAACGCAGCCCGCTTCCACTGTAATGTTGCACCACTTAAAACTGCTATAATCCTTCATTTATTGTCTTCAATAAACTAAACATAAGCAAATAATGTAACATCATGGCAACATATTCACCATCTTACGTATTCAAAAGCAAATATGGTTACTCAAAGCTGATTTGACGCTGTTCCAGGAGGATTACATGCTGGAATTCTGACAGATTCAGTGCCTTGGAAAAATTTGCATCATTATCTGTCAAATATTGCTTTGAAAGTAATTTAATGTGGTTAAACATGTTACGCAAGTTAAAGCCATGACTTGAAATAACATTGTGAGCATCAGCAATATTTCTACATTAATTGATATATTTAATAGATGAACGTGGTAGGTAACAGATATAAACAGCCTGAACAATGGAAAATTGAATTTAGTTTTACTGACAACTGTGTGTCCCTCCAAACTTGGTTATTATACATTTCCCAGTCTCTGCGTTCACCGTTTGTAACCGTATCTAATTGTCAGAGGGCAGCTGACAGAGGATCGCTGTGTGCGTTCAGTCCTCGTTAGTATAGTGGTTAGTATCCCCGCCTGTCACGCGGGAGACCGGGGTTCAATTCCCCGACGGGGAGGAGGTTTTCTTTTTATTTAAGTTATTTGCTGTATGTTCATTTCTCTTTTTTGCCTTCTCTTTTCTTATTTTCTAACATTGCAGTCTAGGTTTTCTCCTTTTCTTTGGAGCGCCTGTATATAAATTAACTCACAGTACTCCCCAGTTTGTCGTTGAGACAAATGTTGTTCTTACTGGCGGTCATTGACCTCGCCTTCACGCACTCACCGGGGGCCAGAGTTCACTCACATCCGCTGGGAGGGAGTGTGGACGGAAAGAGAGAAAACATTTTCACCTTCTGCCCCCACTCCACATAATTTCTCTCATTGGGAGGAGGGTTGTATCTCATTTGCTGGGCTCAAAGACAATGTGAGGTCAGTGTTTGTTTCCCGAGAACGTAACAATAATGTGTTCACGTGTCGGGGAGCAGAATCGCTACATTCGTGTCTCGAGCAACAATACAACAATGACCAAGACCGGACAATGGAAACAGAACATTCAACACATACTTTAGTAATGTCATAGCATATTGGAGTCGGCGTGTTATCCGTAGGGGATGTAGCTCAGTGGTAGAGCGCATGCTTTGCATGTATGAGGCCCCGGGTTCAATCCCCGGCATCTCCACGGTGGTGAGTTTTTTTTTTGAGATGACCATGTTTGGTTTGGTTTCATATTGGGAGCCTTAATCATTAAAAATCAGAGACATTTTGCGCCTACCCCACTCCCGCCAAAGTAACGCAATAATCCCTTCTGAAGTGGTTTCGTTGTGGGGGTAGCGTGAAAATTTACTGTGAAATTGAAGCGGAGGTTATCAATCGATCCCTACATGTTGAAATCCTGGAGGAAAACAGCAGGCCAGGCAGCATCAGAGGAGCAGGAAAGCTGACGTTTCGGGTCGGGACCCTTCTTTAGAAAATTTGACGCTGTCTGGCCTGCTGTGTTCCTCCAGCTCCAGAGGGGGAAAGTTTAACAGAGATGTTATCTCTGACTCCAGCACTGGCAGTTCTTACTATCTCATGTTGAAATCCTAACTGTTCGAGAAGCCATGGGAAATGCAGGGTTACAGGGACGGGGTGGTTCTGGGTGGAATGCTGTCCGGAGGGTCGGTGTGGACTCGATGGACCGAATGGCCTGCTTCCATACTGTAGATGATTTTGTTCTGTGATCCTATTCTGGGTCTGTCATGACATGTTTGAATCGATTGTTTAAAAAAATTTCTACAACTGCATCACCTTTCATCTAAAAGCTGCGTATGCTAGAGATCTGAAAAAATATTGACATAACTGATTTTTTAAAAATAGATGATTGCTGAATCTGTTCGTGCCTCTCAATTGCACCATTTATATCAGCCTTGAATATACTTGACATACAATTCTCTACAGCCCTCTGCGGTAAAGGCCCTTGCCCTTGGCGAGAAGAAATTCCTCCTCATCTGTTTTAAGTGTACAACACTAAGTCTGAGATTAAGTCTTCACTTCCTAGCCTCTCCCACAACGGGAAACAAGCTGTCTGCATCAACCCTGAAAAGTCCCCCAAGAACATCAAATGTTTCAATAAGATTGCCTCGAATTCTTGTGAATTCCAATAAACACAGGGCATGTGGAGAGGCTGCAAGCAGCAGGGATAGACTGTTAATCAGAGAATTGGACACAGGTAGAGGCCACAAGGGGAGGGGCGGCAAATCACATTTAGGGTGCAGGAGATTAAGGCTTAGATATAGATTTTATTATCACATGTACTCAAGGACAGGTGTACCGTGAAAAGTATATAATGTCACCATACAATGAACTTAGGTACAAAGTAGAAAGAGAAACAACATTTAAAAAGCATCATCTTCATAGAATAAGTAAAATAAAACCTAGTTAACATTAAAGTCCTTCTTAATATAAATTAGAAAAATGAAGGAATAAAGTTCTTTCCGTAGTATTCGGTGAGTCCTCCGCTTATCTTGATCTCTGGGAGACCTCAACTGCCTGTTCTCAATGACGATGCCACAGATACCATTGCTGCTGCCGCCTTCCCAATCCTCTCTAGCTGCCTCCAAGAACATGCCCAGGCAGGACCCACTCGCATGCCGAGACACTGCCATGCTGGGCTGAGAGACTGCCCTGTGCCAAGAGACCAGGCTGAGAGACTGCCGCGGGTCAGGCCAAGAGACTGCCACGCCAGGCCAAAACATCACCAAGAGCTGCCAGGAAACTGGGCCAAGACACCACCACACCGGGGCTGAGAGACAGCCATATGCCAAGAGACCAGGCTAACAGACCGCCACCAGCCAGGCGAGGCTGAGAGGATGCCTTGCCAGGTCTGTGCTGAGGCCAGGAGTGAAGAAAAGAAGAAACACCAAAAGATAGAAAAAAAGTACAAAATAAGAAAGAAACAATGGAGCGGACGAGCTCTTATTGCTGCCATCTAGAGGCAAAAAGTCACATGGGAAACACTATTGGAAGGAGTTCCCAGGACACATTTGGAGTATTGTGTGCAGTTTTGGTCACCACACTACCAGAAGGAATGTGGAAGCTTTGGAAAGAGGACAGAGAAGGTTCACCAGGATGTTGCCTGGTATCCAGGGCATTGACTATGAGGAAAAGTTAAAAAGACTAGGATTGTTGTCACTGGAAAGCTGACGGCTGAGAGGAGACCTGATAGAGGTCTACAAAATTATGAGAGGCATACATAGTGTGGATAGTCAGAGGCTTTTTCCCAGGGGAAAAGTTTCAATTACAAGGGGGCACAGGTTCAAGGTCAGTGGGGAAAAGTTTAACGGAGATGTGCAAGGGAAGTTTTTCACGCAGCGAGTGGTAGCAGCCTGGAATGTGCCATCAGAAGAGGTGGTGGAAGCGAGCACGTTGGTGACATCTAAGAGGCACCTAGATGGGTACATGAATAGGGAAGGAATAGAGGGATACGGATTGAAAAATGGTTTGTGTTTGTCTTTAGATTAATTAGGGCACGATGGTCGGCACAGGCTTGGAGGGCCGAAGGGCCTGTTCCTGTGCCGTACTTTTTCATTTGTTCATTTGACACTCAATGCGGTTACAGGCCCCATTAGCTTAATGTTAAGCAAAATAACATTCAAGGGATCAACATTAAATGAGAGCTTTATCCATACTTTTCAGGTATTTATCCAATTCCTTTTTGAAAGCCATAATTGAATATCTTATCATCAGATTCATGGGTGGTGAATTTCAAATTCTAAATTCTAAATTTCAAATTTGGTGGGCAAATTATTGGAAAGGGCTCTGAGAGATAGGATTTATGATCACTTGGATAGGCACAGTTTGATACGAGATAGTCAGCATGGATTTGTGAGGGGTAGATCATGCCTCACAAACCTTACTGAATTCTTTGAAGTGGTGAATAAACATGTGGATGAAGGTGGAGCTTGAGAATGAGGGCAATGATTTAAAATGAAGGGCAAAATAACCAACGATGACAAAGAAAAGCCTTCACTCAGCATGTGATTAGAACATAGAACTATGCAGCGCAGTACAGCCCCTTTGGCCCATGGTGTTGTGCCGAACTTTTACCCTTCATTTTAAATCATTGCCCTCATTCTCAAGCTTCCTCCCAATGGGAACAGTTTCTTTCGGGTCCTCATGATTTTACACAGATCAACAAAAGGGAAATAAATGCTTGGCATTTTAGCAAAGATTTGTAGGTCGGGTTATGGGTGAGATTGTTGACTTACTCGCACGAACAAAAATGCTTGAAATCTTGTTTCTTATCTAATTGTTTTTTTGGTCATTTGTGTGTCTGACATGAACACAAACCCATTATCAGACCTAACAAGCAACAATGGCCAAGAAATCTCCAAGTTCTGGACTCACTGTAAGTGATTATACACTTTTCTCAAAGGGCTGCGCTTTTAGGTACCACATTGAAAATCAATTGAATTTATGAGAACTTCCACTGTTATGCTGCTACCCTTGCTGTGAAAACATTTGAAAAGCTTGCACCTTGTTAAATCCAACTGGCTCTGTACAGCACACCAACTTCATAATTACTGTTAAACAAATGCACTAAAAAACTAATTTCATATTTGCACATGGTCACAATTTCCCTTCTGTTATTTTTTAAAAAGTTTGTTCATCTTTATTTTAACTTCTATCTAATCAGTCATTTCACCATTAGAAAAGTTAAGTGAAAAGAGAAAGATGTGCAGTGATTTTAACTTTCTGGCTTGCTGCATGTGTACACTTGAACGTGATTCACTGATAACCCTTCTTGCTGACACGACTGTTGCTAGGTGCCTGGTAATTTCCATAGCTTAACAACAGATTTAAACGAACTTGGTGCCATTATTTAACAAAGATGGTAAAGAAAAGCCAGGGAACTATGGGACAGTGAGCCTGACATCAGTGGTGAGTCAGTTGTTGGAGGGGATTCTGAAGGACAGGATTTACATTTGTTTGGAAAGGCAATGACTGATTGGAGATGGTCAACATTGCTTTGTCTGTAAGAAATCGTATCTCACTAACTTGAGTTTTTTTGAAAAAGTGACAGATTGATGAAGGCATAGCCATGTACGTTGCCTATATGGACTTCAGAAACACGTTCAACAAGGTTCCCCATGTTAGACTCATTAGCAAGATTAAATCACATGAAATACAGATAGGACTAGCCCTTTGGACGCAAAATTGGCTTGAAGGTAGGAGACGGAGGGTGGCGGTGGAAGGTCGTTTATTGGACTCGAGGCCTGTGACTAACAGTGTGTACAATGATGTGGGTCCACTGCTTTTTGTTATTTATATAAATGATTTGGGTGTGAATATAGGAAGCATGGTTAGTAAGTTTGCAGATGACATGAAAATTAATGGCGTATTGAAGAAGGTTATCCCAGAGTACAACAGGACCTTGATCAGGTTGGCTGAGGAGTGACAGATGGAGTTTAATTTAGATAAGTGTAAGGTGTTGCATTTTGGTAATGCAAATCAGTACAGGACTTAATACAGTTAGCGTTAGGGGCCTGGGGAGTCTTACCGGACAGAGACCCTCAGGTGTTGGTTCATAGTTCCATGAAGGTGGAGTCACAGGTAGACAGGGAAGTGAAGAAGGCACTAAATGCAGCAAACAATAAAGACAAGTGTACTGAGTATAGGAGTTAGGATATCATATTGCAGGACCCTGGTCAGCCACTTTGGGAATACTGCATTCAATTCTGGTCTCCCTGCATATAGGAAGGAAGTTGTGAAACTTGAAAGGGTGCAGAAAAGATTTACAAGGATGTTGCCAGGGTTGGAGGGCTTAAGCCAAAGGGAGAGGCTGAATAGGCTGGGGCTATATCCCCTGCAGTGTCAGAGGTTGAGGGGTGACAAAATAGGTTTGTAAGATCATAAAGAGCATGGAAGGGGTTAATAGCCAAGGTCTTTTTCCCAGGGGTAGGTAAATCTAAAACTAGAGGGCATAAATTTAAGGTGAGAGGGGAAAGATTTAAAAGGGGACCTAAGGGGCAGTTTCATCACAGATGAGTGGTGGTACAGTATGAAATGAGTTTCCACAGGAAGTGGAGGAGGCTGGTACAATTACAGCATTTAAAAAGCTTCTGGGTGGGTTCACAAATAGAAAGGGTTTAGAGGGTTATGGGCCAAATGCTGCAAATGGGTCTAGATTAATTTAGGATATCTGGTCGGCATGGACGAGTGGACCAATGGGTCTGTTTCCATGCTGTACATCTCTATGACTCTAACATCGAGCAAAGAGGAAAAAACACTAGACATTTGTGGGCAATTTTCTTTGAGGTCAGCAGGAGCATACATGCTTTTCTGCTGATCCCAGATTATTAACCAGCAAATTATTCAAAAAATATAAATCTGCAAATAACCCATCTCACTTGGCATGTTTACTTTGATCCCAACTGAAGTAAGTTACAGCACAGCTCAATAGTGGCCAAATCTAATACAATCAAATGCTTAAACATTCCTGACAAATATGTACGAAATTTTGTTGCTTACAAGAATCACCTGTTTCTACAGAAAGAAAGCTTACAAAGATAACGATCTTCATGTCAATCTTCAGGCACATAATTTGTATAAATCTGATAATTACTGACTGATGCCCAAGTTATGAGTTCAGAGTGAACATTCTAAAATGATTGCACAGTGTGGGACACAAAAGACACAAAGATAATTTAGAGTTATCATAACTTTCATCTGAAAGCTACTAAAGTTTAATCAGCTTTTACAAGTCCAATCACACAATAAGAATGAATTAGGCTGTACAAACATCTTGATTTATATACTTTTAAATATACTTATATACTTTTAAACAGTTTCATGTATTTTTCTCCCCTTAGTGCACTTATGCACTTCCCAACCCCACCAAGTCCTATAAAGACCACAAACACTTGTAAATACTTTACAAGGTATTTGCACTGTACATAAGTACATTTACTGTTACAGTAAACGTACAGTCCAAGTTCAATAAAAAATGCCACAAGCAGCACTCATTTTTCAAATTTCAAAAAAGTTTACAGCACAGAAAAATGGTTCAGTAAAAAGAATTCAAGAAAGTGAATGAAGGTCTTTGATGTAGCCATTGCAAGTTGTTTGGACACAAGGGTCCAGCTGTAAAGGTGATTTTCCCAATGTTAGACAACCATAATCCAAATTGGTTTTCTTCTCAAGCAAATATACCAGCTGATACTATGATGATGAAATGTTAATTCCATTTCTGTCTCCACAGATACTGCCAGACCAGAGTAGCTACAGCACTTTTCTGTCTTTATACACCACCTCAGTCTTTAGCTTAGGCAGACGTACAGGTTCACTCAAGACCTTTCTTGAGCTATAGTTCATACTTTCTGCAAAACATTTCATTGCTCAATCAGTTCTTCATCAGATACAGACAAACATTGGTTCCACTAATGGTGAGTATTGCAGAGATCACAGTTGCTGGTGAAAGCCAATTTCCATCAAAAAGGAACTATTCAATTGCACGTTAAACTTGTGTTGGGGGCCAGTGCTGTGAAACATCAGCATGCATTGCCTCAGGAAGCCACTGACAATACGATGATAACAGGTCTGGTTAAAAGAAAAAGAAAGCAACAATAGAAGATTAACCATCACAAAATGGAAATTAAAAAATTAACCAACACTCTTGACAAAATGAAAACATTATTTTTATATTATAGCATCTTACAATTATGAATTTAAAGCCAGCTTAAGGTTCCTCAACTTGTCCCTTGATGTAATGCATCATATTTGATTTTCAACATACCTTTACCATCTGTTAAGGAGATTGATCATTTGTGTTAAAATGTTAAAAGTCACACGACACCAGGTTATAGTCCAACAGATTTATTTGAAATCACAACCTCTAAAGTGAAGCTGAAATGAAGGTGAAGATTTCACCTAATGAAGGAGCAGCGCTCCGCAGGCTTGTGATTTCAAACAAACCTGTTGGTATAACCTGGCATCATGTGACATCTGACTGTCTGCCCCAGTCCAACACCTCTGACACTACTGGCACCTCCACATCATGGCTACTATTAAAATGTTAGCAGCAGTTCAAATGTTGTTTAAGCCTTACTATTCTTACCTTTCTTTATCCGTTAACAGGATATGGGTGTCACTGGCCAGGCAGCATGTCAGCTAGACCAGGTAAGGATCCCTTCTCTAAAGGGCGTCATTGAACGAGATGGATTTTTTCGAAAGTCGACAATGGATTCATCGTCATTATTTGATTCGTAATTCTAGATATTTTACCAAATACAAATTCCACCATCTGTGGTGGGATTAAAACCTGGGTCCCCAGAACGTTATCCGGGTCTCTGGATTAATAGTGCAGCGATAATACCGCTAGGCCATTGCCTCCCCTAATGGTAACTGGGTGAGATCTGCCAACCTCAATTTGCCACAGCAGTTAAAAACACAGACTTTCCTTGCATCCTTCTTGTCTAGAGCGAAACCACGGCCCAAGTCTTAAAGTAATTTAAGACGGAGTCCAACTAAACCTCTTTCCTCATCATTTTTGAGTTTTAGCTTTTTAAGAAAAATTCATTCACAGGATTATGGGCATTTCCGGCTAAGCCAGTACTTGTGGCCTATCCTAAATTGCCCAGTAGGCAGTTAAGAGTCAACCATATTGCTGTGGATCTGGTCTCACATGTAGGCCAGACCAGGTGAGGTTGGCAGTTTCCTTCCCTAAAGGACATAAATGAAACAAAACTCATTTCTTCGATTTGACAAATATAATTCACTCTCAATTAGCTGATTTTGTATGTTCAATTAAATGATATTTACTAGGCATATCGTCTTTTGAATCAGTAATAACAGAAAAAGTTGAAAACTCCAACCTCTTCTAATTATTTCAAGTTAAACTGACATAGATACATAGAAAGCCAGCAACATTACCTTAATCCACACTCTCTTTAAGCACCTTTCAGTTTTCACAGTCTTTCTTTTCCTTCTTTTTTGACCATATTAATAATTAACAGTCTCAGACTAGCTCCTATGGTACAACAGTTAGCATACTTCATATTGGTTTTGGCTGTAAAGTACTTTGTAATGCTCCGAAATTGCGAAAAGTATTATATAAATGCAAATTATTTATAAACTGAACATGTAATAGCTACATTAGTGAAAGGACAATGTGCTAATCCAGTAAAGTATCCAATTTCTCCCCTCTACACACATTTTAAAAATAATTTGCAATAATAAAGTGATGGAATCTGGAATTTTCAAGAAACAACAGTTTCATGATATTGTAACTACACTGAGGATTCTTAAAAAGTGCATAGGCACAAATTTAACAAAAAAAAAACTTTGTCTTAAACATTCATACACACGAAAAATCTTTAGGTCATAACAGAAGCAGTACATGAAAGGTATAATTGGCATCTTGTAATTTTACTGCAGCATTTCTACTTTCATGAAGAAGCTTTTTGAGCTGTGAAAGCTGATTTCTCAGCACAAGACACCAATACAACAGCATACTCACATTTACTATTTTTCTTCCAGGCTGCAAGTAATGCATCACGATTATCTACACTTTCAGAAACCAGAGCTCCCAACAAGGCATCTGTCCTAGGCTGAAGCCTGTGAAATGTAAGATTTGCGATTACTGATCAACAAATAACGGCATTGCCAAATAAGATTTATATAGGCTACAAAGTACATTTTTAATCCACTTTAACTGTTGCTACTTAACAACCAGGCACAACACCAATTTAACAACAAGTGAGAAGCCAAAGCAGGCCCGAAAAGCAACAGCTAGGAAATATGGGAAATGTTCTTAACAGATATGCCCTTCGTTTCCTTCACCTTTGTGCTGTGGATTTGCAGTTCACCCTATTAAGCTCGTCCAATTGCATGGCCGAGTTTTTGAATGCTCCTTATAGGGGATGATGGGTACAAAGTCCTTTTTTGGCTAAAGCATTAATTTTGCTGAGTTTCATGTAGGGTTTCTCTCTGAAAGTCAAGGGAGTTTTCTCGTGATATCATCCTAAACTTGCGTCATGAACTTTCTACCTCAACCCTGATACCTAACGCTAGATGAATTCTATCACTCACTGCAGTCGAAGAACTTGCCACTCCAGGAAAATTCTGACATCCCTACTGCCGGTCTCACCATCTTCAAAAGGCCCTTGTGTTACTCAAACAAACAATGTCATAGAGTCACAGAGTTGTACAGCGCGGAAACAGAACATTCGGTCCAACTCTTCCATGCTGACTGGAGTTGCCCACAGATTCTTGAAATTTGCCCCAGACGTGGCAGAAAAGGGGAAAATGGCACCTTGCTTTGTGGACAGGTCCTCTTCCCCAAGACCAGCAGAGAAGTCCATGCCATCAGATCCTGCCAACATTGTCTGAGGTTGGTGCCCTGGTCACTGGAGTCACAGCTGTCCAGAGGAATGCCCAGCAGTAAGGGAAGAAAGTCAATGAACTTTGCTGCTTGGATTGGGGACTGCCTTCACCCTGCCTACTGCACATACCAAGGGTCATGCTTGACCCCTCTCATTGTTACATGCACATCTTCCCACAATCACTCTCACCCACCCAACTTTGTAAACCCTGGATGATCTTTGCACTGCTCATTCTCTCGCGAGACCTCAGCAACCCCCACATATTCCTGAGTCAAGACAGGTGGTAGGCTGTCAGATATTCAGACCCTCACCATCCCGTGAGAATACGACCCTGACGGCGCCAAGTGGCCAACTGTGTCAAAGTGTCTGATCGGATATCGGAGGGCGCCCTTGACTGATTGTGCTCGGAGCCCCTGACTGAAGGTCACGTCCCTTGACTTGACTGAGGACTTCTGACAACCATGACTTCCTAGCTTTGTACCCGAGCTAAACGGGAAAGTAAAATGGACTTTCACAGCCTGGTAGCTCTGACTGGTGAGGTGGGGGAAAAAGGGGGTCAAAGTGCAAATAGGAAAAGTAAGGCAGGGATGCTGTACGCATCCAGGTAGTCTCAGGGTGACTAGGAATAATAAGAGAGCACATGAACAATGCTGAGTTGCAGTCTAGTCCAAAAAGGTGTGCTGAGTTCCTGTTACTTAACATACAGTGACCTTGTGGCAGCATTTCAATGCTAGTTGCTCGAGTGCCTGAAAGTGTAGCTTTAAAGTGCACTAGCGTCCTATAAATCATTGAGTCATAGAGATGTACAGCACAGAAACACATCCTTTGGTCCAACTCGTCCACACCAACCAGATATCCTAAATACACTTAGTCCCATCTGCCAGCATTTGGCCCATATCCCTCTAAACTCTTCCTATTCATATACCTAATCAGATGCCTTTTAAATGTTGTAATTTTACCAGACTCCACCACTTCTTCTGGCAGCTCATTCCATACACGTACCACCCTCTGCATGAAAAAGTTGCCCCTTAGGTCCATTTTAAATCTTTCCCCTCTCACTTTAAACCTTTGCCCTCTGGTTTTGGATCAGAAAGGTGCACTGAGGAGCCTGAACAAGGTAAACCCCCAATTTTCTTTCCCTGCTGCCTCAGAGACTTGTGCAAAGCAGGAACATCCACATGTGGAAGTGAATGTGTCAGCATACCATCTGGCATGCGTGGGATCTCCAAGCAACTGCATGGCCTCGCAACTTCAGGGGAATGTTGGGCACAAAAGGCTGGCAGGTTCTGATACCAGCGCCCCATGGACAGCAGGTGAGCATGTTCAAGATGAAGGACTACAGAAGCAACTGCTGAGTTGGAGTCACTTTTTCCCAGGGCAAAAATGACTGTTACGAGGGGACATAATTTTGAGGTGAATGGAGGAAGGTATTGGGGAGATGTCAGAGGTAGGTTCTTTACACAGAGAGTGATGGGCATGTGGAATGCGCTGCCGGCGGTGGTAGTGGAGTCAGATACTTTAGAGGCTTTTAAGCGACTCTTGGACAGGCACATGGATGATAGTAAAATGTAGGGTATGCAGGGTAGATTGATCTTAGTAGGATAATAGGTCGGCACAACATCACGGGCCAAAGGGCCTGTACTGTGCTGTACTGTACTATGTTCACCAGGCACCTGCTCAAGCTTTTTTGTTGAGAATTCTCGACGTTCAGTTTACTGATTTCGTTGGAAGGTTAAGAGACAGATTATTAATGAGGCAAAATGTGCAGTTAATGAAGCCTACAATAAGCAGTAATTATAAACATTTAGATGCTACCTAGTGCCTACAGGCACTACCATCTCAGTGCCTGTAAACTCTGCTGGAAAAATGTTCCTGACATCGAGGTAGGCCTTGCTTGATCTCCCATGTGATTTTCCCATATTTCCCACCAGTCCATGTAGTTCAGGTTCCTATAAGATTCTACCCCAAAGTCACAACCTATCGCTACATGTGAGTAAACCAACATGGTGCACCTCCAAATTTGGCAAAAAACAGGCTTTGGTCAAATCCATGAAAAGTCGCTTTTCTCTCAACATATGTTTTATATTCCCAAAGGCACATGAGGTTTGCAGTATCAAATACGTTATCCTTAACACCGATTTCAAACCTGGTTGTTGACGCAAGTGTAGAAAACTTACTTGGCCCACGTTTTCAACATTGTTGACGGACTGGAAAGTAGACAACTGACATATGAACCAAGTTTTTTAATGACCTTCAGTGGAGGATAGAAGAATAAATGAACAATTATCTCCAAAGACAAATATTTGCACTGTTAAGTTTTAACTAAGTTCACTTGCATCTTAATCTACTGATCAAGAAATTAGTAGCTGTCCATTCACTTTCCAACCAAAACCAAAAGAAACTTCAAAAGCCCTGAGAGTCACATGACAATGCTTTATTTTCCTCCCTCACAATCCCATGCCCCTCCAAACCCCAATTAAATCTCTCTGACCACATCTGAATCTGTTGGGTACCTTTTCTGAAGTTTCTGTCCCAATACCACTCTAAGTTCAGGTATTAAAAGGTCTAACCCAAGGAAGGCTCACCCAGCATGTTTCTAACATGGAGAAGGTTCCAATCAATGGACAGCGTTTTAGAAGAGTAACATAAATGAAACAAGGGCTGATGGAGGTGTATGAAGTTCCCTTTCCATTTAATAGTGCTGCACATTAGCACCCCTTCATACTGCTTCAGGCTGGCACTATCACATTACTATTGAACATACTGAAACTATGAAATCAAGATCTATTTGATTTGAAGACAGTAAAAATGTACATGACAATGCTTTTTGTAACAATTCAATTAGAATTTTTGAGTTTTGACAAGGATCAAGTCATACAACTTCCTTCACATCAACAGTTTTGTGGAATATTTTGGAAATAATCTTTCAAACTTCACTGGTTGAAAGCACCACCATTGCAACAAAATGAGTCAATGATTCAAGAACCAATATATTGTATTGCTGCAATTTAAGAATGCAATACTCAAATTTTAAGCACCTCAGCAATATAAAAACAAGGTGGTCCTTGGTTTCCTGTGTTGACTTTACTGCTCTCAGCTACATCACCCTTTGGTGATAGTTGGGATTAAAAAATTCAAGCGTGGGTGTTTATTAAAGACACAGATAAGCGTGATGCTTCATGTAATTGAATAACACGACTAGAACTCACTATCCAGGCCCACATATGAAGGCAATTATTCAGGCAAAGGAACAGGTACCAATTGTTACCCATGAAAATGTCTCTCAGTAAACAGACAACGTCTCTAAGAGAACAGAGCCAGGAAGAGAAAATTTTAAAAAAAACACAAAAATAAAACACTACCCTCACAGAAGTTGCAATTTAAGTATATGGATGTATTTTGCCCACTCTTAAACTCATCCCATTGATAATTTTAGTGAAAAGGTTGCAATATCGAAATGGGAATCTTTAGGCAGGGTGTCAAACTAAACAGCAAGTATTTACTTCTTTAGAACAGGAAGTACTCACCACTCCTTCCAACAAAAACTTAGCAAAATATTTGTATCGGTCCAGTCCTTCTGGATAGTCCACTTCTACCGCAGGAAGCTGCCAGCCAACTCGGACTATAATCAGAGAGAAACAGACAGATTGATCAATATAAAGTACTTACCAAATCTACACAAACAAACAAAATATCAGAGAATATTTATGTTGCACTCCCATAAACTGCATAAATGTAAACTCCTTCCCCACACATTCTGTAGTTTTTACGTGTCACTGTTAAACCACGGGGATAAAACCCACCCATTAATATACAGAAAGATTGACTAAAAAAGCCAAAAAACAAACCTTAAATTCCATTACGCAAACTTACAGAAGGTACTCTTTTGGTGACATTTAACCTGTCCGGTCTCAGGGCAGTAACGTGGAGGTGGTGCATCCAGAGGTTTTCCAAAGTGACTGTACTGGGGAAGAAGGAGAGGGATCCACTCGGCTTCAATCACAGTCAGTCCTGTTAATAAGATTTGATTTTACAACTTTTAGCCTGCATTAAGTACAGTAGAAAGATATGGCTTGTACTGAATATAATGCTCATAACAAAGTTGCTGTCATATCTCAAAAAGGCTTAAAAAATGCGACACATCTCACAATCTACTTCAGCCAGTCAAGCAGATCCTCATTCAAAAAATTGCTGTAACCTGAGTTAATCCCTTCCACTTCTATGTAACTGCCACGGTGACTGAGATGAATACTTTCAATGGAAAATATTCATCAAGTTTTCTGTTTTACTGCTGCTGAGCATGGTTGCAACTTTCTCAGTAATCATAATTCTGATTGAAAAATCATTTAATCACACGCTCATAATTTCCAATCCTACTGTAACACGAGTACCAACTGAAAAAAAAAAATCAGATAAAGTTACTCTCCTTTCAAGTAATTTCCTTATGGCGGATGAGAAAGAGGGAAAGAACGAGCACAAACAGAATGGCATTATCAATTTCAGCTACTCTGCATGAAAATCACTATTAATGCCTTGTTACAACGTTCATCATTAGAAACGTGGTAAGGATAGCCATCCTAGACCTTGCATTAGATATTATATGCTACCTAAAAAGAGTTTAATTGTTGTGGTCTTCTTTAAGAGAATTTAACAAGTGTGCAGCTCCAGCTAAACTACTTTAAATATTAACTTCATTCAAATATAGCTAAATGGAATAAACATTGGCTGAAGTTATTTACATATGTGAAATTCAGCTGTACTCTGTCACTAAAAGTAATTTTCCCAGATAACATGGCATGCTGTTTGAGAAGTTGTTACAAAATTCATGCAAATTTCACAGAGCTAATACAGTTAAAAATGAGTAGTTTCTATGTTGTTAAACTTTGAAACCTCATTCATAATTCAATTTCCTTTTGGCAAAGTGCAAATTCTGCAGCGATGGGATATAAAATATGCACCAACATCTGAATGTTATTGGCAGTGCCTTCTATTTAGTAATCAGAAAAATCTGTGTGATGTCAACTGTTAAAAATAATTGTAATTTGGAAAGAGTTGGTTCCTTCCTACCTTTCATATACATCTTGGAAGTCTCTACTATTTCTTGATAAACCACAAACTCAGGAAGACGTTTGAATAGTACCGAATTCGGATGGATAAACACTGGCTCATCTATGAGCGGAGTCTGTGAAACACAACAGTCAAAAGGTAAAACAAAGAACTGCCGATGCTGGAAATCTGAAACAAAAGTAGAAATTGCTGCAGAAACTCAGCAGGTGTGGCAGCAACTGCACAAAGAAAGCAGAATTAACACTTCAAGTCCAGTGATCCTTATTCACAATGATAGAGGCCAGGAGAGAGAGCAAGCGCGGATAAAGGGATGGATGGTAAGATACCAGGGAGAAAGAAAAGCTGACAATGGAGACCATAAAGTAGGTGAAAATGGAATGGGTGTGCTGAAAGCAGCCCATGTCATGACAGGTCTGGGGTGGGTAAAGGACATAGAAGAAAGTAAGTGCTGAGGTTCTAAAATTATTTAACTTGATATCGAGCCCTGAAAGCTGCAGGGGTTCCCAAGTGGAAAATGAGATGCTGTTCTTCCAGCTTGTGCTTGATTCACTGGAGCACTGCAACAAGCCTGAGACAGATGTTGGCCAGGGAACATGGCAGCATGTTGAATGGTCAGGCAACTGGAAGCTGGGGATCATAGTTGCAGGTGTTGTGCAAAGCAATCACCTTGGGCCTCCATTTTATCTCTGCAATGTAGAGGAGATCACATTGTGAGCAGTGAATACAGTAGACTAAATTGAATGAAGTGCAGGTAAATCAGTGCTTCATCTGTCTGGGGCCTTGGAGAGTGAGGCAGAAGGAGGTAAATGGGCCCACCTTCCTCGATTGCAGGGGAAGGTGCGTGGGAGTGTGGAGAGATGTTGGGAGTGGAGGAGGAGTGGGGCAGGGTGTCCCAGAGGCAACAGTCCCTGTGAAATGCTGACAGGCAAGAGAGGGGAATGTGTCTGGTGGCATCCCACTGGAGGTGGCAGAAATGGTGGCTTATGATCCTTTGGATGCAAACGGCATGGAGTATAAAGTTAGTATGGGGCAGGGCTTCGATCGGTATTGTGGGAGGAAAGAGAAGAGGTGAGGGCAGAAGTGCGGGATATAGGGCAAACACAGCTAAGGGGCCTGTCAACAACGTGGCAGGGAATCCTTGGTTGAGGAAAATCCCAGACATTTCTGGAGGTCCCCCGTAGAAGGTGCATCATCAGAATAGATGCGATGGAGACTGAGAATCTGACAGAAAGATCATATTTTAAAAGCGACACCATTAATACCTGTGAATACAGTGTGACTTGCTGCTAAACTAATCCATTGAAACCAAATACAGAGAACATCAGTCCATTCCTGAACATCTCAATTATAGAGGCAACAAGATGTAGCTTGAAATGTTAAGACTTGCTCCAGACATGGCAAACTCTTTAAAAAAAAAAATTCTTATTGGCAAAATACTTTCTCATTTCTCAAGCATATAGTGCTGCTTCCAGTGGCTGGGAAGTTTTCTGCGTCTCTGAAGGTACAATCCAAAATCTGTGATGCAACCGATGTCACCAGAGTATATGAATGTTTAAATGATACATCAAGTTTTTTCTGACACTGACCAATAGGGCATGAAGGGAAAACCTACTTTAGAATCTACATAGCAGCAAGAAATTTAACCTTTAAAACAAAATGTTGACGACATTTAAGGTGCCAGTTCCATTTTCTTCTATGAAGCAAGAAAAATTTGAAAAAATACTTCCTTTACAACAGCTGAACAAAAAAAATTAAAATGTTTACTGAAGCAATTTTGCAACCTAATCCAAAAACTAACTTCATACCACTTAAAAAATAAACTTCCCAAATGATTCAGTTTGAAGACTATTATGGTTAAAGAGTTTTTTTTAAAATTTCTCATTCAACGACATTGCCATATGACTGAAAGATATGACAGTCAAAAAACCTGGACTGTGCTGGTCTGCTGCTAATTCTTGATGCCCATTCATTTACATTTGACAGTATTGATTGGAAACCGTTCCTACTCAAATATCTTATGAAAGTGTCCAATTTCAATGCACTTCACCTTATAGGCATTTCTCCATTTTTCATCCAGCATCTCTTCTGACTGGATTTTTTTGGCAATGTGATCCCCAAGACCAGCCATTACAATCTGTCTTAAGTACATGACCTGAGCTTCTGTTGGTGGTTTCATCTTAGGATCAATAAATAAGCCAGCTCCAGGGAAGACAGCGTTCACTGTAGAAGAGCAGGAAAAGGGAACAACCATTCAGAAAAAGAAGCCAACATAAAATTAATCAGAGGTTTTCCAATAAGCAGTTATATTTGCATATAATCATTTGGTAGTAAACAAGTCGAGTCAAGCCATAAAGATGTTCTGTGCATCACACAAATGAGTGATCTGGTATATGAATTTCACCTGCATGGTGCCACATATGTAAACTAGTAAACTTTATCAAACAACATATCCTTTTGGTTGTCTGCAACAAACAAGGCACTGACTGTACTCATCAAAGACTGTGCTTGCAAAACTCGCAGACAGTATCCAACATTAGACTTGTGTGTGCTGAGTGCTAAGATTCTGAACACACAGGCAACCGCTTCTTGCAAACAGAAAGAACACAGATATGCACTGTGCCTGTTTCAACTGAACAAAAATAGGCTGACAGCTATTTACTGATTCACTCCTTGGGACAATGCCATGACCAATCAATCTGTTTTAAAATGTAAACAATGCTTGGAAGTTAACTGTCAATCTGCATTAATTAGTGCATTCTCCATAGCAATGCTCTATCAGTAAAAGCACACCTGCCAACCAATCAACGCTCTCCAATATGTTGTCTTCCTTTGAATTTGTATTTTGGCAAAGCATCCCGATGAGTGCAAAATGAAAACTTTTGATGAAATGTGTCTTTTTGCAGTAACAAACAGTTTTGCTATAATCAGACCATACATTTTACGTAACATAAGCCATTGTTAAACCAAGCAGACATTTTCTGTTCCTTCAGCAAAAAAACATCAATTCTATTATACATTTAGTGATATAGAAAAGGTGTTGGATTTCTGTACAAGTTGAAACTTTAATACTGTTGTACTATGCTATTACTGCCAAACTAATGACCAAGCTACATTGCAAGACTATCTCCAATTCCATTCTGTATTACATTTTGAGACATTCTTTAAAACTTCGTAATATAGATTGGTCCATTTGTCCTCATTGATTCTTACCAACGTTAGTTAGCTGGCTTCGCAAACGTCTGATTTCAACCATTGCTTTATGTCGAAGCCCATTTTCACTACAGAATTGAGGAGTACATCCTGCATACTCACTAGCACCAACAGCACCTGAAATAGACAGCAATGTATAGAAATTAGGGTAATTACTCAGATAGTAATATATGATTAAGCTGTCATCGTTTTTTAAGATTGTGTTGTAATGTGAGTACCACTACTTTGCTATTTTGTATATAATTACTATCAATCACTAATCATTTCTTGCGTTTGGGACTTATCTTAAGTTCTTGTGAAATGAATCCATTTTGCATAGTTTTAATGTCTCCCATCCTAAGCCCTACTTCAAAACAGTTGAGTTAAATTCTAATCCAAATAACATTTTTTCAAATCTCACCACCACCTTTCTGAACATGGTTGGATTAGTTCTTCATTATCTTGGTGTCGAAATTTCTTATCCAATATACCACTGGCTCACTTTCTATTACCTTGTGCTTTCACTCATCCAGGCCACCAAGCTCTGGAATTCCTATCTTAAACTTCTCTGCCTCTCAATCTTGCTTTCCTCCCTTAAGGCATTTCTTAAAATCTACCTCTTTAACCAGCTTTTTGTCATGTGATCTAATATCTCTTTATGGAGATTAGTGCCATACTTAATTTTATAATGCACCTATGAAGCATATTGTAAAGTCTCACTATAGTAAGGGCAACATAATAAATGCAAGTTGAAATTACTGATTTACATACATGAACTTGGACAGAAAGTTTTAGCTGGCTTACTATTAATGTAATGTATTTAATACAGAAAAATGCTTACCTGCACTTCATAGAAATAAACAAAACAAATAAGCAGCATTACGAAGAGGACAAAATAAGAGTTTTATTGCAGGTCTTAAGGAAGACAGAATAGAGAAAAAGCAAGGGATTTTGGGATAGAATTCCAGAACTTGAGCCTGTGCACTTCTCTGAACTAGAACAATTACTCTATTGTCTGAAGATATCTTTTCCAAGATTCCTTTAGTAGAGGGTTCTGCTCTTTAATAGTTTTCTATCTACTGCCTGCTCAGAAAAAATGGGAGCTTGAGCATAAATATCACGTCATACAGAATTGAAATTGTCAAAATGTTTGAGAATCTAACACAGCAAGTCAAAGATGTAGTTGCATGTTATTTAAATTAATTTTATTACCAAGCATGACCATAATGTCTCCAAGTTTAAGAGATGGACCCTGGCCTGCCCAGATCCACTGCATCTGAGAGATTCTGGCCTTTTTCCTTTTCAGTTTTTCTGTCTCCTCATCACTTACAGCTGGTCTGCAAACAAGTCAAAAATGTTAGACAAAATTGTTTTCAAAAACATGACTTGCCACACTACCTAAAAAGCAAAATCATTACACAATGTTATTTGAACTTTTTTTTAAGATACCAAGTGAAAAGAGGAAAAAATATTTAACACTTCACCTGAAAGTTACAAGGATTCTTTTTAAGTTAAAATTGAACTGTAGTTCTATGAAAAGCAATGGATGGCAGAACCTTATCTAAGTCGTACTCTTCACAAATTTTAATTCTAATCGTGCATTTTCTATTTAACATTTACATTCCATAATAAACAACTGCTGAATAGCCACTTCAATAATCAACAATAATCTTTTTAGTTTTATTTATGTTTTTTCATAGAATCAGTCAGTGCTCTTTGAAATATACTGCAGGACAGTCACTTAAAGAGCAATTACAAACTTAGAGCTGTGATTGCAAGCACAGCGCATCCCAGAACAATGTTCTGCTGCAGACAGGTAATCACTAGACATGTAAATACATTTCTACTTAAATATGAATGGAAACTTTACCTATCGATCTGCTCAAATAGCTCTCTTACAGTCATGGCTGAAACTATGATGATGGTATATGGCATACAGTCATGCTGCTTGCTTAAAGCAAGCATTTTCGCATATCGAGGTGCCACAGGAAATGATGCCATAGCTCTACCCAGGGGGGTGATAGGACAGGTCAGCTTTGCCTGTTCTAATTCCTTAAACCTGAAAGGACAGACAATAATTTCAGCACAAGTTCTTGGTGAAATTGGTCAAGGCTTAAGCAATCTACAAAGTAATCCTTTAAGTCAGCAACCCTAATTAACAATGGGAATGGAAGCAGGCTAATCCTTACCGTCCACGTTTTGGCGGCTCCTCCAAAGCTCCAAGAGAAATAAGTAGCTTCTCAGCAGCTATCAACGACTCTCTTGATGGAGATGTTGGGAATGGAAAATTGATCACCTATCCAAAAAACAAAAAATCAAATCAGCACAACAGTTTTAATAAATCTTTACCTCCTGAATTATATGATTTTAACTGGGAAGGGCTTCAATCTAAACTAAACCTCAATATAACAAGAGCATGTTGCAGTCAAAAAACAGAAAATACTTTAAAAACAAAGTTAACATCTTGTGTTCATACCTTTTCAATGTTCAAGTCTTTCATCTGCAGAACAAGATCATCTACAGGCCGCCTTGTGATCTCAGCTGCAGAGAATTTCTCGAAGTCAGCAAAAACAGCCGAAGAGTAAAGTCTGCACACAAACATTTATTGCACTTAATTACTGTACTTCACATGTTGAAATATTACAGGATTGAAGTGAACTTCAATAGCAAATACAACATTCAATAATTTTACATTCCTAGGACATGAATTTGTTTTTAAAAGGCAGCTAGTTAGATCTAAATATTAAACTTGGTTATCAACACACAAACATGTAAATAAATCTCTTGGGGTGATTCCATGCTCCTAAATTTCCAGCAAGAGCCAGACTTGTAAGAAAATTAGGACTGTAATTTTTTTGCACTCTCAGGGTCACGTTCTCTGTGATGTGGCTCTGTTCTGGGGTCTTGGATGGCATAAATTACTCTGTAAATTATTTATTATGGAGAAAGCTCATTGTTTTGGAAAAGATAAATGATCATCTTCAGTTGGGATTTAAAAGACTTTTACAAGGTCCAGACTAAGATTGCACCTGTTTTGATAGCATCAGTACTGCAGTTTCTATCACAAACCAGCCTGTGTAAAATGTACAAATACATAGTATCCTCCACTGACCATGATAGGCAAATCAAACTGTTCAATGTCTTTATTGCAAAGAAAACATTAACTGAATCAAAATCTAATTAACATTTTTTCTACAATTAAAAGAAAAATGATTTTCTTCCTTTTGGGGGTTTGGCCAGATTTCCACGGCACTCTCTAACTGCCAGCTTCTCAGACCAATGCAGGCCCACTAAGAACAACATAGATATTACATTTGAGATCAGCTTAACAATTTATCCTCCTGACAATGCAGGTGGGAGGTGTTCTATCTCAATCTCTCCAGACTGATAGGTGAGTTAAGAATTTATTGAGTGCAGAATTCCAGTCCTGGGCTCAAAATCAACTGTTTCACAAAGCAACAGAATTTTGGCCCATTCAGTTGGCCTGGTATTAAAAATGGTTATTATTTAAAATTAAGTTCTAGCAACTGACCTGTAACAGTGACCTGGTTCTGTACGGCCAGCACGGCCTGCTCTTTGATTGGCTGAAGCCTGAGAGATCCAGGTGATTTTGAATGATGAGACTCCAGTAACTTTATCATAAAAACGTTTCTTCACTTTTCCACAGTCCACCACATATTTAATGTTTGGGATAGTAAGAGATGTTTCAGCTACATTGGTTGCTACCACACATAACCGTGTGCCATTTGGAGGTGGACGAAATACCTAAGTAATGGAATTTACAATTTCATGATACTATTTTCTAATTTCCTTCTAATTTTGGAGGAAACAAAAATGTTATTTTGCACAGAAATATATTAATTTACAGGGTTTTTTTTTTAAACTTATAGTTAGTGATCACCAAGAAGGTTCTTGGGACGTATCTACTTAGCTACAAGTATATTGTTTTGTAAATTCTTTGTTGACTTCTTACCTCTCCATTCCTGTTACCAAATTATTTTCAAAAGTTTTAAATTAAAACCTGATTTTCTTCAGTTAACTGACAGTCTTATAGAAAAGACAAGGGATTCCCCTGGATGTGCTTCAATTTTTTCAGAAAGTACCCTACTTAGAAAAAGGTGACAATCACTCTGCTAGTTTGAAATCTTCAGTATTGTTTATTTCAAAAATTATTGCTGAAACCTACAGCGACCTCCAAAAAATACGACTGACAGGTAAAAAAACAGAAAAAGTCATCAACAGTTACTGCATTTTTTGTCAGTTTGCAGAAAGTGCAGCAAAACCACGGACATTCAAGTTACAAATGAACTGACCGTTCCCTGTCAGAATCTGTATAAAACAATACAGAACTCAATGTTAGTCAGTGAAGGAATTAGCATAATCCTACTACTCCGAGGACTGGAGTGTAGGCTGGGTCACTGAATATATTCAATTGAATTGAACAGTTTTTGATCTACCAGGAAGTCAAGGAAAGTAGAGTTATGGCTACAATCAGATCAATTCGATCTTAGTAAGTGATGGATCAGACCAAAAGACTGATTTTAAGAAAAGATTAGTTCATGGGACATGGGAATCGCTGACTGGGCCAGCATTTATTGTTCCCTAAGTTGTTAAATTTTATCTCATTGATGTATGCATTTACAAACAGACATTTACTTCTTCCACATCAAAGAACTGAACTAAAAACACAGAAGTTGGAATACTGTGATATTTTGTAATTCAGCGAGGAGTGTATAAAATCAGGGAAAACAATCAACATTCTGCATTCTAACTGAAGTTCCCATATAGATATTAAATTTCTCAGAACTTTCGTGGTTAATATCACAAGGGATTAACATTATTGTTCCCATTTAAATATGCTGTCAATGTCGCTGCGAAGCGTGAGCACGTATCTGCTTTTCTAGTACTTCACATTTCAGCATTTGAACTTTAGTCAGGGAGGAGAATGCTTACCTTCGCTTGTTTCTCTGCCGCCAACAATGAAAAAAGCGGAAGAACATACAGTGGAATAGAAGGATCGGATATCTCAACTGTGTACAAAAAAAAAAGATACTAAGGTTGATTCTATAAAAACTGCATATCAAAGAAAGTTGGTGTGCAAATCCCTAATAACATTTCAAAAGATATACCTACGCAATGTGCCAAGGCATTCACTAAAAGCCTATTTTAATAAGGATATGAATATGGCCACCCTATCCAAATTTGGATTAGCCTAAATTTTCATCCTACAAAACACTGACATTCTCCACTGCATGATTTCTTTAGAGAACTGACAGACATGATAGCTGTAAAACCATGTACCTTCTTCACAATCATCACCATCCCCCAAATCCAGATCTAGATCAGAGCCAATGTTATCCTCGTCATCAATCCCAGCTTCTCGATCTTCATCTCCCTCATCCACTGGCATTGCAGAGTAATTATCAAGGTTAATTTTTGGCAAATTCTGTGTAAAGAAATAAAACCAAAAGTTGACAGTATTTGTCACAGCGATGAAGAACACCTGGTTGTTAATCAAGGTCATGGCTTTCAACTTGCAAACTAATCATAGAAATAAAAAGTATTCTAAAACTTGAAAGAAGTTCCATTAACTTAAATAACCAAATAGATGTATGGAGACGGCGCAACAGACACTGGAGTTATCGTTTCGGTAAAAAAAACCTTTACTCCCTAGAAAGACCAGGTTAGCAGGCATATGTGAATACCAATGTTGAAAATTCCCCAAGTCACACATTATTCTGATTTCACTACTGCGTCCAAGTCCTGGAACTCCTGAATGAGCAGCATTTTGAGAGTACCTCCATCATATGGGTTGCATCAGTTCAAGAAGGTGGCTTACTTTTACCCGGTTTTGCCAATGACACCTACCTCTCAATCAAAAACTTAAAAAACAACTTTGTGGTGTCGGGTGCAACAAGTTTAGACACTATGCAGGTTTTAATCTATACTACTTGCTCATTGTGTGTTCAATTTAGAATTCTATTGATTTAATGGTTTGTTAAGAGCAGACACAGTATCCTAAATTAGAATCAATATTTCTTAGCGTTTGCAGCTTGGAATACCTACAAATTATTGGGAATATTAATCTGAAATTTATAATGTGAGATTTCAAAGTACACACCAGTGGTACAAAAGGGCAAAGTTTGCCCACATGTTTAACAGTACATATAATGCACTGCAAAAAGCCAAATGATACTAACTGTTACAACCGTGGACTGATACTGCAAGTAAATTTATCAGTTAGTACAATAAAATGAAACTGAAATTTTTCTTTGCAATTCAAATCAGATGAAGCATGGAAAACAAAACTTGAAATAAACTGCTGACTACTTTCTCAATTTGGTATACAAGCATCTGACAGTGCAACTTAACAAAACCAGTTAAGACACCAAAAACGTTAAACAGATGTAATAAGCACTCCCAAGTTGTCATAAAAAGGAAAAATTAAAATGAGAGGGATTTTGAAAAATCAATGTTTAAAGTTCAACAAGATAAATTAGGCATATGTGCTGCTTTTCAAGGATCACTCTCCTGCAAGTGTCTCCAGAAGCAGACTTCTGTTGAAGCAATTGAACCAACTGCTGCTGAAGATGGTTCAGCTGTCAAATCAGACAGAAGTTTTCTTTAGTGACCTATTACAGCAAGTACATAATGATAAATTGGTGTCTGAAGTCATAAGTTGTTTCTCCATTTCACGTGCTGTTGAATCCACCATATTAAATAATTGGACGAGGGTAATTCCACAACATCATGGTGCTTGCTTGAAGTTAATTCGGCAACATAGACATGGGTTCAATGATCCACCCTCTGTTGTCTTGTTATCAGAAGATTAAGCAAATGGATATACTGTCTCTAAGTCTTAAATGAATCATAATACTGTAATTAATGTATGGAATAAAATACTAGAACACTTACAGATTTACGTTTGGCCTTTTTAAACTTCCTGGTTGCTTCAACTGAATCATGTGAGGCAGCATCAGCTTCTACAATTTGAAAGAAAATAAACAAAAGCATGAAAAGTGCTGGGCCTCCATTGTTCAGATGTAGTCGTTCTCATGTATACCTTTAGACTGGGGGCCATTCATGCTTTGTTAATAACTGCCTTTATAACCCAAATTCCGGCAACAATGTGATCATAATTTCTATTTAAATTTACACATCATAATTTTAGGATTGAGCCTAGCTAATAATTATAAGCTAAATATGCTTATGAAAAGTCAGATACTTATTGCTGCTCTCAAGAGGTCTGACAAAGAGAGTCTCTTCCTAGGAAACTGTTGAGAAAAGGATATTTGGGTCTTTGCAAATTGAAATCTGATGGAGTTTGCAGGGTGTGGATTGCAACACCTAAAGGCTCTTGGGGCAATCATTTGGGACTGCAAGCTCCAAGGCAGGTGACTGTTGAGCAGAGACTGTGGCAGGACAGTCTTGGTATCAGAGCGAAGGGTCGATTACATGCATGCATGTGGTTCTTCGCTGAGGTCACAGCAAAATCTTCAAATTAATTGTGGACAAACTACCCACACCCCAATGACTCTCTCCAGGGCTGCACCAGTTTTTAAAGTAGTGAAACTTGGATCCTAGTGGGCATAAGTTTGCGAAGCACTGTTGTAGGTCAAAACTACCAGCTAAAACTTGGCAAAGGATACTGAAACAGTCAACAGATACTTCCCGATACAAGAATGTACCACAGTTTAATCAGAATGGTCCAAATTGATATACCATAAACATTTGACAATGATTTTCAACCATCAGTTCAACACTGTGGAATATTTTCTAAATTTGTTTGTAACAAAATTGTGATTTTGTCCTTGACAAACACTTTTAGGATTTTGTCACGAGAAGCAAGAAAACATTATCATCCCCAGCACATCTCTGGAAATCAATAGAAAGAAAAAGCTTTCAGCAACTTTTTTTCTGGTTAGGAAACTTAAGCTCTTAAATATTTCAATGGGCACGAACATTTGACAACAACCCAAATTTATACAGCGATTCAATGTAATAAAACATCTCCAGATCCTACACAGAAAAATAATACAGCAAAACTGTACATTGACCCACAAATGTCGATATTAGGGCAGATCATTAAATAGTGGGTCAAAGAGATTGGTTTTAAGGAGCATAGTAAACACTTAGGGAAGAGAATTCAGAACTTGTGACGCAAGTACCCGAAAGCATGGTCACCAATGTGGAGCAATTAAAATTGCTCAACAGGTCAAAATTAGATGAATGCAGATATCTCAGAAGGTTGCAAGGCTGGAGGAAATTACAGAAATCAAGACAGGAAAGAATCAGAAAACAAAGATTGTGAATTATATGACAGTAATACATAATTAGGCTGATGATGTTTTATGTGTTAACATGTCATCCATTTACAGCAATGCAAGATTTAGCTTTTATGCTACCCAGTGCATGTTGTCCAGTAGCTAGAGGAGGTGTGCACATTGAAACATCAGGAATAGTTGTGAAAAAGACTCCTTCCAGAATGGTCTTCAACACATAATCAGTCAACCTCAAACCAATACTTCAGTTGTACACATTTGACAAAAAAACATGTGCAATGGTATTTAAAAACAGATGTTTGAGCACTGCAGTGTAAAATATTTACCTTGCACATTGCTATTAGGTCTGTAAGGAAAGGCTCTTCTCAATCTTCTGCACATAGAATGTACTTCTGCCTGTCCTGTCAGAAACACTAAGATACCTCCTATTAGGAAATAAATAATCACAAATCAAAATTAAACTCCAGAAGGAGTCATCTAAATGTTTAAGTAACAATTTGGGAATTAAGAATTAGAAATTTAATCCTAATTGGAAATATCCAAGTCATGTCTGGGCTCAATTCCTAAAAAAGTGTTTTAAATGACAAACTCTCATTCATCACGCTAATAAGAGTTGCCTAAGAGCTGGAAAATTCTAGCTATCCTTGCCAAAAAAAAAATTCAAACACCAAGAAGGAATTAAATTATAGTATAATGGAAAGCAGCAACTTGTGAAAGAAAACAAAGGTAAGTACAGTAATCGTCTTACCTGGAGGTAACATTCGATGGATTTTGCTGACTTTCCTAAAAGTCTCTCCTGCATAGTCATCAAGTGGAGTTCGCCTATTAAAGTGAACAATGACAGGAAACTGCCTGGCATCCACCTGAAAGAATTATCAGAGGAACAACTGGGTTGCATTCTGTTTAAATCAATGAAAGTAAACTCAAGTGTACAGAAAATCTGATAGCAGATATTTCAAAGTTTTCTTACAGGTAAAGTTGCTATAGTCCCAGAAGAGCATAGAGCTGTTCTCTCATTAGAGAGAGATGATTGGTGTTAGTTTAACCCCGAGGGTCACCATTCCTCAGGCAAGGTTGAGAAGCGGGACCTTCTTGGAGACCCCAGCTAGTACAGGAATCGAAACTGCACTGTTCACATCCCTATGCAACACAAATCAGCTGCCCAGCCAACTGAGCTAACTGACCATTTTCTTGCAACATACTTCATATGGTGATAAATTTAATGTGAACATTTTTGCTGTACGTGATAAAGTTACCTGAACAACAGGAGGTGGAGTTGGAAAGAGTCTCTTGTTTGCTGTGAAATCCTCCATACGTAAAGTGGCAGACATTATAATCAGTTTCATTGGTTGCCCTTTCTGTTGGGAGCAAGCAAAATACTTACTGGGTATGCTCTATACCAGCACAAGATGAAAAGACAACAAGTGTAAAGTACCCAATTAGGAAAGTCAAAACGGATCTAATATTGCATTGAGAAGGTCAACATCAAAATCAGAATTAGATGGAACGTATCTGTCAGTTTTATTTAATAAAATTTCACCAATAGCCAGCCCTTTCAATATTTCAACCCATTATGAAGCATACAAATTGTTCAACAATATTCTTGGAAACACATGTTTAATATAAATAATATCAGGATATGCAGAGTATTTTGCTGTAATTTTGCATCCAAAATATTACATCTATTTTTTTTCATCATCTGTAGATTCTTCGCTCTCTTACTTTAAGCTGCATATATTACAAAAGGTGAGGCATGAAGTATTTTACATAAAAATTTCACCTCTCCATTTTAGAAGTTGGGCATTTAAATAAATCAAAATAAGAGGCTCATACAGGACAGAAAACTCTATTTACCTTCTCTCGCAGAGGAACAATACGAGATAGCAGGCCAATCAGTATATCTGTATAGACACTCCGCTCATGAGCTTCATCTATAATAATCACTTTGTATTTTGAGAGTAAAAAGTCCTGGAAGATTAAAATTTTTTTTCACAAAACAATTTCTAGTTAATTGTGGTAAACAGGATCACAGGAAGGTCAACAAAAATTATAAATAACAAAAGCCTAGTTTTGACTATATACAAATGTATCAGACTTTTTGTAGTGTACACCTTTACCATTTAGTTACTGAAAATCATCCAACCATCACCAAAATCTTGGCAATTTTAATGAGTAGCTTATTCCTGCAGCTCCACAAGTTCACTTAGATGTTTACATAATTGTATATCCATACCTTGTAGCACAATCTTAGGAGTGTGGCACATCACTAAAGCACGTTGCTGAAGTATCATATTAATGGAGTTCAATTCTCTACCACAGGCTGGCATCTTAAATACATTTCTCAAGGGCTCTTGATTTGGCTTTACTAACTACAACACACTGCTAACTTTAATCAAAAATTAAAAACCTGCATTGAATGTATCTTTACTGCATTATGCATGGCTGTGAGATCAACAGTTTCCTTCATGTCACATCATGAAGTAAATAGCTTCACACTATCCGACCAACGCATCAACAACTGTTGGCCTGCTGTCAGACCTTTAAGTGAACCAGTAGTTTTGTATAGTCAAGATCGGTGAGTGCAAACAATTAGGATTTATACGGTCTGACATTTTCATGTATTTCAGAGTTCAGTATTCAGTTGTGTTAAAGCTTTTGTAGTAATTACAAAAAGTTATGCAATGTTGTGGAGGTGCTGATTCTGGACTGGGGTGGACACCTCTCTCACTAACACCAGAAGAAGGAGTGAAGCACTGAAAACTTGTGTTTTCAAATAAACCTGTTGGACTATAAGCTGGTGTCGAGTGATTTCTGACTTTGTCCACCCCAGTCCAACACCAGCACCTCCACATCATGGCTACCATTGACATCACCAACTGTTGGCTCAGAGTGGAGGGAATCTCCAAGAAGATCGCGCATATCGACACAGACATCATGTTTTTACAGAAATGCAAGAAAGCACAAAAGATCCCAAAAAGACTACTTATAAATTCAGTGTCTGATGCCACCTCTCTCACTAACACCTGGAGGAGGAGCAAGACTGAAAAAGTTATGCAAAATAGCTCTCAGCCTGTAATCCATCCTCAGCAATTAACTACCTTTCCTACTCAACATATATTCAATAAGGAAATTCAACTCACCCTCTGTACTTCTTTTAGAAGCACACCATCTGTCATAAACTTTATTTTTGTGTCTTCAGTTGTATTTCCTTCGTATCGTATTTGATAGGAAACCACCCTATAGTTGCAACAAGTTAAATATACTACATAGCTTCAGTATTCAACACTATCAGCTGTCTTTATATGACCTTCATAGTAAAAACTGAGGTATTGCATGATAAATAGAGATATAAATAATAAGAAGAAAATGGAAACAAAAATTAGACTAGTTACACTGACACCACACATGCAAATAACTTGGCAACTGGCACGTCACATGCCTTATAAAGATCTGTGGTATATATCTAAACCCCAGACATGCATATGATTGCTAGGGAACACAATTTAGCTTAAAAGTCATAAAAATAACTAAAAGGTACCATTTGATAAGCAATCCTGCTATCTATATACTAACATATTTAGTTGAAATCTGTGGACCTGAAGGCTTGCAATTTTTTTGGTACTGTTGCTTCAATGGCAGATGAACACAACATCAGTACAGCAAGATCTGTTTGCATTAGCAACTTGAAAAATCTCCATATTAATGCAAAGATAAATTTAAACTTTATTTACACCTAAAAAGCTCCTTCATATGCACATAGGATCCTATGAGGCAAAATATTGAATACTGCTGGTATTGTTGACCTCCTTCCTTCCCCAATCCCTACTAAGTTTCAATTCACAATCAAGAAACATTTTTACCTGTGTGAAAGGTTCATTTCTGTTGCAACTCGCTGGGACATACTTATAGCTGCTACCCGTCTGGGTTCTGTGATTCCAATGATTCCATTACCACTGTAGACAATGACCAGAGAGATGTTTATGGCCTGACATCTGCTGCGAACACTTGCACAGTTCAGATGTTTTTCTAAGCAATAGTTAATGATAACCGTGAATTGAAACAGCGACTGCTCAAAAATTGTAATGTGGAGTGGGATCATACCTTCTAAAGGAGGGTTTGGGTTAAGTTGTTTAAAACTCAGGAACCTCAGAATTTTTTAAAATAGTCGTGGATAATAATAAAACTATGAGTGTTTTGAAAAAAGACAAAACATTCTAAATGGCCTAGATTATAATAAAAGCAGAAATAGATATAAGGAAGCGAGTTGTTTTATTGACACCCAGTCACAAGCTGACCAAAGTATGACAGTCTGTCTTGTCCCTGTCTCATGATGGTAAATTGTGCTAGGAAGAATTTCTTCACGTACAACATTTTGAATCTTCTTTTGTTCGGAAGAATACAGCTGATCCAAGAATGAGTAACAGAATTTCATCAGTATTTGTTGGCAAACTCCCATTCTAAATGCTGTCATATAGAGGGGTACAGTACCATAACTGTTACATTATTGGACCAGTAAATCCAGACGCATGGACTAATGATCCGGAAACATAAGTTCAATACCTACTGCAACAACTGAGAATTTTATTAAGATACACTGAATACTTCAATTAAAAAACAGGGCTAGTGAAGTTAAGACTGCTTTCCTTAGAGAAATGAAGGCCAAGAGATGATTTGATAGAGATATTCAAAACCATGAGTGGTCTAGACAGAATAGATAGGGAGAAACTGTCCAAATCATGAAAGGATCAAGAATTAGTGGCACAGATTTAAAGTAATTGATAGACGAAGCAACCAACATGAGGAAAAATGTTTTGGTGCAGGGACTGGACAAGTTCTGGAATGCACTGCCTGAGAGGGTATGTGGAGGCAGATTAAATTGAAGCATTCAAAAGGGAATCAGACTATTATCTGAAAAGCAAGAATGCTCAAAGTTATTGAAAGAAAGAGGGAGATGGCATGAAGTTATTGTTCAGAGAGCTAGTGCAGGCACAATGTGACAAATGGCCTCATTTTGCAGTCACAATTCAGTGGCTCTCTGAAATTGTGACATTTTAGACATATTAACATCTCAAAACACACTTTCCAAGCTTAAGTGCATTGTACCTGGCATATCCAGCTTCATAGAGAAACTGGGGCACCTGTGTGGTTTTACCACTCCCTGTCTCTCCACAAACAACTACCACAGGGTTATGTTTAATGGCCTCCATGACAACTTGTTCTTCTGCTAGTATTGGTAACTGCAGACGAGCTTCCTGGAAGAAGAGAAAATATCTCTGTTAAAAACAGTTAATTGACACATTTGTAAATTGTTAATGAAAACACAAGTAGGTTATCACAAATAGCATGAGTCTGTTAAAATATTTTTAATGATTGATTTTTCTTATGGGACCTCTGCCCATTGATGGCCCAATTCAGGCGGCTTGTATCAAGCTGAAATTCACTGGCTGATAATAACTCCAGAAGCAAACTTGTGGCTTCATTCAGTAGAGGATGGATTGGAGATGCTGAAACTCTTCTCTTTGGGGAGGAGAAGGCCTAGAGGCGATCTGACAGAAGTTTGCAAAATCACAAGGGGCCTGAATAGTGAGAAACTGTACTTGTTCATAAAATGATCAGGGACATCAATTTAAAGTGATTTGCAGAAGTAACAAACTGAGGTGCAAGTTGCAGGTTTCAGAACTGGAATACACTAATTGGAAACGTTGGGGTGACAGGTTCAATTGAGGCATTCAAGAGGGCACAACATTATTATTTAAATAGAAATAATGTGCAGGAGTATGGGGGAAAAAAATGCAGGGAAATGCTACTAATTCATGGAGCTCACTTGGAGACAGTGGAACATGATGTGCTGAATGTTCTCTTCGACACCATAACACTTCTTTGATTCTGTTGTTCAGAACCAATTACGTGCAACGCAAGTTAATACTGGGGTTAAACCCTGTTTGACAAAGAGTTCTATTTTATACTCACAGCACCGTTGAGTTTAGAAATTATTGTTTAAATACATAACACTAGTACAAAGATAGCATTTTAAAAAATCTGATTTTTCGTCTGTTCAAACTGCCTCTTGTACAGACAAATAGTATCTGTCCATTGTTACAATGATCAGGGAAACAAAAAGGAAGAAAAACAACTGCCCGGTAAAAAAACTGAATTATTCCTGCTCCCAATTTACCTATAACAACTAATACACAATATGTGTATACATAAAATGGCATCCCATCATGATTTCCACCACCTACAGTATGGTATTGGTCATTAAGAAATTACAATACCAAAAGAATTGTCTTTTAAGAATACGGATTGCAGCCAATATTAATTCATTACTCAAATAATGATTAAATTTAAATTTGAAATGTTAAAACATATTTCACAATTTACCCCAATTGAGTACCTGAATCTTTGGGTTTCTGTCCACTGGAATGAAAATAGCAGGTTCTGAGAAAGACTGCTGCATTACATTTTGACTGGTTTTCTCATTAACCAACATTGATGCTGATGGCTTCTCAGTTATCATCTCTGTATTGCTCAAGGAGTTTTGAATTTGTTCATCAGTGTTGACATCCGTTTCTTCTCCACTCGACTGCATGCTGTCATTTTTCATCTTCTCTGCATCACCTACTTGTTCTTCTTCATCTGATCTGTCCGAAGAGGTGCTAGTCTCAGACTCTGATACTGACTCCACAATCTCAGAGCTTCTTCCATGTGTTTTCTTGTTGGCCCCGCTAACACTACTGATTCTGCACTCACTGTTAGCCTCTTGTTCAGACCTAAAACATGAAGTAGCAGCAAACCAAAACGAGAACATAGTACAGAAATTAATATATTTCCCTCGGGAAAAGTGTAAAACCAATAAACTAGTGCCGAGTTATTCAGAATGGGACAGAATATACAGTAATTATTACACGCTGCAGGGTAAACATTGATTTACTTTTAGTTCCTGTAGATGGCCAAAACTGGTCCAAGGGAAAAGAAAATCAGAAATATTTTTCCTTCAGTAAAACTGAAGCCCCTAGACACCTCCCACATCAGACGATTATGCTTGGATTTCTATATTTCCAGCTTTAATCTTTAAACTAAAAACGCTTCAATTACAATTACAACATTCAGCTTCAACAATGCCAAAGTATAGATTGTGTATCAAAAGTAACAGCATTAAGTGTTGAGAGAGAATCAGGTACGTAAAATAGTAAGCTAGTATATCAATAAGGTTTGGGCTTGCCATTAATATATTGCAGTTAAAATCTAAAACAACTTGGAAAAAATCCTATAGAAAAGTGACAATTGTTTGTAAAGATATTAGTCATGATTGAGGAAATTACGTAAAATGTTCCTGTAGATACACCCATTGCTCTTTTTCATCTTTTGTGAGTATAATTTAAAATACAAGGCTGAACGACATGGAATAGTATTTTAACTTTAGTAAACGCACCAATCTATTAATGTTTAAATAGTTAACCAACATGATTTAATTGGTTTAAATGGGCACTTTTTGAATGATATTTACATCCCCAATGAGAATGAGCTGGACAAACAAATCTGCTGCCATCCCTGCACATTTAGCAAGTTCCTTATTGTCAGCGTCTCTATATCTAACATTTCTCAAATTAGAAGTTTCCATGAAACACTAATTGTCTGAATAATGATTCAAATGCTAGTTGGGGTTTCACAACAGATTGTCCACAACTACAATAGTGTAATTTAAGTAAATTCTAGATCAAACACTTCACAGCACATGAATAGCAACCTTTAACTCTACAGCAACCAGAATCTTCCTATGTGCCTTGAAGTGAATATGAAGCATTCAGTGGACATTCTTACCATCCAACAGTACTTAAACAAATAATTGTCTCAATGAAAAATAAGAAAACAACATACAGCTTAGGTTGATATAAACGCTTTCCAGTGCCCATTTTTGAGGTGGTATAGAAAAGCTTCATCTCAGACTCCGGGACCTGGCATTCTGCCAATTTATTCAGAATGTCTTTTCTCTGCAATGGAAAATGGGAAAAGAAAGTTCAATTGATTTTATAACCACTCAATGTATGTACATTTTGTTAAGCAAAACAGGTAAAACCTTATTTTTTCCAACTATATATGCCTTGACCAGCTCATTACTATCAACACGAGATTTGTTTAATGCTGTTTTTGCATTGAGTGCAAAAAGAATATAGTGCAAACTTATAAAGGTAAGCACTCCATCTCACAAAAAACCTATAATTTTTGACAATTAGCTCAGGAATACCACTCAGGAAATGTTCATATATATCTAGATGAGTCGGCCTGAATCCTACTGACACCCCAAACTGCAGCCTAATGTAAGCGCAACCAACACAAGCAGAACTGAGTACCTTACTGTACCAGTGTATAATTGCCAGTACACACTTAATATCAGGCCAGAAACAGTCTCCAAATACCTACAGACATATAGGCAGTCATTCTGAACATGTTAATGAAGGTCAAGTGTCAGGATTTAAGGCTGGATTACTGTTCATGGCTGCAAGGCATCCCACGCCCAGCAGCGAAACAAACACCAAGAAATTCAGTACATTACTTGTCTTAAAGTAATGAGACAAAATCATAATCATGCCAAATTAAAGTTATATCAGTGTTGAAACATTGTGTTTAAACTGGCTTTGACTATATACAGTAGTTTTTAAAATGTGTATTTCATAGTTCACCTGCGTTTTCTTCTCTTTCTGTTCTAGAATTTTCTCCAGTTGTTTCCTCTGCTTCTTGCTCAAAGGTTGCTTTGATTTTCTAGCATCTTCGTTCACCTGTTTTCTTTTTGGTCTCTTTGCAGGTAAAACCAGAGCATTACTTCCATCAACACCTTTGAGTGTAACTCCACCTGCAATAGTGTAAATGATTTTATATATCCATTGAAACATGTTCAACATCACAACAGGAAGACATGCAGAGAACGGCCAAAATACAAATTAAAATGGTTACAACATATGCCTTTGGTAATTCACAGGTATCACATGTATACACATGTATTACTTGAAAAGAGTCTTGCATGTGATTTTTCAGCCAATTTTTCTAACATCGATGAAACAATAATTATTTTCTAGGAAAGCTCTAGTCAACAGATACAAAGAATATTGTAGCATCCATATTTTTCCTTTTTCTCCTTCATGAAATTCAGAATACAAACACACACACAATTAAAGAATGCTGAGGGATAATTTAATTAGGGCACAAAATGTTATGGACAGCCCTGTGGAGATCAAATCATTGACTGTCTTTAAGACAGTGATGAATTGGTTCTTGATTATGAAAGGGATCAAGAATTACAGAGAGCAGGCAAGAGAACTGAAACAAAAACAGAAGAAGGGTCACTGGACCCAAAACGTTAACTCTGATTTTTCTTCACAGAGGCTGGCAGACCTGCTGAGCTTTTCCAGCAACTTCTGTTTTTGTTCCTGATATACAGCATCCGTAGTTCTTTTGGATTTTATTTAGGCAGGAGAACTGGGTTCAGAACCACGTCAGCCATGGTCAAATGGCAGAGTACACTCAATGGGTTGAATGACCTAATTCTGCTCCTATATTTCATGGTGTTATGATACAATGTGGATAGCAAGGTCTTATTTTCCTGAGCAGAAGCCATTAGCTGGACAACATAAGTGGCCGAAAAAATGGAGAGAAAATTCAATGTTTTCCACCACCCTGAGTGTGGTGGGGACCTAAAACTCACTGTTTGAAAGGCTGGTAGAGGCAACTACACTCAGTGTATTAAAAAGAACACTTAGGTACATTTCCAGTGCTGCAACTTGCAGGAACACGGAGAAACATCAAAAAGGCGCGATCGGGTTCATTCTATTTCGGGAAACACAGAAACAAGACAGACTCCTTCTGCATCGTAAGTTTCTACATCAGATTAGATTGGTTACGTTTAGTAACCAAGTGAGATGGGCTATATAAGGTCCATCAAACAAAAGATGCTGGAGGCAGTCCATATTACTGGTACAAATATTGAAATGTAACAGTTTGCCGTAGGGTTCAGAGTTTAACTATAAATACTCATCTAGATGTTTCTAACGCGTTAGGGAACAAACTAAACGAGATCTTGCCGATTAAAATGTCGTTTTTCTGTGGCAGCATGCTGTCACCCCATTTTATTTTACGTGGGTTACATATCCTATTGAAGACTTTCAGATGAAGGCTAGACTTGAGTAAAACATTCTTTTTAAAGCACACCTTCCAGTTCAATCTCAACTTTAACTCCATTACAGGGTTGTTCTGAAGAGTTTTGCACGTCTTTAATCTGAAGCCTCGCTTTCCAATTGTGTCTTTTCCGCAATCTGCCCATCCTCAGAGGAAAATGAAAATCCCCAACAGACACAGAAATTCACCCGAAATCTGGATGGAAGTATCCAACACACGTGTCCCCACCGGAAGTGTCCGCCGGCACCTTACAAAAGTATTCCGGCTGGAATTCCCGTCCGGCAGAAACTGTTCCGGCCACTCTTCACTGGCTAAACCTAAGCCTTAAATTATTGTTTCAGAGATAGTAGGAACTGCAGATGCTGGAGAATCTGAGATAACTAATTTTTTTTTTGAAAAAATATACTTTATTCATGAAAATATACAAAATAAACAATTTTACAGTCCTACCCAGTCATATTATACGCTCCGGATTACCCAGGGGGTACGTCCAAAAACTAAAGGAAGAAAACACAAAAACAAAAGAAAAAAAGCTCCCGGTTGGCCCCCTGACCAGTTGGAGGAGGCCCCAGCTGGACCCAGTTATTAAAAGGGCCCCTGTTATATTCCGGCCGAGGGGTCTTACACAGTGGTCTTTCCCCATCGCGCCTTGGCGGTGGCCGTCCCAAGCTTTAGCGCGTCCCTCAACACGTAGTCCTGGACCTTGGAGTGCGCCAGTCCACAACACTCGGTCGGGGTCAGTTCTTTCCGCTGGAAGACCAGTAAGTTGCGGACAGACCAAAGAGCGTCTTTCACCGCATTGATGGTCTTCCAGGCGCAGTTGATATTGGTCTCGGTGTGCGTCCCAGGAAACAGCCCGTAGAGCACGGAGTCCCGTGTCACGGAGCTGCTCGGGACAAACCTTGACACGTACCACTGCATTCCCCTCCAGACCTCCTGCGCGTAGGCGCACTCCAGAAGGAGGTGATTGACAGTCTCGTCCCCCCCGCAGCAGCCTCGAGGGCAGCGTTCGGTGGCGCAGAGAGCCCGGGCGTGCATAAATGATCTCACTGGTAGGGCCCCCCTCACCACCAGCCAAGCGATGTCCTGGTGCTTGTTAGAAAGCTCTGGTGATGAGACATTCTGCCAAACGACTTTGGCAGTCTGCGTGGGGAACCACCCGACAGGATCCACCCTCTCCTTTTCCCTAAGGGTCTCAAGGATACTACGTGCAGACCACTGCCTGACGGCCTTGTGGTCAAACGTGTTTGAATCTGAGATAACTAATATCTGAGAAGGGCCTAGGCCCGAAACGTCAGCCTTCCTGCTCCTCTGATGCTGCTTGGCCTTTTGTATTCATCCAGCTCTACACGTTGTTATCTCAGATTATTGCCCTCACGAGTCTCCTCGTTTAATGGTAGTGTCCCACCTGCCTCAGATGTCATAACCTGAGGCTGATTAAAATGACGTAAAAGTCTAGCAATTAAAAAAAGGGGACCTTCCAAACCAAATCAGGTTCAACCTCCTCTGGAAGAACTCACTGTCCATTCCTTGAGTTCAGCCATTGAGTAAACATCTCTTAACTCTGGACTGAATTTGACCAAATTAGGCTCAGTGTCAATTTCATGGAGTTTCATGGAGTGTTTTACATGTGAGGTCCGGTGAATTATTTCAAACAAATCACCGCAGGAGCTGGTACAGTCATGGTGGGTTGAATGACCTACTTCAGCATTGTAACATTTTATGATTCTACATATGCACTGCACCTTTCTGGTGCTGCTCTCAGGTACTCACCACCTCTCCTGGGAAACTCTTGGATGTCAGCTAGTCATATCTAAAGTCCAGTGGTGCACCAAGTCAACTGCTGTCAGCCATGAATAGCTCTGCACAGTACAGAAAATTAGAGAGGGAAAGCAAAAGGAATAACACCTGAGGGCACATAAGTAGCACAGGTGACTCATCATTGGAAATAGATTCTTACATTCATGAGAGTATAGCCAACTCACATCACCTAACTGATTGACTATCATAGTAACTGCAGCTATGTGACTCACGTTACATAGGCCATCAGTCCTGAGTGCCATACCATATTTAAACTCTTTGTAAGAGATTGCTACTCTTTCCCTAGTGCCCAGCATAGCATAACATTTTTACATTCTTAAAGACTGACCATGGCACATGCTGCCCGTACCCTCCAACCAACTTGGAAGAACACCCCAGCTGATGAGTGTCTAGATCCCTAGTTGATCATTGTGCAGTTCCCAACTGACTGACCATTAATCCCTTGTTGGGTTGCGCCCAACCTGCAGGACTGAAAATGGCCTATTCTCAGGACATATATGGAACCCCAATCCTCACTGCCCCAAGTGCCCAACCGACTATTTCCAAAATCCTGGACTGAAAGCAGACCATGCTCTTGACTTACAGTGCTGGTACTCCTTGACTGACAACAGACTCCTTTAACTCGTCTAAGAGGTTTATTCTCTTAGATTTTCAGAAATGGACATTTAATGAAAACACACTCAGTATGTTTGACAGAAAGGCTGTTTGCAAATGTTGCATGTGTGTCATTGATGTACCATGGTGCTATTAAGCAACACGTCAACTTGACTGATTACAGCTGTCTGACATGACAAACAGCCTGACTTTATGTCTGCACTAAGAGGCAAGGCATAACAAGACAGAAGAACACTGAGTCTGTAAGTTACGAATGATGTCGTATTGTGCAAAAAAGCAAGGCAAGGCAGGGATTTTGTGAGCATTCAAGTAGCCGCAGAGTGAGTGAGGGTAAGGCAGGGAAGCAAAGAGCCCTGAGATACTCCCTGCTGTGGTCCGTGAAACAGGTGCCTGTCCCAGCATTCAACTGTGCTACAATGCAAGGTGTCCATGCACATCGAAGTACAATATTGAAGTAGATAACTGTATTATGAGTAAGTCAAAGATGTGGTATGATAATGTGATGAGGCTGGTGATGGTCTAATGCTAACCCGTGTAGACAGGAATGTGCAGGCAGACAGTCACTGCCCATAGAGAAACCCTTGAGATGTTGGTGGCTTCCAGCCAAGATGGAGGCCTAGACGCAAAAGTGGCGAGCTGAAGCCGACAGGAATTCGTTCTGAATTACGTGTCAGGAATTGTCACCATCTAGTTTCTCTCCGCTGCACTGGAGAATAGCAAACTCCACATAAATGGGGCAAGAGGAGAATGAGATGCTAACGCATACAATTGGATCTCTCACCGGTCACCAATGAGATTCTCATCTCACTGTTCAAACCTTAAGCGCAACATCAGACCTTTTATCTCAATGTCGAGAATCTCATTTTTCCGATTTCTCCTTATTTTCCCAACTGACTCAGCATTGCCTACATCATTGAGGTGTTGGAAAAGTTCATTAACATGGGCCCTTTCCTCTTCAGAAGCTAATAATTCCTATGGCCATCACTCCACACCACCCCCCAGGAAAGCCAGAATGAAATTAAATCTGAAGTTACTACGATTAATCTTGATAAGAAGGGCATATGAAAAATTTAATGCCTTATGAAATCCATCCTTTGGGCCTCAAAAATGCCAAGCAGATCGGGTAGGATTTCTGAAGCTTTCATTATACATGGTTCAAAGGCCTCCTGCAGGAGGCCAGAGGTCAGATCAGAAATTGAAGGAGGAATACAAATGGCAAGCCAGTGTCAAATTCACACAGATATGAACAAAAATATTTAGTGATCATCATGGTCACCTGAGTCTTCACCCTGGGGGGAGGTCAAAAATACAGTGCGCATATTCAAGGCATTAGTGGACTGCAATAGTTCAAGAAGGCAACACACCACCACCTTTTCAAGGGCGAGTAGAGAGGGGCAATAAATGCTGGCCAGGCCAGCAGTGCCCACATCCTACTAGAAAATATAAAGAAAAATTAATGAAAATGTAAACTAACCATAGTTTGACTGGACCATTGATTTGCTGTCTCATTACAGAGAGATGAATAATGGTGAGCTTAATCTGGGGGCTACACACATCAGGCAAGGTGTGCGATTGAGAAGAAGAGTCCCTCATGGTAACCTCAGCTGGTGCATGAATTGAACCCTCTCTGTTTGTATTAACTATGCATTGCAAACCTGCAGTCCTGCTAACTGATCTCACTGTAAAACCAAATGATTGTTGTAATTTTGTTTCAGCTGAGAAAACCAGTTCTGACTGCATATGATTCCATCTCACATTTTGAAGAAGGCCAGGACTGTTTTTTGTGTCCTTCCGACAGTCTTCACCAGCAACACACCAAAAACAGATTAACTGCTCATTAATCTTATTTGCCGTCAATCGAATTGTGTCTTGCTGTGTCCAAAAAGGTTTCTAAAGCTGCCTGCAGTGGAAAAAAAATCAAGATTGGATGCAAATTGCTTAGAGAATGTAATACTGTGGTGTAGGAAGGCTTTTTCAGGTCAACTTGAATTAGTCAGGGTGAGAAATGCTTTAAAATGACTGAGGAAGAAAGCTTATTTGATTTCTAATCTGTGGATGCAGGGGCTAGATCTGTCAACCAACAACCTGGGACATTAAG
>JAHRHZ010000099.1:15021345-15038792 GCA_024137785.1 Ginglymostoma cirratum
GAGCAGGAAAACTTGACGTTTCGGGCCTAAACCCTTCATCAGAAAATTTTCTGAGGAAGGGTCTAGGCCCGAAACGTCAAGTTTTCCTGCTCCTATGATGCTGCTTGACCTGCTGTGTTCATCCAGCCCCACGCCTTGTTATCTCGGATTCTCCAGCATCTGCAGTACCTTTTATCTCTGCCAACCTTACCTCGTCTGGCCTACATATGACTCCAGACCCACAGTAACGTGGTTGACTCTGGACTCCCCTCTGGGCAATAAATGCTGCCTATCCAGCAACACCCTCATTCTGTTAATGAATAAAGGAACTGCCCTCTGGTCCCTTTTAAACCTTTCTCCTCTCAACTTAATCCTATACCCTCTAGTTTTGGACTCTCCTACCCTGGGGAAAAGCCCTTGGCTATTCACCTTATCAATGTCCCTCATGATTTTATAACCCTATAAGATTAGCCCTCAGCCTCCTACGCTCAAGGGAAAGAAGTCCCAGCCTACACAGCCTCTACTTATAACTCAAATCTTCCAGTCTCAGTAACATCTTTATAAATCTTTCCTGCACCCTTTCCAGTTTCATAACATCCTTCCTTGCTTTTTGATCTTGTGAGTGAGTGCTTTACTTCCTTAGTTAATGAATGGTGATAGATGTTATTTAAGTAAATGTACATGTTGATGTAGTTTTACCCTGCATTGTGTGAATGTAGGAAAGAATTTGTCAACTAAAACTGTCTGTGGCTAACATGCTATCACAATAACCAAACTTGTGGCTGGTCAGAAATTTATTTTGGGAAACACTACACCAGTGCAATTTACACACTTCTTTGTTTTGAGACCTTCTAGATGTAGAAAACATCGACACACCACACACAGGTAAGCGTTTCAAATTAAGTTGTAAGGATTATATTGTGGTAATTTTAACAAATAAAAACATATACAGAATACTACAACTTCCACAGAAAATAGACCTTCCTGTTTTGCCAACACAAGTTAGAGAGCTTGTACCACAACACAGTCTGTCATTCTCATGTACACACAAATATACTTCCTATGTTCCTATGTTTTTTATCCCAGCATTTTCTGCCGCATTGAATCTTTGTCTGCAAAATAATTGTGAAATAACAATAAATTTATGTGGATTCCTGGATGTTAGGATGCCATTTTTGATTATAATTTTATAATTTATATTTGGAATTAAGTTCATTGTCACGTGTACTCAAGTACAGAAGTAACGCAGCGCACTGAAAAGTTTACAATATCACTCCTCATGGCACCATCTTAAGTACAAAGTACCTTAGCAGAAATCTTAGATACAAAATAAAGAAGTGAAGAAATATAAAATATAAATGTAGAATTATAAATACAGAATCACACAAGCTAAGATTTGCTCTGCCTGCATCTATAAGGTGAATCCCTGTTTCTACAAGTTGAAAGTGGTTTTCTATATCTAGATGAACCATTGGAAATCCCCATTGGTCTCAGCAGTGGTGCTGCAGGCAAATAAAATTAAAGTAATACTTATTTGTCAACTCTTTTTCCTGGATCTTTCCCCAAGTTTGGGAAGTCCACAAATAGCGAGTATAGGTTTAAGGTGAGAGCAGAAAGATTTAAAAGGGACCTAAGGTACAACTTTTTCACATAGAAGGTGGTGTGTGTATGGAATGAGCTGTCAGAGGGAGTGGTGGCGTCTGGTACAATTACAACATTCAAAAGGATGGGTATATAAATAGGAGGAGTTTAGAGGGATAATGGCCAAGTGCTGGCAGATGGTTCTACATTTATTTAGGATATCTTGTCAGCATGGATGAGTTGGACTGTGCTGTACATCTCTATGATCTATGACTGTATATATAACTCATTGACATACCAGCATGCCCACTGAGGAAAAGTACAGCTCATTCAAAATTCCTGCATTTACACCTGTTCTGCACAGGCTGTAAATTTGAATCTAATGTTTTACAAGAAACAAAGGGCCTAAACTCATATTTCTAGTACTTTGTTCCAGATATTGTAAAACAATTTTGCTCAGACTCTGCTATTGTATTTTCAGTGTAGCTGAATGCCTCCTAAAGGCATAGAAACAATTTGTAGTAAAAATTGAAAATCTTCCACAGTTTAATTTTGTTAAACATGTTAATGTGAATTACTGAATTTTCGAGGCATTCAGATTTTGATAATGTCAATAACCATTCCCTTGGTATGCAATATGTTGAAATGTCAGATTTCTTTGAAATTATGGAAATGTCCTGTTTATTGCTTTTATCTTTGCAGCTGTTCCCTCAGATAAAGCGAAGTGGTAAAATGCAATAACAGAATTAGAACTACCATGTCCCATTTACAAATATTCTGCTGAAATGGATTGATTTTTAATGTTCCAATATTAGAAAATTAATATGTTGAATATTCCACTCAGCAACAGGTTTCTGTAGATAATGTACACTTCTCAATTTTATGAATTGGCCCATGTCATCTTCCGTTTCCCAACAATATCTCAGGTTTTTCTGGAGAATGTGCATTTTCAGTATCAGATCGTGATATTCAGGATCTGTGCACTCGTTGTTGCAGATGGTATTTAATTGTTTTAATCATTTGGAGACCTCCTAACTACTGCTTTCATATTTCTTGCTGAGTCATACTCATTGGGTTCCTTAAGACAGAAAGCCAGAAGTTCAGGTTTTCTAATATAGTGTGAGCATCATGGTGAAGTAGACAGGGTTATTTATGGATAGAAGAAAACAAAAGCCTGAGACAGAAAAGCAGGAGAATGTGAAGTAATAACATACTGAGACATACATAATATGGACTGGAAGCCTTTGCCTCTTTTTACCAAACTGAAACTTGACATTCTCAGAGGCATCATTGTTGGCACCTGATTGCACAAATTGGAATTTTGCTAATACCTACTTAATGGATCTTGTATTGGATCCAATAATGGTGCTTTGTATTCTCCATTTCTTCATGCTGTTCATTTAGCAACAAGAGGATTTAACAAGTGGGTCTATTTTCAAGTAAATGTATGCCTTTGGAAGTGAGTTCTCCTTGCAAAGTATTTTTATGGGCTCCTGCTGACAGCCTTCCTTTATCTGTTCTTCTTCACTGTGAGAATGTTGTTGTCTTATTTGCTGCCATTTTTCATATGGATCCCAAGGGTGGGGCAATGGAGAGAGGGAGGTTAGTGCCATGTAAGTGGTAAGAAGGTCAATAGCAGAGTGCTAACTATTAGTACTCATGACTATGTAATTGGACAGGAACACATGAAGTCAGAACCAAATTCTTCACCTGTTGTGTTACCAACTTTAGACAACAATGGGAACTAAAGCACTGCAAACATAAACTATGAGGAGGACGGACAGAGGTTACAAAGAGCTACAGGCACTTTAAGCAAGTGGACAATAAAATGGCAGATAGAATATCATAAAGAATATCATAAAGATTGATGCTATTCATGTTAGCCATAAGATTAAAAAAACAGAATTGTTTTTGAAAATTATCAATGCTGATGTTCAGAGAATGCAGTCAAATAAGGAACACAGAAAGTCAGAAGTAAATAAAGCAGTTGGAGGTGAATGGTATGTTGACCTTTGTTGCTAGATGATTGGAGTATAGGAATAAGGAAGTCTTGTTACAATTGTGTGAAGTTTTGGCGAGCACATCTGGACTGGACTGCTTGGTGTTTTCATCTCATATTGAAGGCAGGATATATTTGTAATGGCGGCAGTATAGCAAATGTTCATTAAACTGGTCCCTGGGAATAAGAGGTAACAAGATGTGGAGCTGGATGAACACAGCAGGCCAAGCAACATCACAGGAGCAGGCCCACAGCCGACGCCAACAACGCTCCGCCCACTGCCTCCACAGCCAGCAGCTCCTGAGGAGACAGCAACACTGAGCCCTGCCAAGTCTTCACCATCCCCCCGGACCTCCCCCTTACTGAGAACGAACGGTCAGTCCTCAGTAAAGGGTTCACTTTTGTCCCCCTCCACCCACATATCAACGAATACCGCTGACGCTTGGATAATGAGCAGTTTTTCCGCCGCCTCCGCCTCCACGCTTACTTCTTCAATCGCGAATCCAACCCTTCCTCTACTGACCCCTTCTCCCGCCTCCAACACAAGCCCTCCTCCTGGACACCACTCCAAGGTCTCCTACCCTCCCTTGACCTCTTCATCTCCAACTGCCGTTGAGACATCAATCGCCTCAACCTCTCTACCACTCTCAAACACTCCAACCTCTCCCCCGCAGAACGTGCAGCCCTCTGTTCCCTCCGCTCCAATCCCATCCTCACCATAAAACCCGCGGACAAGGGAGGCGCAGTCGTAGTATGGCGCACTGATGTCTACATTGCTGAGGCCAGGCGCCAACTCTCCGACACCTCCTCCTACTGCCCCCTGGATCATGACCCCACCCCCCGAGCACCAAACCATCATCTCCCAAACCATTCACAACCTCATCACCTCAGGTGACCTCCCACCCACCGCCTCCAACCTCATCGTTCCCCAACCCCGCACCGCCCGCTTCTATCTCCTTCCCAAAATCCACAAACCTGAATGCCCTGGTTGACCCATTGTCTCCGCCTGCTCCTGCCCCACCTAACTTATCTCCACCTACCCAGACTCCATTTTCACCCCCTTGGTCCAGGAACTCCCTACCTACGTCCGTGACACCACCCACGCCCTCCACCTCCTCCAGAACTTCCAATTCCCCGGTCCCCAACACCTCATTTTTACTGTGGATGTCCAGTCCCTATATACCTGTATTCTGCATGCAGATGGCCCAAAGGCCCTCCGCTTCTTCCTGTCCTGCAGAACTGACCAATCCCCCTCCACCAACACCCTCATCCGCTTAGCCGAACTCGTCCTCACCCTCAGCAACTTCTCTTTCAATTCCTCCCACTTCCTACAGACAAAGGGGGTGGCCATGGGTACCCACATGGGCCCAAGCTATGCCTGCCTGTTTGTAGGTTACGTGGAACAATCCCTCTTCTGTACCTACACTGGCCCTAAACTCCACCTCTTCCTCAGTTACATTGATGACTGTATCGGCGCCGCCTCATGCTCCCACAAGGAGCTCGAACAGTTCATCCACCAACACCTTCCACCCCAACCTGAAGTTCACCTGGACCATCTCCAACACTTCTCTCTCCTTCCTGGACCTCTCTGTCTCCATCTCGGGTAACCACCTAGAAACCGATGTCCATTTCAAACCCGCTGACTCCCACAGCTACCTGGAATACACCTCCTCCCACCCACCTTCCTGCAAAAATGCCATCCCCTATTCTCAATTCCTTCACCTCCGCCGCATTGGCTCCCAGGATGAGGCATTCCACTCCCGTACATCTCAGACGTCCTCGTTCTTCAAGGACCGCAACTTCCCCCCCACAGTGGTCAAGAATGCCCTCGACCGTGTCTCCCGCATTTCCCGCAACTCATCTCTCACACCCCGTCCCCACAATAATAACCAAAAAAGAATCCTCCTTGTCCTCACGTACCACCCCACCAACCTCCGGATCCAACGCACTATCCTCCGACACTTCCGCCATCTGCAATCCGACCCCACCACCAAAGACATTTTTCCCTCCCCACCCTTATATGCTTTCTGGAGGGACCACTCCCTCCGCGACTCCTTTGTCCGCTCCACACTCCCCTCCAGCCCCACCACACCCGGCACTTTTCCCTGCAACCGCAGGAAGTGCTACACCTGCCCCCACACCTCCTCCCTCACCCCAATCCCAGGCCCCAAGAAGACTTTCCACATCAGGCAGAGGTTCACCTGCACATCTGCCAATGTGGTATACTGCATCCGCTGTACCCGTTGTGGCCTCCTCTACATCGGGGAAACCAAGCGGAGGGTTGGGGACTGCTTTGCAGAACACCTGCACTCAGTTCGCAACAAACAACTGCACCTCCCAGTCGCGAACCATTTCAACTCCCCCTCCCATTCCTCAGACAACATGTCCATCCTGGGCCTCCTGCAATGCCACAATGATGCCACCCGAAGGCTGCAGGAACAGCAAATCATATTCAGCCTGGGAACCCTGCAGCCCAATGGTATCAATGTGGATTTCACAAGCTTCAAAATCTCCCCTCCCCCAACCGCATCCCAAAACCAGCCCAGCTCGTCCCCGCCTCCCTAACCTGTCCTTCCTCTCACCTATCCCCTCCTCCCACCTCAAGCCACACCCCCATCTCCTATCTACTAACCTCATCCCGCCCCCTTGACCTGTCCGTCCTCCCTGAACTGACCTATCTCCTCCCTACCCCCCTACCTACACTCACCTTTACTGGCTCCATCTCTGCCTCTTTGACTTGTCTGCCTCCTCTCCACCTATCCTCTCCTCTATCCATCTTCTATCCGCCTCCCCCACTCTCCCTATTTATTTCAGAACCCTCTTCCCCTCCCCCATTTCTGATGAAGGGTCTAGGCCCGAAACGTCATGCTTTCCTGCTCCTGTGATGCTGCTTGGCCTGCTGCATTCATCCAGCTCCACACCTTGTTATCTCGGATTCTCCAGCATCTGCAGTACCTATTATCCCTGGGATAAGAGGGTTGCTTTGTGATGCAACCATAGAAATGTCCCTTATTTTCTGGAGTTTACAAGACTGAGAGGCAATCTCATTGAAATATACAACAATCAGAAAAATCCTGATCATTGTAAATGCTGAGAGATTGTTTTTGCTGATTGGGGGATCTAAAACTCGAAGCGCAATATCTCAAGATAAGGCCTGTTCACTTAGGACTGAAATAAGGGGAAATTATTGAACTTAAAGCATTGCAAAAGTTTGGAATTTTCAACTACAAAAAATGATGGATGCACCATTATTGAATATATTTCGAGTTGGGATAGATGGGGAGATGGTAGTGCAGTGGGACTGTCACTGACCTAGTAATCAAGAGATCCAGTTAAATGTCCTGGGGACATAAGTTCAAATTCCACCACAGCAGGTGGTGAAATTTAAATTAATAAAATCTGAAATTGACACAACAACTGCCCCATTGATTGTCATAAAGACCCATTTGGTTCACTAATGTCCTTTGAGGAAGAAAGTCTGCCATCTTCACCTGATCTGGTCTACATGGGACTCCAGGTTGACTCATAACTACCCTCTGAAATGGCCCCGGAAGCCACTCAGTTCACAGGAAATTAATGATAGGCAACAAATGGCCTTCTTAGCCACACCCACATCCCCTGATAGGATAAAGAGAAAAAAACATTTTTGGTCAATCAGAGAATCAAAGAATACAGAAAGTTGAGCGGGAATGTGGAGTTGAAGCCAAGATCAGCCAAGATCATCTTGAATGATGTAACAGGTTCAACAGGCTTTATAGTGTAATCCTGCTATTACCTATTTCTTGTGTTCACTTCTACAAACTTTACTTCTGTGAACATTGCCAGGGGAAATTAATTCGTAAGTTTCCCACCAAGCTACATATCACAGTTCCTTGGAACTATGTCACTATTCCTTTGCTGTCACTGGATCATAAACCAGAACTTCCTTCCTAACAGCTCTTTGGTGTATCTGTACCTGAGAGGCTACCGCAGATCAAGAAGACAGCTCACTGCCATGCTCTCAAGAGCGGTTCAATGGCTCATTGGTTAGCACTGCTGCCTGACAGTGCCAGGGACTTGGGTTTGATTCCACTCTTGGGCGACTGTCTGTGTGGAGTTTGCACATTCTCCCCATGTTTGTGTGGGCACCCTCTGGGTGCTCTCGTTTCCCCCTACAATCGAAAAGATGTGCAGATTAGGTGGATTGGCCATGCTAAATTGCCCATAGTGTCTAGGGATGTGTGAATTACATGTATTAACCATGGGGAAGACAGGGTTACAGGGATAGGCTAAGGGGTGAGTCTGGATGGGAGTCTTCAGAGGGTCAGTGGGCCAAATGATCTGCTTCCACACTGTTGGGATTCTATGATTCAGCAGTTAGGGATGGACAATAAATGCTGGCTTTGACAGCGATGCTCACATCCCAAGAAAGGATTCTTGAAAATCTGAGCATGATCTTTAACCAACTGCTGGGTGAAAACATGTTTACCCTATCAGGAGAGGGCATTAGATGAATTCATATGGTCAAAAATGGTGGTGCGGTGTCAAATCAGCAGGAGCCAATGACTAATGTCATTATCCACTTAGTCTTCAGGCACATACCTGCAATGTATGCATACTCTCCAAAGTGGCTGATGCAGGCTAGTGCAGGCTAATGCAGGAGTGTACTGAGTAAACACTCTTTGAGACCAAAATATTTGCTGTAGGGTTTAAAACTACAGGAGCTGTGGTGGTGGAATTTGGAACTCTAAAAGCTTTTTTCCCTGGCAATATGTTAGCTATAATTTTAGTTGTGTAGATAGATTTGCTGGTACTGAGGTGCTCCTCCTCCCAATGGCAGGATTAATCAGACATGTTTTTGATTATTACAGGGTTTCATTGTTTCAGTAACTTTCCTCAGCCTTGTACATTGATAATATGTTGACCTTCTTTGCCTTGATATCATAAAAAGTGGATACAAAATTGTAGGCTCATTGTTTCAATACCTTTCATAACATATCAGGAATAAAAAAAAATTTGCTCTGTCAACACTTTTATTTGAATGCATAAATGCTTTAAGCATACAGAAGCAAAATACTGGAAATGCTGGAAATCTAAAATGGTGAAAATATTGCAATGTTTGTGGAAAGACAAACACAGTTAATGGATTGAAATTTCTTTCTAGGATTGGGATACCCATGTTGAGTCTGTTTCTGGGTTGCAAACCTGCATAACGTTGCTGCAGGACATGTAAGGGTATTTTGTAAGAGATGGCCAATTAGGGACCTGCTCGAGTGTTTATTGTCTGTTGAGATACAACGGACAGGTTTAGAATGTAAATGTAAATGTGGAGGGCTGGACTTAAAGGGAACCTGGCATCCACGATTATGGACACTAGCACCTTAGACAGGGACAGAGACTAGAACACGGTGGAGCACCAACTCGTCAATGAGCATTGGAAAGGCAGCCCCACAGTTAGTTGACACTCCTTGGAGCTGTCAGAGATAGACGAGAGGACTGTTTCTATTGATCAGCAGGAGGAAGCCAAACAATCAGACAAAATAGGCATAAGTGGAGGTGGCTAAGGTGGAGAGTAGTCTCAGATGCTGCCAGACCTGTTCAGTATTTCCAGCATTTCTATTTTCAAACTTTACATGTATTATTCCCATCATCAATGAACATTGTTCCTCCTGAATATTGTCACTTACTGTTTTTATGATTGTCTCTTGGTTGCATGAAGTTTCTTTTGGCTCCCGTGCATATTGGCTCCCTGGCATTTGTCACTATTTAATGATTATCTTGCAGACTTGCCTATGTCTTCTTTCTCTATTTCTTTTTTGTTTATCCTAAACACAGCACCTGTATGGGAAGTCTTGAGTCAGGCTGTTGTAGTATACACCTTTACCTGCTATTCTTTGTAAACTTTAATTGGAAGGATTAGCAAGTTGATACTCAGCCTGTTTGTGACCTTTGGGAAAGGAACCACCCTTAACCCATTCACTGGGAAGCCACTGGAGACTGTCCCAATGTAGCAGTGGGACACCTCGCATGTCAGGGTGTTCTTCCACCACCAGTTGAATCTTGGTGGCTTTGTAAAATGGCATTTAATGGGCCAAATAATTAGTTTAATTGGCAGCTCACCTAATTGGCAGCATCAAAGCTACTGCTGTTTGCAACTTTTGAAATATTGTGAGGTTTAGGAACACATCAGGTTTTCTTCCTAATGCCTTCTGCCAGCATTTACTGCCCCTTGTGCCATGTAGTCCATCTCCAATGAACTGGTAAAGTCCAGCCGCATGTCTCCTCTGAGTTAACACATGCTGAATTTTACACAGCATTGAACTATATGGATCAAATTGAATTTATTATTGAACTAGGCACTGGAAGTACTTCACTTAATTCTCCAAAGATGCCAAATGTTTAAATTATTTAACAGTGCTGTTCTAAATTTAACCGCATGACTCATGAGCAAAGAAGATTTAAAAGCTTAACAGCATCATTTGTCACTATTTAATGATTAACTTGCAGGCTTGCCTGTGTCCTCTTTCTCTATTTCATTTCTTTTATCCTCAATTTCATTTTAAGTTTGATTTTATCTGTGAACCATCGGGAGATAATTTTCATTTTAAATTAGCCAGCACACTGACCTAAACAGGATTTCCTTTTCAGCTCCATTTAGTTTTGACTAAAGACTAATGATGCTTGTTAATGTGCTATACAAGTTCATACTTCTGCTTCAGTTTGTAGGTGCCGAATGTCGAAAACACTAGGGGTAATATAGATCGTTGTTGGCCACTACTAGCCATTATCTATGCAAATATTGAACTCAGTAATTGGGCAAATCACCCTTCAGTTAGTAGTCGCTGTCTTGAATTTTTAACCCATTGAGACTGTATTTTGCAAATTTAGTTTGTGTCAACCAGTGTAATGCATTTTTTAAAAATTTGGACTTTTTAAAATGATGAGTCGGTTGAATGGCCAGTCTTCAATGATTGCATCTGAAATGTACACCCATCCTTTCTTTTTAGATATTTTCATACACCTCCTCTGTATTTCCAGCATTTTTATTTTTATTTCAAACTTACAGCTTTTGCGGTGCTTTTCTTTTTCTTGCACTTTAGCCTGTATGTTTATTCAGACAAGAATGAAACATATTATGAACACGTTTGTGATATATACTGGCAGGGAGAGAAATTCAGCTCAAAAATGTGGACGCAATCTTCTGACAGGATGTGCATTGGACCCCATCTTGCTAAAGATGTTTGTGTGCGTGCACTAACACACACACACACACACACACAAACCTGACCACAAGTGTCTGGAAGTGTCACTTCCCCCCATGTCCTGTCTTTACCTCATATGGCTGGACACAATGTTCCATTAGAAAACTATTAAATTTTAACTTCTGTCAATTGATTGATATGCCTGAGACCTTTCATGAATTAATTTTGTTTCAGAACGAAAAATAATCGAACCTAAAGTAGTTGCATTGGCCGCTTGAACATATGTTGAGGCAAGATTTGTGAGACCCATGCGGAACAAACAAAGCCACCTACAGTGAAATGACCATTTTTATGTGAAGACATTGAAATCGGGTAACTAAGTCAGTGTCAAGAAATGGACATGAACTTGCTTTGGGTTGAAGATGCCAGTCAGCATGGAGCTGCCCAGCTATTTCTGGACTGTCCTCCGAAGAGATTTTTAGTGGGGGGGCATGTATATGCTTACTTCTCCATGCCTGCTGGTTCCACACTGCCTCTTTGAGAGGAAGGGGCACTTGGAATAAAATCAAGGTCCTTCACCGCCCTGTCACCTTGCATTTGGTGCTGAGCAACTACTTCCTCCATTGTTAAGTGGAAGATAGTGTGAGCACGGCACCAGAGGCATGGTGCATAGCTAATGAGGCAAACTGCAGAGAATGGTGTGAGACAAATCAATGGGGCTCATGTAGCTTAAACTCTCCAGGAAACTCAGCAAAAATGACACTGTGCCAAATTCTGGTAAATTTCAGCCCTTCAATATTAATTTCTGCTGGACAGGTTTCTGTCATGTTGATGTAATTACAATCCCTTAAATACAGTCTAAAATAAAGCAGAGCCAAAATAAAAAGCAAAATGAACAAAAAGTGAACACTAGCAACGATTTATTTCTGTAGTTTAATTCCATACAATGCCAGCTGTCCCTTGAGTGCTGACTTACTGTCAGATAACTACCTGGCAACCTAACAAGTTTGCAATCTGAAACATCTAATATAGATGGCTAGCTTTCAGATTAGAGCATGAATGTTTGACTGCACTCATTTTAATATTATTATAACATTTTATAATTTTCTCCAACCAAATCACACTTAGCAGTAACGAAAATGTCAGTCTTCTGTTGCATGATTCTCCAGTTTACTCTTCCCTTTACTACTTCTTGCTGGATAAATTCTTTTCCACACTCTTATTGATTAAATATGTGTACTTTCCTTCCTTGTTAAGGGATATAATGGTTAGTTCACCAATGTTATTACGCACAATATTTCCAATTTCAGTTTCTTCCCGAAATAGAGTGCACCAGCGAGAAAAGAGTATCCAATTACACAGCAGCAAATAAAATATCCTCCAAACAATGTCAGTGCTGATCCAAATCCAGACTGAGTGGTCACTATCACCTTTGCTGATAATGATGTTTTTTTTTTCATTATTCATTCACAGGATGAGGGTGGCCACTGGCTAAGCAGCATTTATTGCCCAAAAGGCAGGTAAGAGTCAACCATGTTGCTGTGGGATTGGAGTCACACATGGCCAGACCAGGTAAAGGACATTAGTGAACCAGATGGATTTTTTTTTTCCCCCTGACAATCAGCAATGGATTCATGGTCATCATTAGTCTCTTCATTCCAGATATTCATTGAATTCAAATTCCTCCATCTGCTATGGCAGGATTTGAACCTGAGTCCCCAGAATGCTGTCTGGGTCTCTGATGTGACAGTCTAGTGATAGTACCACTAGGCCATCACCTCCCCCTGGTGATGTTATGAATGTTTTGAATTCTGAGGAGAGAACATTTTTATGTGTGCACTTCAAAATAAAATGGCTCGTAGACTATATGGTCAAAATGACAACATTATTCCAGCACACATTTCTTTTTATTCATTCAGGGGATGTCGACTGGTCTGGCTAGCCAAACATTTATTGCCAATTCCTAATTGTCCTTAAGAAGGCGGTGATGAGCTGCCTTCTTGAAGTGTTTAAGTCCATTTGCTGTAATCATATAATCCCCACAGCGTGGAAGCATGCCATTCGGCCCATCGGGTCCACACCGACCCAACCCTATCCAACTCTGTAACCCTGCATTTCCCATGGCTAAGCCACCTAGGCTGCACATCCCTGCACACTATGGGCAACTTAGCATGGCCAATCCACCTAACCTGCACATCTTTGGACTGTGGGAAGCAACCGGAGCAAAACCACGCAGACCTGGGGAAACTCCATACAGACAGTCAGCCAAGACTGGAACTGAATCCATCCTAATCATTGCGCCACTGTGCTACCCCTTTAGGTGTACGGACAATGTTATTAAGGAGGGAATTCCACAATTTTCCAGATTTCATGACAAGTTACCCTGGAGAAATGGTGATATATTTGCACTTAAGGATGGTAAATGTCTTGAGGGAAACTTGCAGCTGGTGGTACAAAAACAGAAGTTGCTGGAAAAGCTCAGTAGGTCTGGCAGCATCTGCGAAGAAAAATCAGAGTTAACATTTGGGGATCGGTGACCCTTCCTCAGAACGGTCCTTCCTCAGTTCTGCTGAAGGGTCACCGGACGTGAAACATTAAGTCTGATTTTTCTTCACTGATGCTGCCAGACCTGCTGAGCTTTTCCAGCAACTTCTGTTTATGTTCCTGACTTACAACATCTGCAGTTCTTTTGGTTTTTTGCAGGTGGTGGTGTTTCCATGTATCTGCTGCCATTTTGGATGTTGTGCCAAACAAGTGGGGTGCTTTGTCCTGGACGGAGTCAAGCTTCTTGACTTTTGTTGGAGCTGCCCTCATCTAGGCAAATGGGAAGTGTTCCACCACTTTTCTGACTTGTGTGTTGTAGATAATGGACAGGCTTTTGCGCGTCAGGAAGTGATTGACCCATTTCATGATTACTAACCCCTGACCTGCCGTTGTAGCCACAGTATTTATACAGCTAGTCTAATTCAGTTTCTGATCAATACTAAACCCCATGATGTTGATAGTGGGGGATTCAGTAATGATCATGCCATTGATTATCAAGGGGCAGTGGTTAGATTCCCTCTTGTTTCAGATGATCATTGCCTGGCACTTGTGCGCTACTCGTCAAACCAAGCTGGGATAGTGTCCAGGTCTTGCTGCAAATGAGGAGGAGTTGTGAATGGTGTTGAACATTGTGCAATTATAAGCCAAAAAAAAGCCCCACCTCACACTCTTATGATGGAGAGAAGCAGCTGAAGATGTTTGGGCCCTAGGATACTAGCCTGCGGCACTCCTACTCTGATGTGTTGGAGCTGAGATGACAACAACCACAACCATTTTCCCTTGTACAAAATATGACTCTAACCAGTGGAGAATTATCCCTGATTCCCAATTATTCTACTTTTGCTACGTCTCCTTGACGTCACACTTGATCAAATGCAACCCTGATATCAAGTTCAGTTTCAGCCAATGCTGTAATGAGGCCAGAAGCTAAGGGGGTTGGGTGGAAACTAAATTGAGCATCAGTGAGCAGTTTAATGCTAAGCAAGTGCTACATAATAGCATTAATTGGCTAACTAGAAGACAAAGTTGGCTTAAAGGGTTATTTTCCAGGGTGCATCAGCAACCTATAACTCGTGGAGTGCCACAGGGATCGGTGCTGGGTCACAATTATTTACTCTGCATGTTATGACTTGAATGAGGAAAGTGAATGCACTATTGCCAGCTTTGAGGACGATACAAAAATAAGTGGAAACCTAAGCAATGAGGATGACACAATGAGTCAACTGAGTGATATAGTCAGGTTACATGAATGGGTAAATACTTGGCATATGGAATATATGTGGGATAATCTGAAGTTATACATTTTTTAGGAAGAGCTGAATATTATTTAAATTGAGAAATACTACAGAAAGCTGCAGCACAGAGGGATTATGGGTCATTGCCAATGCATCACAAAAAGCTAGCATCCATGTTAGTGGGCAATAGGGAAGGCAAATAGACTGATTTATTACTTCCATGAATTACTCATTTGTTATTTCAAAATGGATGGTGTATAAAAATCGGGAAGTCTTGCTAAAACAATATAAGGTACTAATAAGACCACACCGAGAATACCATGAATAACACTGAAACCTTATCTAAGGAAAATATATTGGCATTGAAGGCAATAGAGAAGGTTCACTAATTTGATTCTGAGTATACAGGGTATTCTCATGGAGAGAGGTTGAGTAGGCTTGTACCCATTGGAGCTTAGAAGTCTAAGAGGGGACCTTATTGAAATTTCAAGATTCTTAGGGCACTGCAGGTGTTGTTTCACCTTGTGCGAGAGTCTTGGACCAGATGGCATAATCTCAAAGTAAGGGTTTGCTCATTTAAAACAGAGGAATAATTTTTTTCTCGGAATAAAGTAACACTGTTGAATTTTTTTCTACAGAGAACTGACAAGGCTAGGATGGTACAGTACCTGAAAGTTCATGACTCGTGAATTTATCTATCCATGCTAAAATGTGGCAATAAAATTCAACATCCACAGGCAAAGTCACATATCCATGATTTTTAACCTATTTTAACTGGCATTTTTAACAGGCTCCGCACTTGCAAATTTCATTATTTGTGGGGTTCTCAAAAGTGGGACTATCACACTTACTCAGGAATGACTGTAAATATATTCAAGGCTGAAACAGATTTTTAATCAGTAGTTTTAAAGAAATTTTTATAGAATCCCTACAGTGTGGAAACAGGCCCTTTGGCCCAACAAGTCCACACCAACCCCCCTAATCTACACATCCCTGAACACTACAGGCAATTTAGCACAATCCACCTAGCCTGCACATCTTTGGACTGTGGGAGGAAACCAGAGCACCTGGAGGAAACCCACACAGACAATTGCCTGAGGGGGAAATTGAACCCAGGTCCCTAGTGCTGTGAGGTAGCAGTACTAACTATTGAGCCACAATGCCATCCTAGCTATGGGAGTAAACAAGAAAGTGGAGTTCAGAATTATTAGATCAGTTCAGGATCTAATTGATAGAAAAGACTCAATGAGCTGAATGGTCAACATCTTCTGCTATGTGTAATGGTCTTATGGTTTTAAAAATAAAAGTTAGGGGCTGAATAGCCTAGTCCTCTTTCAAACTAAGTGTTATGAAAATGTGAACAAATCAGCTTCATTATCACATGTACTGAAATGAGTACGTACATGTATTCAAGAATAATTCTCTAGATTATCACATATAAGTACAGAGCTTCAAGAAGGCAGCTCACCACCCCTTCTCACAGCGATGCCCAACTCAGGACGAGCAATAAATGCTGGCCCATCCAGCATTGCCCACATTCCTCACGTGAATAAAAACAATTATGCATTATGAAAGTTATCATGTGAAAATGACAGCTATCATACCAACAACTTATCGTTACCTCAAACTTGCCTCATATTTGGTTTGGGGAGTTAGGAAGAAAGGTCTTCCTCTTTAACATTCTGTTACTCTCCACAGATGGGCAATAACCAGCTGACTGTTTCCATTAATTTTTCAACTTCTCTTTTATTTCAAGTCGACTTGCTCAGAGACGTTCTTACACACCTCTGGAGCTGGGTACGCTTGAAACCAGGCCTGCTGGTCCAGATGTGAGGACACCACCACTTACTATTTTATAGATATTTTCTCATCAACCTGTTCAGGAGTGGTATTACACGCTTCTGAACGACGTGCAATTGGAACCTACAGTTCCTAGCTGAAAAGCAGAGACACTTCCACTGCGCCACAACAGCTCTAATTTGTATTTACACAATGAGGAGCACTACGTCTATAAGTTGGTGACGGGAAGAGTTAGTGGGTTACACAGCAGATTAGTTCCGGGTGCTGTGGTCGGACTTGTTTGCAGGTTGCACGCGGTGACTGTTGGTCTGGAGCTGCTCAGTGATGGCGGCGCAGTCTGTGCGGACTGTGACATTGCTGGTGATGGCGGCTGTGCTGCTCGCCGCCAGCTTCGTGTCGGTGGATGCGGTGAAATCCCGCCGCCAGACCGGACACGAGAAACAAAATAACTTCTTCAGGCGGGCGGCGAACGGCATTTCCCGGAACCTGGCGGCGGTTTTCGGAGAGGAGAACGTGCAGGCGGTGCAAAAGGTGTGGAAGCGTGAGGGGGGGGGGGGGGGTGTGTGAGAGAGGGAGGGAGGGAGAGAGAGAGAGGAGAGTTGGGGCAGCATATGTGTGTGAGAGAGACAGAGAGAAAGAGCGCGCGCGAGGAGGTGTGAGAGAAAGATGGGGGGAATGCGCACGCGTGAGAGGGAGGGCGGGAGAGAGCCAGGGGGTGTGGGAGAGAGATTGGGGGGAGTGCGCGCGCGTGGGAGGGAGGGAGAGCGCCAGCCAGGGGGTGTGGGGGAGAGCGCGTGCGCGCGAGAGGGAGGGAGCAGGGGGTGTTGGGGAGAGATTGGGGGGAGTGCACGCGCGCGAGAGAGAGAGGGAGGGAGTCAGCCAGGGGGTGTTGGGGGGAGTGCATGCACGCGCGTGAGGGAGGGAGCCAGCCAGGGGGTGTTGGGGGGAGTGCACGTGCGCGAGAGAGGGAGCCAGCCAGCCAGCCAGCCAGGGGGTGTTGGGGGGAGTGCACGTGTGCGAGAGGGAGGGAGGGAGAGAGCTGGGGGGTGTGGGAGGGGTAAGTGCGCACGCGAGAGGGAGGGAGGGAGAGCGCAGGCCAGGGGGTGTGGGGGAGAGCGTGTGCGTGCG